>JARYHS010007075.1:4314324-4525770 GCA_031002005.1 Vandiemenella viatica
TATTACAGTTTAGTAAGGAGTATAACATGATAAATATATCTCAATTTAAATTATTATGGTTTGGTACATCTAATATAATTGATAATTGATTGTATAGGTCTAAACTTTAAGATGCTTTCATAAAATAACATAAATTTTTGTAATGACCTTGGAGATATATTATTTTTTGTAATTTTTAAATGTATTCTGTATCCATCTTGAAATATATTAATTCATGTTAAATAATAAAGAAACTTTTCTTTTCTTTCCTTACAGAAATAGTTAAATCTCAACAAAGCTGTCAGTGTAGCAGCACAAGATATTATTTGTGCCCTTATAATTTGCCATAAAAGACAGGAGTTGTGATTCTCTAACAAAACTAGTGCCCGTCTTCATGAGTGTTACAGTTGGTTGTAACATCATTCTAAGAATTTGAAAATAAAGTAAATCTGATCCTGCATATTCTAATTTTATGTCACACGCTGCTATTTTCATACCATTTTTTTTTAAAAAAACTTATGTAAAAAGCGTTTGAGTGCGGAGCGCTTTCCTGCTTCCCAGAGTGTGGAACGTATCATCAAGGAATGCTTTCTAAGGAGGAACAAAAAACCATTTCAAGACGTTTTTAGTACTATTACATCCTTCATAGCACAGTTGCAGAATCTGTACATCGATTTGTGAATGCTACCAACGTTCTTGTAGTGTTATGTATTGTATATATTTATATATATTACATTAGTTGCTTAGCCATACCACAAATAAATAAATAACTTTAGATATTCTAGTTTCTTTTTTCACTTTTCTGCATATATCTGTCAAATACACAGGTAAGTAATTATATGAATATTTCTCGGGTTTCCTAGACCATATTTGTTAATAATATTTGTATTTATTACCAGAATGTAACTTTTTTGCTTTACAAGCAGCTGCAGTCTTTATCAGATACTCTAAATTTGTTTACAAAGAGCGCCAAGCTTCGCCAAGTACTAAGCCTCTGCCTTCGTCGTAGTAATATTAAAAATTTTCGCTGCCTCCTTCACTCATCGGGGTCAACACTAATCTTCTCTCCACAGCAGCGTCCTGTCTTCAAATTATATAGCGTGCCTGGTGTTGACAGCATGGCGAAGCTGTTGTTTTGTTTATAATAGCAGGGATGTTCCTTAACTCTATCCGCCACAGTACGACCTGTCTCCACAGTGTAAAAACCACTACAACTAAACTTTAGGGGATTTCATAGATACCCGTTAGCTGGTATGGGTGGAAACAGTATTTCACCCTGGTTGGTGATTAGCCAAGCTTGCAGTGAGCCTTATAAACTTCTTGCACATCCACTGACTGTAACAGTTCTCCAGTCTCTAAAAGCTTTCATGTATGGAAGAATAGCGAATTTCCGTGGCAAATTAGTATCATGGATTAATTTGATGCCTTCCAAAGGTTTGAAAGTTCTTACAACCCTTATGATGACGGATTCACGGTTGTCGTCAGCGCGGAATATTCTCGTGATTTATTTCTTCCATCAGTCAGTTATGGAGGTGGAAGGAAAAGGACGATTATTTCTCGATGTCCTGTTAAACGCACGCGACGTTTGTGTCACACTGTGTACCTCAAGCTGATCCACAAAATGTTTGCTCACCCCGACGCATGATCACCCGGCAACGAACAAAGGCGTACTGACGTCATTGAGTTTAAGAGCGAAGGTAGGTATGACTAAGACAGTCTGATAAAAGAAATGGAGACTCTCGCAAGAATATTCAGGGACAACACCTGTAAATCCATCAGAAGGGTATCAAGAACTACCAAACCTCGGGAAGATGCCAAAGTACCACAGCATAATAATTCGTCAGCAAAGTTCACCATTCTTCCATTCATATAGACCATATTGTCAAATTGTTAAAGCTGGTGGAGGAGCAAAGAGTTTATATGGTTCACTAACCAGGATAAAAGACTGTTTACGCCCACACCAGCTTGCGGGTTTTTTGAAATCCCCTTCATCTGTGGCGGGGTTTATATGGGTGAGAGGGGTCAAATTGTGGCGGATAGAATTAAAGAACTTATCCACTATTATAAACAAAAAAAAAACTATAATTCCATTCTTGTTCACTATGCCATCAACACCTGGAGACAGGTAATTTGGAGACATGAGAGCAGTGGTGGCCTCAACAAGTGGAGGCAGCTGAAATTTTGAAAGTATCAACAACTTCAACGAAGACAGCGTCTTAGTATTCTGTGATGTTTGGTGCTTTTAGTGTGTCTGATGAAGACGGTAGCATGTCAACCTAAAGCTTAGCAATTGGAGAAACGCGATATTCCAGTAAAATCCAGTTGGTATATGTATTTATTTATACAGCTTTGTCAATCCTCGTTTCAGGATGAGCAATATTTTACATGTTAATGCTACATAATTTTTATATATATATATATATAGCTGTTTCAGTATTGATGTTAGGATAAGAATTTCATCTGTTATTAATGTAAGTTATACAGATTTGCAAATCCTTTTTTGGTGCAAAGTTTTAGTGTACCTGACCTTGGCAGCCATAGCTTATGAGTTATTAGAACTCTCTGAAACAATTTAACATTCATCTTCAGCATTCACTTTAGTCATGAAATTATATGGTCCCTTAGAGTTATGTCTACAGTTGTATAATGTGAACAGTCTTTGTATCTCAGGAGTATAGATGGATGATGTCGTAGACAACACAGCGTTTCAACAGGTGATTCTGCTTTCTAAACCAGGTGAAGACAGAACACCCAGCTGTCGAAGAGTTGTGTTTCTATCACATCATCTGCCAGATTCAAGTAAACATTGTATTGCACCATTACGTCGTGAATGTCTACACTCACGCATTGGGAACATGCTTCTTCGTGTATAATGGTTGGAGGTCAAGGATGATACTCTGCCTGTTAACTCCAGGAAACCTTCGAACTGTATTTGTTCCTTTGGTTTGGTGGTGTTCCTCTTGGTCTCTGATGGTATTTTTTGTTTTTTTTGTTTCACTCCAATATATCTTTATAGATGGCCAACTGACACTTTATATAGACGGTATTCTCCAGGATATATCTGACATTTGTAAATGTCAGTTGCTCCAATCTTGTCTTTTCTAGTGGAACCTAGTAATGATATGAATATATATCTTTGGACTGGTGTGTTTTGAAAATTAATTGAGTGTTCAGTTCTCACCTACTTAATTCAGCAAGGGAAGAATGGTTATTACAGCTCTAGTCGTCACAGCGTGAGCACCAGGCCTGAAGATGGTGAATGAGTTCGTCGCCGAAAGCTCATCTGTCACCCACACAATCCGGCAGCGAACCCGCAAAAATTGTGTTGAAGAATGAAATAGATGTAAACTATTTACTTCAGTCATTTTGACATATTTGATTTGAACACAATAGAGTACATCCGAAAAGCTAACCATCCAGAGTTTATGTGACGTGAAATTTCTGATATGAGATATAAGTCTTTCTCGGAGTATCTTCGATATAAATTCTTCTCGGGTTTGCCGCCGAATCACATTTTCTACTGTCGAGCTTTCGGCGACTTTCACTGCCGCCATCATCAGGTCTGTTGTATCTGCAGGAACAACAAAAACTGGACTGAATAGACCTGATGATGGCGGCAGTGAAAGTCGCCGAAAGCTCGACAGTAGAAAATGTGATTCGGCGGCAAACCCGAGAAGAATTTATATGTGAAATTTCTGATCTCGATCTTCTCTTACATTTACAATTTTTTTCAATATATATACAAACGATAATCTAATATAGCCAGCCACACGGACATTCTTTCACGCTCACAATCTTGTCCTGGCCACACAGAACTCACGCTTGAAGCAGTAGAAAGAAATTCGTCTGTTGTCTTTGAATGTCTACAAAACCAACATATAGAATATCATTTATGACCAAAATCTTCAAAAATAGAAGTGTGTGCTTTCTTTATAAAAAAAAGAAAGTATGGAAGCTGACTGTAAGTTGAAATTTATATGGTCAGGTGTAGAACTTTAGATGTGTAAACCCCACAATTCTTGAAAGCGCCACTTGACAAAACCCTCACATATAAGAGCCACTACATTAACTGCAAAATGAAAATATCCACAAGAAATAATTACCCGTGTAAACTATTTGGATCGCAGTAGGGCAGTCGTCCATTATTTTTTCGTACCTCAGCAATGGCTCTTTGTTATTGTTTTGCAGAATATTTGTTCCCTGTTTGGTACTCCTTATCTCACAACAAACATGATCAATAACACCAGCTGGCTGATGACAGGCTGCCTAGAGCCTATCCCAGTTGACAGGCTTTATAAGCTTTCAAGGATAGCACCACACATTATTCAAAGATAACTGGCTACAAACAGACAGAGGACAAAGGTAAAACTGGAAAACTCTCATTCACCTGCACTAGATTACGTGTGAATGTGGTGTGAACCCAACCTTGAACCATATGTTCGAGTGCCCTCTGCGCCCATCATTCTACACCGAAGATGTGTTTCGAGCAACAGCGAATGCAGATAGGGTTGCGAAGTACAACGTCAAATGCGTTTAAGTGGCTATTATGTACAATTTTTAACTGTGTATTTGATGTTTATGACTCTAGGATAATAATAATAATGTTATACACATTATTCCATCTCTCTTCTATCGAAAGTAGCTGGTTCCTTTATTATTGAGCTATGTAGCACTACATCCATCTGATAAGTTTGGGATGATCATATGTGTTATTATATTCTGTGGTATACAAACATACTGATACGCATATTCCTTGAGATATGGTTATATTCGTGCTTTTGTTTTGAGCTGTTGTTGGTTGCTAGGAACGAATTATTGAGCGACGTGCTCGAGTTCGTAAATGCAATATGCGATGTCCGATAAAAGAGAAACGGTCGTAGTTTCAACTGGTGTTGGTGAAAAATTGTTAAATTATTAACTGAGTGAATAAAAGTTTTCACCAGAACAATTAATGACTTCTGCATCCGTTTACTGTTACATGCTAGCTATAAAATAGGCCAAAGAAGAAAGGACGAACGTGTTTGAAGATAACAAAATTATTTTCACAGAAGATTACGTAGCACTAGGTTGGAACTACATAAGCTAAGATAGAGATTTTTAACACAAGCTATTTCACTGATGGTGCAGACTACCATTTTTGTAATTCATGCTCAACACAAATAAAATTATAAATCCCTTGGAGCCCATGCCGTTTGATGTCACAGATTACCAATATTTATATCGTTAATTCTATCAGTAACAGATGATTAAAATTTCTTCGCCTGCAACTCAAAACCCTTTTCATAAAATTTAAGTCAAATCAACAGTATCCCTTTTCCATTCATTACACAGCCTCGTTATAGAAATCAAAACATAATCGCCTGTTCCATATTCCAGTGACAATCCTTGAGCTGTGGTCCTGTAGAAAATATAAATCACTGCCCAAAAGTACTGCTAACTCATTTACTGTATAGGTTGCTAAGAAAATGTACTTCATTAAGCTATTTTTAAATTTCAGTAGTATTTGCTAAGAATTGTACGGCATCGTCTATTGCAATTTACATCTGTGACATTTCTGATAACACAATAAAATACTAAGTCATTCATGTCGGATACTAGCTTGAATAGGGTAGTATGATTCCTGCCTGGGTCCAATGTTACTACTTCAAGTTTCTAGTTTCCTCTCAATCGAACTCTGACAGTCACTTCCGCGATACAGTACAGTACTAGCAACCTGAAGTTAGCATTCAAGACACTGCATATTTTACTAACTTGTTACATCTGTGGCTAAGTACCCTATACACAATACGTTACTTATAGCTATAAACTTATAAACATATTTTTAGTGGCTTATCGGAATCAAATATTCTTGGAGAGCTAAATCAAATGTATCTTGGAATGTATGTTGCAAGATGTGTAGTTGGTCATCCCAGACACATTTTGTTCCAGGACTGCAGATAGTAGGAGATCATGACTGATGGTGGCTGCAGTGATAACTGTCGCCTCGAATCGTCGGTTAGTATCTCTTCTTTACATTGACTCGTATGGGAGGTTAATTCTCCGATTAGTGTTTGTAAAATACAGGCACACCAAACAATATGTATGACTGTCGAGACACCAATGAAATCCTTCCATCCACAGCCGAGAATAAGAGCTGGATTAGAAAGTTGCGGTACTTCTTCAACGGTTTTAGATATATATATATATATATATCTATATATCTATATATATATATATATATATATATATATATATATCAAGAAGCCTCGATTCCTCAGATTCGCTAGGGTGTGGTGAATGTGCCGATTTTGTGTTACTGATCAGTAAATGTCGAAGGATTATTTATTGGATTTCATTCAGCTTTATTGAGTATGCGAGCTGTGAACCATGGCGAACGAGCCGTTTCCCAGTCGTCAGTAGAAGAAACAGTATTGTTACCATAATCAGATTGTAATACAATCTTTGCTTAAGCCTATAAGAGTTAAAGCGCTATATGTTTCTCTCGCGTAGGATTGGTAGTACCTATATTGCAAGTTTCCTTTTGTTCAAGACTAAGTACATGGGGTTGCTCGTCCACACCCTGACTTCACTGTACCACAGCTGAAAGCCAGTTATGGAACCTTCAGATAACCACATGGATTCAGTAACCAATCATAGTGAGATCCACTTTCACCATAAGAAGTCGCAGCAGATGAAGCTTTTTAGGACTTGTGCAGTTAGTCTCACACCATCTTTGACTCTATAAACATCTCCATCACTGAGGTACCACTCGATCATCCGATATTCCTATGCTTGTGGGCTAAGGATTTATGATAAATCCTTCATATCGCTAATTTCGAAGGGTAATTTCTGCATTGATAGGTTTTTATAACGAATAATAGGTAATATATCGTAATTGATTTCAATTCTGTTGTGTGATATTCAATGTTCATATGTTGCATCAAGTGGCAGAAGAAATATAGATTCCCTTTCACAAATACTTTGTTGTGGACTAAAGTGGTAGAATCTAATGGTAGTATCAACTGTCCGTGAAACAGCAAGTTCTGTTACGGCTCTAACATTCTATTGAGTACACCCACATTATGTCGCGTTTTTGTCGCTCGATTCACAAGGGTTATCCCTTTCTCCTTTCCGTTTTGTTATTTCCTAGTTTTGTGCCAAGAGTGTCTCGTTTGAACGTTATTCACATCGCGTGCCTGTTAATAGGTGACGTTTACTGCACTAGTACAAACGGAACGAACCGCTGTCCAGCGGCTCGCCTCATTCAACTACTGCTATTCTCCATTCCTTTTCGTGAAACACGACAGCTTAGCAACAAAGTGAGTTCATAATTTAACAGAGAATATCTGATAACCCAAAGATGGTCACAATGGCAATAGGAAATCAAATTATTAAATTACTGCCAAATCGATAGCGAATCTCTTAGTTAAATGATGAGACTTCGGTACTGCCACTTGCTATTCTTATAAAGCAGAGAGCTATTTAAAAGTGTCATAAGAACTCAAAAATGGTGCAGAATCATATTAAAATCGGCTGTTTCGTTTCTTGGATGGAGACCATTAGAGAACGAGCATAAGATAATATAACGGTTGTTTCTATCAATCTGCTTCTCAAAATATCCATAATTTCATAATGTCACCTTGTCACTTAGTTTACCATTATTATTTTTCTATCCTCTCCTAATTCTAGAAGCATTGTGTATTAAATTATATTTATTTTAGCTTTTTACTTTACTGTCCTTTTTATTGACCACTAAGAAGTTGGCGTCACACTTATGTAAGGAAGACTGACTTATCCTCTACAATTAATTATATCTCGGTTTATTGAATCGCATCTAAAGTGAACACTCCTTAGCTAATTGTGTTGTTGCTGGATATAATTTTGTATAGGAAAATTATAAATAAAATTAAGATTGTTTCAGATTTTTTTTAAAGGTATGTTTTTATTTATTGAATGATGCTTTTAACATATATTGCAATTAATTTTATCTATTTTTTAATATACTAAGAGATTATGAAGCAGTAGTTACAAAATTATACCACATTTGGTAGCATCTTTGCCTGGAAGTAATTTAACCGAGGCCACTTTCCACCTCAGTGGCTCGAAAGATACCGTACTGTTGAGGTTTCTTGATCAGATACTGTGGACGAGATAGCCGGAGACTCTGGCTTTTTGATATTGTTTGCTGCTATATGATCGTAGGTAAGCGTAAGAATACACACTACTGGCTCCAACTCGTCGTAGAGTTGACTTTTAGCATCTATTATGTCAATATACTCTGCATGTCGCATACGTCGTATAGACGACGTAGGAGAACCACGCCACTATCTGTAAAACACAGTAATTGATCAAGAATGATGAGAAATAATTATCCAAATGAAGCCAGATATGTATATTTAAGTTTGTGATTTAAGCAAATTTTATGTTAATTTCATGTTAGTTATATATCATAAGACTAGCATGAAATTACAATGGAAATTTAGAATGAGAATCTCAGTAGCGTAGTTTTCAAATATTGTACAGACAAGAAGTGTTGTAAAGTTAACGGAGGCGGTATTCCTATTATGCGTTGTCTTTTCAAAGTATCATGTTACATGACTAACTACTTTTGTATTCTTCAGTGCACAATAGCTTAGATGTTGTGGCTTAAACACCGCTGGAAACTTATCTCTCTACCCGGAAAGCAGTTGCGTTTATTGACAGCGAAGAAGCTTTACAGGGACTCACCTCTCCACATACCCTGCTACCTCTTCCGATAGCTTCTAGACAGACGACTTTTGTCAGCACAACTGCAAGAGTGTAGGGAGGGCACATCAAAGTCTGCCTGCATATAACAGCCACGTCTAGCAACTTTTTAAAACGAAATACGAAACAATGAAACTATTAAATTGGTGAATCTGTGACACGTGTTGTACACTCCTGAAAATTGAAATAAGAACACGGTGAATTCATTGTCCCACGAATGGAAAACTTTATATACACATTCCTGGGGTCAGATACAACACATGATCACACAGACAGAACCATAGGCACATACACACAGGCAACAGATCATGCTCAATGTCGGCACTAGTACCGTGTATATCCTCCTTTCGCAGCAATGCAGGCTGCAATTCTCCCATGGAGACGATCGTAGAGGTGCTGAATGTAGTCCTGTGGAACGGCATGCCAAGCCATTTCCACCTGGCGCCTCAGCTGGACCAACGTTCGTGCTGGACGTGCAGACCGCGTGAGACGACGTTTCATCCAGTCCCAAACATGCTCAATGGGGGAGAGATCCGGAGATCTCGCTGGCCAGGGTAGTTGACTTAAACCTTCTAGAGCACGTTGGGTGGCACGGGATACATGTGGACGTCCATTGTCCTTTTGGAACAGCATGTTCCCTTGCCGGTCTAGGAATGGTAGAACGATGGGTTCGATGACGGTTTTTGAATGTACCGTGCACTGTTCAGTGTCCCCTCGACGATCACCAGAGGTGTACGGCCAGTGTAGGAGATCGCTCCCCACACCATGATGCCGGTTGTTGGCCCTGTGTGCCTCGGTCGTATGCAGTCCTGATTGTGGCGCTCACCTGCACGGCGCCAAACACGCATACGACCATCATTGGCACCAAGGCAGAAGCGACTCTCATCACTGAAGACGACACGTCTCCATTCGTCCCTCCATACACACCTGTCGCGACACCACTGGAGGCGGGCTGCACGATGTTGGGGCGTGAGCGGAAGACGACCTAACGGTGCGCGGGACCGTAGCCCGCCTTCATGGATACGGTTGCGAATGGTCCTCTCTGATACCCCAGGAGCAACAGTGTCCCTGATTGCCGGGAAGTGGCGGTGCGGTCCCCTATGGCACTACGTAGGATGCGACGGTCTTGGCGTGCGTCCGTGCGTCGCTGCTGTCAGGACCCATGTCGACGGGCACGTGCACATTCCGCCGACCACTGGCGACAACATCGATGTACTGTGGAGACCTCGCGCCCCACATGTTGAGCAATTCGGCGGTACGTCCACCCGGCCTCCCGCATGCACACTATACGCCCTCGCTCAAAGTCCGTCAACTGCACATACGGTTCACGTACACGCTGTCGCGGCATGCTACCAGTGTTAAAGACTGAGATGGAGCTCCGTATGCCACGGCAAACTGGCTGACACTGACTGCGGCAGTGCCCAACCGCTGCGCAGCTAGCGCCCTTCGACGGCCAACACTGCTGTTCCTCGTGTGTCCGCTGTGCCGTGCGTTTGATCATTGCTTGTACAGCCCTTTCGTAGTGTCCGGAGCAAGTATGGTGGGTCTTACATACCGGCGTCAATGTGTTCTTAATTCAATTTCCAGGACTGTATTATCCCTACCATGTGCAAGAGATGTTCCCGTAAGATTATAGATATTTTGGCCACAAGATCTAAGCTTTTTTGCACTGGACAATACGAAAATAGTTGGATAAGTTAAAAAGATAACTCGTAGTGGCATCTCTTATAGTGAATGCGTTGTCTGGAGACTGCGCGCTCACCTCGGTGTGTCGACCATCTTCAGCGAGTCTCGACAATGATCGAAGTGTTAGTTACACTGACTGCCGCCACAGCGTTGGTTGGCCAACCGGCAAAATTCTATTGAATAACTGTACTGACATTGTTTGCTCTTGTTATGTTAAAGGACGTGTAAATTTCAAACAAATAATTGTTTACACTTATGGTGTTAAAAGAAAATGTAACCGCAATGCCAGATAAAGCGTAACTATCTGTAATGCAGGTAACTGCAAAAACATACATATGGCAGGGATAAAAAACATTTTAATGCGAGGCAATCATACGTCACAAAGTTACAATTCTATGTTCGTTTAAATTTGCATGTTGCTTTTTGTTTATCTAGTACAACTAGAAACAGAAATCCATGTAAGGAGAAGTATATGCTATATTACATGAATCATTTATAAGAACCAGGCTAAAACATAACCTAAGAATTCTTTTGGCGGAAGATAAGAAACAATGAAGTTTGTTAAAGCACAGAGAAAGTTTAGACGAAACATATGTAATCGCGAATTATATCAGTCAAACAAACCAGTTTTTGATATAATAATATGTCATTTAAAGTAAAATGCATTTATTTATTTATTAAAAAAAAGAAACCTAGCCAAATACTCCGTAATCTAACCGGAATGAGGTACTCGTATCACGGAAAATATCATTAAAAATAATCGTTATTCGTTGTTCCTTACAAACATTTTCAGAATAAATTCCTAATACCACCATAGGTGATACCCGTCGTTTTTTATGGCTGTTAGAACTGGTCATACCTAATAGGGATATCTCTTCCGTTAACATTAAATTACCTGTACAAGATTCTAAACCACAGTACTGAAGTTCTTATTCTAAATTTCCATCGCTATTTCCTGC
Source organism: Vandiemenella viatica (assembly GCA_031002005.1). Taxonomy (NCBI): domain Eukaryota; kingdom Metazoa; phylum Arthropoda; class Insecta; order Orthoptera; family Morabidae; genus Vandiemenella; species Vandiemenella viatica. The sequence continues at coordinate 4,325,673 of JARYHS010007075.1, forward strand.
GAGCTAGTTATGTGATACATAACTAACATGCCACATATCCTGTGTCATTAAATGCACTGGAGAATTATGGGGAAAAGTTACAGCGATATACATATTACATAAGCGACGTGTATATTTTTCCTGTAATTTTGCCGCGCGATATTCTTCTTGATATTAAGTATGTTAAGAGCCAATGAGCAATAGAAACTGCCAGAAACGTAGACGACGAATGCGACTATCTGTTTGTTAATTACTTCTGCATTTATTCACGGAAGATAATAGGAGATTAAGTGAAATTGATTACGACACTGCATGTAAATTTGATGCAGACAACGCTTATTGACATTCGAAACTATTTAAATATAACTGTCTCATGTTCTAACAAGATAGAGAAATAAATTCACCTCCACATTAAGCGGCGATGTAACCTACCAGAGCTCAAAAAATTGATTTTTTTAATTGAATTTTCTTGTTATATGGTTACATGTCTGTATTCTGTGAAAGTTTCAGGCTTTTAACTCAATTGAAAGTATTTTTAAAATAATTTTTTTACCGTCTCTTCCTAGCACAACAAACGCAAGTAAAAAGTCTTCTAAAACTTTGAGTGCTATTTTCTCAAATGTCTATTTTTTAATACACAGGAACAATTTTTTCAACTTTTGTAAGGAATACAGAGCTGAAATTTTCAGGGAGACCTTATAGATTGCAGGGACAAATAACTATGAAGAAATATGCATCGTTTTATTTATTATGAGTTTTAGGGATGGAAAGGGGTAAATATTGAAGTTTTTACTACAGTTTGTGCTTCCATAATTAAAATTAAGGTATAAATTCTATTTGTTCGTGTTCTTCATATAGTTCGGGATATTTTTAGACATTTGATAGTGGAAAAGAATGAGAAAAATAAGTCTTATCATTTTGCTGAAACAGGCCCCTCTATCAGGAGAGGTCAAAAATTTTTGGAAGTGACTCTAAAAGTGCCATACTCTCTGATAGGGTCAGCGTACTATATCATAGCAGGGAGTTAACATCTGATAGTAAGTACAAAGTTTCTGTCTTGTGCGTTCTGTATGGCGACCTCACAATTAAAGCTAGGTTTGAGTTTTCGGTTAGTTCCCCCCTTAATATTTTCTGGAGATTTGCGCATGGCTGTGCTATCAGATTCTAAGTTCTATAATTTTGACTCAGACTTATTTGTCACCAAAACGTCTAGCGAATTGAAGCTTTAAGTGAATTTCGCCTGCCATGCCTGTATTTCTAGCAATATCGTCGGAGGTGTGGCAACTGTGGCGTTAGTCGGTCACATCAGCAGTAATTGCGTATATCAAGGTGGCCACCGGGTAGCCAGGGTTCGAACGTGGTCGTTGGCAAGCGGTCAGCGGACGTCGCACAGACGTTATCGCCAGCCCGGGTGGGGCCTGCCCCGCCCGGACGCCGCACTATGAAGAATCGTCGCTGCTTCTTCCTCTGCTCTGCTCTATGTTGACCTGTACGATACCTGTTGGGCCGAAGTACTGTTCCATTATATACAGCCGAAGCTGTACGTGTTTTCATTATGGTACTTCCTATAAAAGTATTGTAAATATAATTCTGTATCGTCAACCACTCTTTCATTCGTAGCATTAAGGCCGGGCGCACATTGACGCGCAGTCGACGCAGCGCAGCGCAGCACAGTTTCTGTGTCTCTATGTTTTGGGGCGGAACAGCGCGTATTGAGACGCAGAGCAGGGCAGCGCAGTACTGCGCCACGTTGTGATCACTGTGCCACGCAGCTCACTCGCGCCGGTTTACAACCTAACACTTCACGCGTTATTTATAATCTTGCTTGACTTATAATCATTTTCAACTATGGAATAAGAAAAATTGATTAATCTGGTGCGTAACCAACCTGCGATTAACAATATCAGTCATAAAAAATACATAAAAATTAAATTTAAACAAGAGATTTGGACAATGAGCCCAACAAGTGGCGAGTAAATTCAGCATTTATCTATCATACAACCGTCCACTTACAATTTTTACTTTTATTTTATTTTTTTGAATTCATTTTTAATAAAACTTCGAGAAAGATTGATATATATAGGCTATTATCACATTACTTGTTTTCTTATTATTTGTACTACATCATTCAATAGTGTCCCCGAGAAACACTTAATTTGTTGACACTGCTTTTTTAGTTTTAAGTGTTAATGTTCTGTTATATAGTTTCCTTTAAAATATAATATGAAATAAAAGAGTGAAACATTCTTATAAATGTCATGTATCGTCAAACGCTAAATAATTAAATAAATAACCACGAAAATACAGCGAGATTTTCTTCAGTTCTAATAGATATTTGAGCTTTGTCGAGAAAATAACAGGTTACATTATGCCGTGAATCTCCGCTCGACTCATCCGGAAATTATCTTTTGAGAATTCTCTTGTCACTGCAAAAGCCAGATGAGAGTTTCTTCTTTTCATATACTCACTTTTGCATAGTTTTATCTAACTCAGCTTCTGTTAAAGTAATAACAATTTTCCAAGCTCGGCATCCCAATCTGATTCAGAAATCAAAAATCGAGTTTTTGCATCGACATGTTTTTGGTTAAGTTTTATTGTCGGTATTTCGCACAACACAATGCTTTGTAAACTGCCGCACGAAACTGCGCTCTAGTATGCGCGAGTAACTGACAGTCTGTGCTGCCCTGACCTGCTCTGCGCTGCCCCTACTGCGCCACGCAGCTCAATGTGCGCCCCGGGTAGTATTAATAGATGCATGCTCTGCCGCGCTATAGACAATACACGTTATTAGCTCCCTCCGACTGTGCTACTCGACTCAATGCTCCCATAAGTACCTACCCTCTGTCCCAAGCCGCTGGGGCGATGGTATACACTACCATTGGAAGTTAGCTAAGCGCTTCTGGTATAGTCTGTGGACGCGTCTCTATGAGTTCTAAGACAACAGGAACGCGACGTGAGTAATAGCTTCAGTCGTACCTGTGGACGCGCCATTTGCTGCTGCTGCAGGCGACTCCAGAGGATCAGCCGCAGCGCGCAGACGACGGCCAGCGAGGTCGCCACGGCCGGCGGCGGCGGCGGACGCGACCCAGCGCCAGGTGCCTCCAGTGGCCACCGGTCGTCGCACACCTCTGACACGCTCCCTTTCTTGGATGGAGAGCAGTTCTGTGGTACATCCACGTCTTCACTTGGTGTAACATATCTACCGTGTGGCGGTTTGTGATCGTTCGCCTCTCGAACGCTCTCTTGCTCGAGTGGAGACCGACTCTGTGACACATCCACGTCAGTACTTGGCATATCATAGGTATTCTGTGACAATTTGTGATCGTTCCCCTCCCGATCCTTCTCTTTCGTGAGTGGATAATCGCTCTGTTGTACTGCCACGTCGTTACTGGGTGTAGCATGACTACTCTGTGGCAATTTGTGGTCGTTTACCTCTCCAGTGATCCCTTCCTTGAGTGGTGGTTTTTCTTCTTGTCCTGGCGAAAGTGGTCTCGGAGCGAGCATACGTTCCTCAGTTTCCTGTAAAAGATAATTTTAATAATAACACTAAAAATTTTGATAGTATTTTATAAGCTCGAGTAACGCTTTAATGATCTACATTGTAATTAAAGTTTTCAAACAACAAAACGTCACATCTAAGGCTAATGATTATCATTATATTTCAGTTATTCAGTCAGAAAATTCGAAACAATTATTATTCGTACAATTAATATCATGACTTCTGGTTGAGAGATTTTATTATTATTATTTTGTGACTTTGTCTGTCGCCCACTGGCCATTTGGGATCGAGGTAAATTACAGCATGGTGTGGCGTGAATTCAGATATCGCCTGCCTCGGGCGTAGTTCACGTTTGAGGCCTAGATGGAGCAATTATCTCGCATTTGAGGTTTGGTAGTACGCTACAATCAGATGCGCCAGAGGTCTGATACGGAACGGTTACCGCCGAAGAAGCGCGCTTGCGGCTAGTTACGTCGAAGTATTTTATGCGACTGTCTCGTTTCAGTCTGTACCTTCTTCCTACGAGACATACTCGTATTTTCTTATTGAAACAAACGGATAATATTCTGATTTGCTAGTGTCTAGGGAACATCACTTAAGTGCAGTTCTCTTTCTGTTGACTTGGAATGTTTTTGAGCGGTAGAGAAAATTAGTTCTCATAGTGCAGATGAGGGATTTCGATGAAGTGGTTAAAACAAAGTGAATCGTAATAATGTGGCTTTAACGAGGTATGCACGTTGTTCTCTTCCACTTTGTTTTAACCACTTCATCGAAATCCCGCATCTGCACTTTGAGGACTGATATAAGCAGGTGTGTGCTGTGTGGTACTGTTGTATATGCGTTTTTTGCGCTATATTAAATACTTTAAGTAAAGAGATTTTGGCACTGTTGATTGAAATTGTAATGATACGCTGACGTTAGGGAGTAATGTATAATTTCTTCAATATGGTATTTATATCTTGTTACTTGTTTCCTCTATTAATGTTTTTTGGGGCCGAATTCAACGTTTTGCATGGAAATGACACACACCACTGTTTTGTTATTTTAAGCATGTTTTCTTGCAGTTCAAATCGCTCAAGGTCAGAGGTGTCCCTGGTTACTATCAACTGTATTTTGTGATTGGATTAGCTCAGCAAATTAGAGCTTTAATTGATTGTCATAAAGGAGAAACAAAAGTGCTGGAAAATGATGGAAACCATAATATTAAGTTTGGTAACGGTTTGGCGACGGCCAGGAATTTGAAGAGAGAAGTGAAAATATGAGCAGTATACTAAGTAATGATAGAAGTGGAAGCTACAGAAGATTTAGAGGTGGAAGAAGAAGAGAAAAGAAGTATGGTGAAGATAAATAATATAATGGGTATTGATGTTGATGAGTTGAGTGAAGTAAAGGGAACAAAAGGAATATTTAAAAAGATTTTTGAGATAATATGAGACAGTGTTTTCTGACAGTCCTGGGATAGTAAAGGATTATGAATGCCATTTAAGTATAAAGCCTCTACCCCGTTTTTTGTACAACAATAAGTTGGTAAATAGGAAGGCCGTGAAACAGGAAACTGATAAGATGATTCGCTGAGTCACCATTGTGCAGAGTAATAGTGAACAATCCGTAGTAGTAGTTAGTGAAAAAGATGAGTCAGTGAAATTAGTACTGGACGACAGAACAGTAAGCAAAATTGTAGTTAGAGAAATTGATTACTCGAAAATCTTGAAGAAATGTTGCAGAGATTTCATGTTGATTGGTATATGACAGGTTTGGACTTGACCGCCGGGTATTGGCAGGTTCCATTGGCTCTGGAATCGAGTAAGTATATCACATTTTCTAGTTATCAATATAAGGTGGTACATTTTGGATTGAATATTTCTGTCTCCATATTTATAAGAGCCTTGAATCAAATATTGGTGGATTATTTGCTGAGCAAATTTTCCGTTTATGTTGATTATATATTAATAAGTACGATCACATGGGAAGTACATTGTGAAATTTTGGAAGAAGTACTGGCTACCTTACAAAGATGGGGCATGACAATGAAACTGTCTAAGTGTAAATTTGTGAAGAAATAAATAAATTGGTTGGTTGTTTTTATTTTGGACAAAGCCTTATTCTTTGAATTGTTAGTCATAGTTACACTCTTGCATCTTGAAGCGAGGCGTTGGCACAACCGTGTGACATAATTAGGGTCACACGTCGTCAACGGGCAATCATTACTCAATTAAGTAAAGAGAACCACGACTCTCCACTGCAGCTTCCATCCTACTGCCAAAATCACCACACCATTCTCCTGATCCCACAAACTCCAAAAGCAAATGAGCTTGGCAAACTTGATCATGACGTCACCAGAGACCCTTTAGTGGTATGGGCTATGTAAGGGCAGTCACTGCGGGAGCCTGGTATTTCGCTGGAAGATAGGGCCGCAGGCCGAGTTCGAAACGTCACATCAACGTGCTCTCTTGGTGGAGCCGACGACAATTTATACCCCTCTCCTATAATTACTTAGCGAAACAAAAGTCGGTAGGTCCAATGTATCATAGAACTCGAGACCGAAAACAATTGCAAGAAATTAATAAAAAAAAGTACCAAATACATCTATCAAAGCAGTGGTTCCTATACGTTTTGCTCTTCTGTACCTCTTGACTACACTATTCATTTGTAGTTTTCCTCTCCTCTCATCATTTTCCCTCCCTTGGCCCAATAGTCAATGAAAAGTCATTTGATTTTATATGTATATAAGCTAAATATGCAAATTACTTAAATTTTTGATAGTAATAGGCTTTTGTCTTTTGTTTTAATATTTTCATCAATAGTTAAAACTGTTTCCTAACTTCAAAATTAACATTTTTTTTTTTTTTTTTTTTTTTTACAAAAACAATGTTAAAGTGATTCTAAATCACTGATGGAGAGTTTTCTTGAAGTGTGCTATCTCTGTGTAAGATGTACTCTTTGTTGTGTATTGTAGACAACTTAAAAATAGAAGGTATGTGTTTTATTTGTGTGTTCGGAATAGGTTGATAAAATAAAGTATGAAAGAGTAAGAAAGAAAGTAAAAAGTCGTGACAAGTGGGAACTGTCGCTGGGAAGACAGTTCCAGTTCGGGGAGAGATATACGACGTGATACAATTGGAAAAAGGGGAATTTCTACTACAAAATATATTTGATGACTAGATTTTGGAGTTGATTTCTCAATCAAGAATGGTGTGTTAATACATCTTTCGAATATGGGTATACGGTAAGGCAACTTGCCAAGTCCTTAGTATGGGGAAAATTGAGATCTAGCATAGATAAATCATAGTAGTAAGCAGACAGGTGATTCCGGCCAATTCAGAAATATTGTTCCATGTGAAACTTTACGACTTTAAAAATAATGTGGATTTGATCACAAATGTACGTCGTCAGATACCTAACGGTATAGCTACCGGAAATACTTTGTCAAGCACTACTAAAAATGTGGCAGTTCGAAGAAAATAATGAACGTGGCATATCGCGATGAACGGCTTCTATAGTGCATTTCATGTCGATATGAAAGAGTTAGTTACTGCGTAAACAAATGTTGAATATGATGTTATACTTCGTAAATATATCGGTGATGATTAAAACCTGCAGGAAATGGTGATAAGACTGTTTATTGTCGACAACGCTAAAGGATAAGTCTCCAGCTTTACTCAAAACCATCAAGACAATATTTCCTCAACGTAATGAAAGTAATTAATCACTCGATCAAAATCAGGAAGATGAATTATATTGACGATATACATAAAAGACTGACGTTGTTCAAGCAGGAAGTAGCTGCAAAAATTATTTAATTAATTTAATTTTTTTTTTTTAATTGCAATGGAGCACAGGCTCCGGTGGCAATTTCCCTACACACCCATCTTCACCCTATCCTGCACCTACCTACATTTGCCCTCTACAAATTTTATCTTTAAATTCTTTCAAAGTTTTCGGTAAATTATTCATCACTTCTCTTGGTAACTCATATTGACAATATGACATGAGAAGGGGTAATTCAGTATAGAATGAGACTGTGGCGAAGGAGAAATATGAAGATTTCGTAGGAACTACAGATGCAGAAACGGACACAACAAGGAGAAGACATCTTTTGACCTGAATAAATTACGCTCTGGACATTCTTTCTGCATTAAAATGGTTCTCCACTCATAATGTGAATAGTGCATAGTGGTATGTGAAATTGGTGTTGGAGACAAGTAAAAAGACAGCGTTCAGCATACGAATGGTTCTGTGGCAGTTTATCGTGATGCTTTTGTTCCCTGCATCTTTAGAATAGGCTCATCTGGGAACCATGCTTCGTGTATCACGATGTCGTCATTGCTTCTGGAGAAACTTTAAAAAGACTCTCACAACCTGTACGAAATACTGCGGCGGTCGATGAGCACCTGATTCACCCAAAACATGGTGTTTACTCCAGAAGGAAGTATGACAAGTAGTTTCAAGTCAGAGCATTGCAAGGAGGATAAATGGCGTGAAAGAATGACAGCAAATGATAAGACTGAACTATTATTAATCCTGGAATTTGCAAAAATCGGAACCTCGCAATGAACAAAAAGGTAAGAACAGGTGGAAGTGGGACATTAAATACCTGCAAACATTTGAAACAATAAAACCAATGTTGGTGATTCGTTATCGACACTAGTGCCACTAGTTTAAGGATTGAGGTCAACTGGCCGTAAGACGTTGAGAGCAAAACGTGCGTGATTTGTTATTTCCATTTTAAGATTTACGTTCCTGATATGAGTTATTCTCTTGCTTGAAGGTCTCTCGCGCATGCAGCAAGATCAATTGATCGTTGTTCAATGAATTTTTGACATAGTAGCGTGTCATCATCTTCAGGTTGCGTCTGCTTCACACTATGAGGAGCGCAGTCCTGGACGCGACTGCCGTGCCGGATCCAGCTAGACATTTTTATGCGGGTGGAAGCCCGAGAAGCACAGCACAGCGTCATCGGTCATAGCATAGCTATGTTGATTGTTGCCAGTTCCAGGAGTTGTCCTACTACTGGTGTCGGTGATGTTCTTTTGAACTGGTTTTTTGTTTAGTTCCTATCCGTGGGTTGGTCAATCTGGTTGGGCAAAACCCATCAGCCTTTCATAGCCAGGAACCTAACATTTATTAATCTGGTTTATTTACTTAAGACTACTGACTAATGGAGGAATAAGCTTATTTACATGGGAACTTAGTGATATAGTGGAGGGGTTTATATACATCTGCGTATTTTCACGGGGGATTACAATTTATAAATTTTACTTATTCTAAATGGAGGTTTTTTTTGTATATTTTTGTTTTTTAAAATTGTTTTTGTTATTTTTTAACTTTTATTTTTGTTGTGATATTTACAAATGGCCTGATTTACATCTAAGGGAGGAGACTCTATTAATATGTACATATTGGGGCCTACACATAAAGTTGAGGGGCCTAATTATACCTATTGGTGGTCTTGGGAATTTGGAGGTTGGGGGGGATAGATATTGAAGTGCCGCGTCAGCGTAAGTTTTGGGCGTTTTACGTCTCGCATATCCTCTGTTTCGTCACCTATTGCAGCAATTAGAGTATGCTTGGAGATTGAACATTTTTGAAGAAGATTTCTGATTTTTTCTTGATTGTTTCAGCAAGAGTTGGGAAGCAGAGCTCCCTTCTGACTTCCCAATTGTTCAGATACCTGGGCGCGTCCAGAATGATGCGCAGCGCTCTGTTTTTCCAGTGCTTGCATTTTAACGTGACAGTCGGCCGCCATGCTCCATATTTCCGACCCATAAAGGAGGGTGGGTTGGATTATCGCACGGTAAAGGAGGAGTTTTGTCGCCGTGGATAGACCGTCGCCTCTCATTTATTTAGTATTTATACCCTCAGACCTATCCCCTCCACTCCCGCAGCGGCGCTCCAATAGCGGTGACGGGGGATGTGTGCTACCACGCGTCAAGCAGTGGTCTTCAGTCCGAGTGTCACCTTCGTCTCACAGCTCTACTGTTTGCGGAGCTGCTTCAGTGCTGGATTCCAAGCTTGGCGTAGTTTGCAGTGTTTCTCAAAATTTCGGTATCCTAATATTTGGTAGTATGCCGGGTCTCTGGACAATTTTCATTAATTGCTGATTTTGACGGCTGCTGTAGATCGGTTTGACGTTTATGTTCTGTGCACCATTCTATAATCGTGCGAATGGGCTGTCTGACGTATGCTTTTCCGCATTCGCACGATGTGTCGTATACGTCTGGATTCTGGGTTTCTGAGCCCCAGATCATCTTTAACCGAGCCTAGAAGTGCTTTAACGTTGGCTGGCGGGCGATAAACGCGCTTGATGTTTTGTCAGCATAGAATTCTGCCAATCTTACTCGATACATTTATATTCATACAAGGTAAGAAATATGTGTGTACGGTAATCGTCACCTGTGAGTGCATTACATCGAAATTAAATTAAACAATTGAAGTCATGGATGTTGAAATTAAATCTTTTGAAGGAAAAATTAAAAATAACGGCCATCAGAAAAACTTAGCTGATGAAATGAAAATATTGGTAAAACACAGATCAAAAAAGTTTTCCTTGCCATAAACACTTAACCATGTTGAGAAACCTTTTACACGTCAAAGCATAGTTGACAGTCTTATTAACGTACAGAGACTACATAAATAAAGCATACAAAACAGAAATCTGGATAGATGGATGGTGATACAAACCCATGTCTTCCCAAGCGCAACGACAGAACTCCACCGCTCACCCATGCTTGGTCATTACGTTATGATTTCACTTGATCAGTATTAGTTAAGTACTGTTTTTTAAAGTTTTAATTTTTGTCTAGTATTTTTCTTTCATCCAGTGGCAATCGATTCATAAATCTGTGGTATTCTAAATGACAGATGAAACTATAATGCATTCAAGCATAATAGATCTGCTTTACACCTTCTTGAAAGGCCATTCTGTTGTGCACTTTTCCAGTTTAGTCTTTGCTATTAGTTAACAAACTGGACAAAAATCATCAGATCTATTTACACAAAGATGTTTTAAATTTACAAGCAAACCTACATAAACTGATTAATTTCATAGCAATTAAATCATGATACAGTTTGAACGAGCTATAAGCAATCCAATTAAAGACAAATTAAATAAGAATTTTAAGTTTCTTTGTGTATTAACTGAATTTTGACACTTAATCAATTTACTAACAAATTAGATCAACTTACAGAAAGTAGAAAAAAAAAAGTTATATAAGATAGTAGGCACCAAGTACTCTTTGTACCTGTATTGGCAGCGTGCAGTAGCCAGTAATGTCTGACCACTGGATGGACTGCCCCACAGTGTCATCGCACGAGGGTAGAATGCCAGGGGTGATTTCCTTCTGGTCGCAGTACTCTCGCAGTCTCTGCAGAGGACAGTCGCAGCGCAGAGGGTTGCCGTCCAGCCATAATGACTTCAGACTCCTCAGTCCCCAGAAGTGCTGTTAGATATACAATAGTTAACGTGACATTTCTTGGGCCTATTTTATCCAGGAATATTCCCAGTAATCAAAGAATTTTAAACATAAAATCAGTTATCTTCATTTCTAATGGGTATACCACAATGATGTTTCAGTATCTGAAGCAGTGTCGCGTGGATAAGCCTAGCGGAAGCTTTTATTGCTACAAACAACTTTTGGATCCGTTTCGACCTCCACCAACTGTCGGTGCGATCAGATGTATGTGAAATCTTATTGAAAAGATTAGGCTAAATTCTGCTCAGTATTTGTAGTTAGTAAAAAGAGCTCTGCGAACAATACAGAATCTCTTCTGTTAGCATTACGCCAAAGATCTGATTCGACACTTAACATAATTCATCGAGATTTATTCTTATATATTATTTGGTGATCAGTTTACTTTGAAGTAAACACCATGTCACAGCCCTCATACCTAAACTTTAAATGGAATTGTGTTTTATGAAGCAAGCTAAAGTTTGATTGTATATGATCTTGTATGTTTGTCTTGCATTTTACTGTAAAACAGTGTAAATGGATTTTGTTTTATGAAAAGAAATTATATAAATGCCATTTAATATGTTCAAGGTCGGAACTATGCAAGAGAATTACTTAAGCGTTTCTAATTCGAAATTTTATTCCAGTGGCGTAGCTAGGTCAACAAGGGCCCCGGTGCAAAAAATTTATTTTGGGCCCTCAGGGCAGATGGGCGACCTTTTTTTTTGCTTTGTGTGCTGGTAGGGGCCCCCTGAACTGAGGATGGGGGCCCTTGAATTGTTCTTTAGGAGCCCCTGAGAAGTGGTTGGGACCCCCCCCCCCCCCCCCGAGCAGAGAGGGCCCTTAGTGAGGTCGCCAGTTTGCCGTGAAGGCTGGTGGGCCCTCTAAACTGCGCTTGAGGGATGCTTGGGGGCCCTCTGAGCGTGAGGGCCCCGGTGCACTGCACCGCCTAGCCCCATAGTAGCTACGCCCCTGTTTTATTGTGAGCTACGATGTTTAAAGGATGGTTTACTACAGTTTAAAATGATTTATGTGGATAATTTTGTTTTTAAGTATCTTTAATTTTCATTTCTGAGTATTTCGTAATGTTGTAAATAATTGTGTATTAATTTTCTTGTTTTTAATAGGTTTTTAATTGTTTAAGTATTGTTATAGTTCGAGAAATATCTGTCGGAAGATTTGTAGTGTTCTAGAACTTTCGATGGAACTTATATTAAGCGACCAGCAGAGAGTCAGAGAGAGTATTTTGGACACAGTTTATGTCATGGAGGAAGGAATATATGGAGACGACGCAAGGGACCTTCACTACGTACTGGAGTGAAACCTGGTAGAGAGAAGTGGGGTGAGGAAGCCGCCATATTGCTTGGCCGTAGAAACACGGGGAATAGGCACAAAAACCTCAAGGGAATCACGAGACAACCGTAGCACCGCAATTTGATGAAGGATTATTACGTAACTCGACGAGACAGATCAAACATGAAAAATATTTTTTATATATATATTGTACTTAGTTCTCGAGTTATAATGTCTCAAAAGAGTGGAGCTTCTGGTTGAAATTCAGAAGAAACATGTCCCCAAAGTCAAATATTATGATAGTTTCTTATGTAACATGACTATACAAATCGAAAATAAACAATAAAATTTTCTATATCTCGCTTAGTTCCCGAGATATACCGTTTCAAACTTAAGGTTGTTAGGTTATGAGGGGATTCAACGATAACCGTGGTGTCGCAATTTGATGACAATTTCTTATGTAACTCGATGAGACAAACTGAAAGTAAAGATTAAAATTTGTTGATATCTCGCTTAGCTCTCGAGATATTGTACCTTAAAATTGACGTGGTTAGATTGAAATGTGACCTGGACCAGAAGAAAACTTTCACCATATTCAAATTTGATGATGAATTTGTACGCAACTTAACGAGACAAATCGAAAATAAAGAATAAATTATTTTGATATTTCGCTTACTCGAGATATTGTACTTCAAATGTGAGGAGGTTATGGTGAGATCTGGCCAGGACCAGAAAAAAATTCCCCGAAACCATTATATCTGAATTGTGGAAATGCAATATAGGTGTTTTATTTTCTTCCAAGTGATTGTTGTTAGGTTACAAGGAACAAGGTACTATACCTATAACTGACTTGTAACATGCTATATCTCGATAACATATAAAAAAAGAATTTCTTTATTTTCGATTTGCTTCGTTGAGTTCTATTGGGATTCATCAATAATCTTGCTACACATGCTGATTGGGTGTTTTATTCTTTTACTAGTCTTTGTGGTCAGGTTGAAACGTGGCCTGGACCAGAATAAAAACGTCACCAAAATCTGAAATTTTAAAATATCCTAAGTCAATGTTTAGAACATTTTTTAAAAATGTTCACTTCAAAAGATCTCATAGTTTCTGAGCTTACTTAGAAGATATTGTGCTGTTAGTGGCCTATATAATTTTGCTAGCAATTTAAGTGCACTCATAAATAAGAAGCTAACAACTAATAATAAATAAATTGTTTGTTCTATTCTGGTACACACCGCATTTCAACCTACCAACATTTCCATTAAAATTGCCGCTACAAAATCAAACTATATAGACACACCTAAACACATTAAATGCATCGCGAACTACATTTCGGGCAACAACGTTTATTTAATCACGTTTAGTAGTTCGCACAGCACAAATTATCACCATTAATTTCATAGTACACTTTCAGTGTAATCTGAAACTTGAGTAAAGTCAGCAGAATATCATATTCACTGTGTCGCGATGTAAACATGACCCGCGTAAATTAATTTTCCAATACTTTTCTACAATAAGGATAGCTTTTCAGGTGTAAAGTAGTAACATATGCTAATTGTCTACACTACGACAACAAAAATTTGAGAATGATATGCTCCTATTGAAAGAAATGAATAAATTTATAGCGACAGGTCATTTTTTTTTTTAACTGGTTTACATCTCTTTTTAACATCGAGGTCTTTTAGAGACGGGAAAGGATGGGGGGCAAGGATGGGGGCAAGGAATGGTAAGGAATTCGGCCATGGCCTTTTTTGAAGGAAGCATCCCGGCATTTGCCTGGAGTGATTTGGGAAACCATGGAAAACCCAAATCTGGATGCCCGGACGGGGATTCGAAGACAGGTCCTAATGTAGCAGTTCCCTATCAGATACTTCAAGAACGATATTTACGATGTGACTTACTTATGAAAGGCTATTCCAAGTTTTTCCTATCTCGTCTGTTTGTGCAACCATATGCAACACAACTTGGCATTATAAATTTTTTTACAATATTAGAAAATGAAATATTGTCAGCAGCTGACACAGTGCAAACAGTTTTGGGGGGATCCCTATGGCCGCCACGCATGCGCAGTAAGAGAGCAGTTTGTTTCATGAGGTTTCACGGAGTTAGCGTTATTTCGTTACCATATATTCCTTCCTCCATGGTTTATGTCGGCCAAGGACAGTGTTGAACGAACAGTTTTAGTATTATTGTTCTTGGGAAAAGTGCCAAATATAATCGTTGGAGTTTTGTGTTTCTATGTGATCTATATCTTGAAGTCAGATGACTTACTAGCAATAAAACAAGTGAAAATTTGATACTGGATCGTGGAATAGTTATTTCATATAATAATTAAACCACGATACATCTAACAACCACAATATACAGTCATTGGTTATGTATTGGTTAACCCCTATTAAGGAACAAACTCTTCGGATAAAGATTTTGTGGAAAACAGCTCTGAGCTTCTCTCGACTTTTACGAACGAATTGAAATTACATCCCAGGAATGAAATCATGTTACAGCAGAATAAAACTTACAAAAAAATATGTAGGTTATCTGACAAAGAAACTGGCTTCATTAAATAGTATGAAGGAACAAATAAAGTTACAACTTTTTACTGATGTAGCTCTTATACCTTATGGTGCCATATGCAGCAGAAACATTTTGTAAATGCCTGACATCACTCACCTCTACGGTCAGAGTAGTTATCCTGTTTCCCAACAGGTCGAGATCCTGGAGAGCTGGCAGCTCGCTGAACGCGTCTGGCCCGATGTGTTCCAACCCACAGCCGATCATCCACAGCTTCTTCACGGAGTTGGACCGCAATATAGGACCAGACGGCAGTCGCAGAGGGTTGAAGCTCAGGTCGAGATGTTCTAATTCCTCAAGTAATCTGAGAAGAAGGATGTGAGTCACAGTCATTGCCAGATCCATTGGAATCATTAAGAAGCCAAATAAATTCAGTCGCTACCGTCCAGTGCTCCAAATGCCAATACAATAAATTCAAGAGTTTTGTGTTTTAACATAATAATATGCTGGTTGCAGTAACCAAACGATAGAGGATTGTAAACAGTTGCAGGGTGATCTGGACAGGATATCTAGTTGGGTTGGTAAACATGGGATGAAGATAAATGCAAAGAAGAGTCAGCTTATTAGATACACAAATAAAAAACAAAAGGTTAATTATGAATATAAGGTGGGGAAAGAATTGCTTGCTGAAGACTTGAAATGCAAATATCTTGGAATTACTTTTGATAACAAACTTAACTGGGCAGGACACATAGGACAGGTGGTAGGAAAAGGTTTCAGAGTTCTGCACTTGTTGGAGAGAGTTATGAGGGGATGTACGAGAGAAGTCAAGGAATTGGGTTACAAAACTTTGGTCAGACCATTGCTCGAATATGGTAGTGTAGTATGGGACCCTCATTTTACGTATCAAATACAGGAGTTGGAGAGGGTGCAAAGAAGGGCTGCTAGATTTGTTTCTGGAAATTATCGCAGAATGCAATCAGTGACGGATATGATAAAGGAGCTGGAATGGGATTCATTGCAAGACAGGAGGAGGATGAGGAGGGTCATGGGAGTGTACAGGGCATATACTGGCGATGAGGCATGGAAAGATATTGCAATAGGTATGAAAAGTAGTGCATGGAAGGGAAAAGCTGGCAGTCGATTTCAGGCACAAGGGTGTGGGAAAATTCTCTTTTTTAGGTAAGGGTGTCAGGAATTGGAATGAGTTACCAGAGAAATGATGAATAATTTACCCAAAACTTTGAAAGAATTTAAAGATAAAATTTGTAGAGGGCAAATGTAGGTGGGTGCAGGATATGGGGGAGATGGGTGTGTAGGGAAATTTCCACCGGAGCCTGTGCTCCATTGCAATTAAATTAAATTAAATATATTATTAATAGCTGATGTCATCGTTTTTACACATTAAATCTATTAATTGTCTCTCCTAAACGTTCTGGCGACATAGATTCGGATTGCTAGTCATTTTGGGCACATTAAATAACTTCAGAACCTGTGAAGTGGTCTATCCCAATTAAATATCGTAGTGACTGTAGAAGGTGAGGAAAATAGTAACTTCAAGAGTGGCCTGACAATGTGGGGAGGTGGCATACCAGGCTGGAACTCAATCAGGTCCTGTCTCGCGACGGTCGTCCACAGCTGAGGCAAGCTGTAGCTCGGGTGAACGTGCAAGCGGATTTGCTGCTTGGGAATGACATGAGATCTGTCATGAGGATTATCCCATAGACACCGTGGGTAGACAGAATTTTAATAAACATAAATTACACCCTGGGGTGGCCTTAGGGCGGTGCGAGTGGTGCGACAGCACCGGGCGCAGAAAATGTAGCGAGAGATATTCTGCACAAAAAATAAAGTCTATAACAACCCATCTTGCTGTTCACATATGATTTTAGCACACAAATTATCCAGAAGAATTTATACACGTAAGAGCTACAGCTTAGTGCGTAGTCATATGACCTCATAGAATCGAGTCAACTCGAGTTGCGTCTCGAGTCAGCTCGACTTACTAGAATCAAAATATCACAACTCGTCTCACACGTGTAGTCTTTTCGGCTGTCGTCTTGAAGTTCATTCGCTTGCGGGTGCATGTGCATTGGGCTAGATTCAACCTACTTATCTATTTCTACCGTGTTAGACCTTCGGTGATTGCAATTAACATTGATATTGTAAATATTCACCTTTTAGAGACAAGACATGTGCTACCTGTAAAAAGGCGAATCCGAGAAGGCTTCAAAATCGCTTGCGAAGTCATCTGAATCGTGGTCACAAGAACTAGATTCACCCGCAACAGAAGATAACTTATTTAATAGAAGTTCTTCAGACGATGCTCATGATGATAAAGAGCAGCATGTACAAGAAGATTTAGCTATAGCTGGAACGTCGTCCGCAGTTCAAAATATTACAGAACGAGGTACAACATACATACCACCACCGCCGCCTTTTCAAAATACAAATTATGACGATACTTCAAAATGGTCATTAATTGACTCTGCAGCCACAGATGAAATAATTATTCGAGCAATGAAAAATTTTTTAAAAAAAGGTGGACGCCATTTTTCAAATATGTATTTTCAAAGAGTAATGCCAAATCTACAAACTTAACAGATGATTGGTTCACTCTAAATCTGTGGGTGAAGTATATTGTTTCTGTATATTGTATGTTTGTATATTGTTGTTTATTCAACAGCAAAAAATCTTAAATCTTATTTGGGAAAAGAAAGATTTGATGACTATAACTACTTATTAGAGCGTCTCAAAATTCACGAAACTTTGCTCAAATCACCAGCACACAATGCTCAATTCGATAGAAGCGTTGATTCTTTTGAAGAATGTCTGTGTAATAGACAAACATTTGTAAATACAGATTGAAGACGAAAAATCATGGTGGGTTGCTATCCTCGAATGAATGATGTCCAAAGTATTTAATTTTAACATTCAATAATTTCTTATTTAGAGGAAGCTTTGGATCTAAAACACAAAATACTTCTAATAATAGTAACTTCCTGGGTTTATTGCAAATATCGTACTAGGAAAGTATCTCCGCCGTATTGCCAATAAGGAGACTAATATCTGTTATTTTGGCAAATATATTCAAAACGAATGAAGTTCGTAATAAGATTTTTACTGTGTATAAATTATCCAAATACTTTTCCATCACACCGAATATCATGATGTCAGTCATGTCGAATAATTATCTTTATCGCTGCTTTTGTTGTCACTAATAAAGTCCTAGTGCGTGAGTGTTCCGTTGCTTACAACCTGGTAAGAGACTCTTAGGGACCTGGGAGCTGGTCTCACTGGCCTGTTTATCGATAATACTTTACAAAAGTTCGATTTGGATATGGAAGAATATCGAGACCAAAGATATGACAGTGGATCCAATACATCAGGAAGAAACAAAGGTGTCCAAAACTGAATTCTGAACGAATATCTTACAGCATTCTTCCTTCCATACAGCTGTCACTAAATTTGGTGATAGCAGGTGCCATCAAAACATCAATTAAATCAGTTTCCTTGTCCGAATTTGTTTAAAGAATATTTGATCTATTATCTCAATAACCAAGCCGATGGGAAGTGGTTTCCAAGAACTTACTTACATTATCGCCAAAATATTTGCGAATCTTGTTTGGAGAATAGAATTTCACTGGAGTTCGCTATCAGTAATCAGCAGTTCGTGACGCCATTCTGGAAACGAATAATTCAATTGTTTCAAGTAAATATTGTAAACAAGTCTTTGTAGACTGAAAGAGGATTTATGAAACGCTTCACAATTGCTGGGAAACAGCTCAGACGTTAAGAAAAAGTACCCTGGTTATTCTTATGCTCTGATAACTGCTAGAAAAATTGCTGTCCAGACTGGATAATATCCTATTATTAAGCCAGTCAGATTCCAAAGAGACCAGAGTTTTTTTTTAAATTAAAAGCCGTAGATGAAATAGCAATAGATCCAGAAGAACTGTTTACAATCAACGTGTTTTATGATATCAACGATATAATTGAGAATGAGTTGGTCACTCAGTTTACACAACTATCCAAATTTAAAGATACATAATACAAAAAAAAAAAAAAAAATATTCTGAAAAATCGGAATTGGAATCATCCTGTGCAGATTTGGAAATAAGTTTAACTAATGGAGAAAAATGTGACATATCTGGCTGTGAATTGGTTAGAAACTTTCTAAGTGAAATTGTTGTTGGTGGGGCTTGAATCAGCAGAACCAATGAAAGTTCAACTAATGAAACAGAATGGTTGGCAGGATATATTTCCGAATGTGTGGACAGCACTTCAAATTTTGCTAACCATACAGGGTGTCCACAAATGAATATCGGGGTTTTAATGCTTTATAAGATTTATTACATTATCCTTACAGTTATAAATGATATGTCAAATGAAAGAGCAACTCAAACAGTTTTTGTTCGTTGGCACTAGTGCGCATGTGTGTGAAATGTTTCCGCTGCGATCCGCTAGAATGCGGTAGTAGCAAAGATGGCGACTAGTGAAGAGAAAGCGTTTTGTGTTTTACAGTTTGCAAAGACTGAATCTGCAGTTACTGTGCAGCGTGCGTTCCGCATTAAGTTCAGGCGTGATCCTCCAAGTGACAATAACATCCGTAGATGGTATCATCAGTTTGAAGATACAGGCTGCCTTTGTAAAGGGAAGAGCGCGGGACGACCAAGAGTTAGCGAAGAGACTGTTGAGCGAGTGAGAGAGTCGTTCACTCGTAGCCCAAAGAAATCTGTTCGGAAGGCTAGTCGCGAATTAGAAATTTCTAAGTCGACTGTTTGGAAAGTTTTAAGGAAACGCTTGCAACTACGTCCTTACCGTTTACAGTTGTTACAGGCTCTAAAGCCTGCAGACCATGGTTTACGTGCCAAATTCGCTAAAGAAATGTTGTTACATGACGATGAAGATTTTCTACATCATGTTGTCTTCAGTGATGAATCGACCTTTCACCTTAGTGGACATGTTAACACTCATAATGTGCGGATCTGGGGCTCAGAAAATCCTCAAGAGATCGTATAAGTGCAACGAGACTCCCCTAAAATCAATGTTTTTTGTGCCGTATCCCGGCGGAAAGTTTACGGACTTTTCTTTTTTGATGAACCGACTGTAACTGGTACTTCTTACCTTGATACACTAGAGCAATGGCTCTTCCCTCAGTTGGAACAATATGAACCAGAGAACTTCATTTTCCAGCAAGATGGTGCGCCACCTCACTGGCATAACGAAGTACGCGGTTGGTTGAACGTAACTGTACCCGACCGCTGGATTGGCCGCAAGGGGCCCAATGACAGAGCTTGCTATGCGTGGCCTCCACGATCACCTGACCTAACGCCATGCGATTTCTACCTTTGGGGTTTCATCAAGGATCGTGTGTATGTGCCTCCGTTACCAGCCGACCTCCTTGAATTACGACAGAGGATTGAAGCAGCTGTTGCAACAGTTACTGAAGACACACTGCTCAACGTTTGGGAAGAACTCGGCTACAGACTTGATGTGTGCCGTGTGACAAATGGTGCCCACATAGAACACTTGTAAGCTTGTATATAAAACTGTTTGAGTTGCTCTTTCAATTGACATATCATTTACAACTGTAAGGATAATGTACTCGTAATAAATCTTATAAAGCATTAAAACCCCGATATTCATTTGTGGACACCCTGTACTTGTAACTGTCGCTAAAAGAGAACGAAGTTTCCGTAAATTGAAACTTATCAAAACTTATTTAAGGTAAACGCCGACCCTAGATATACTGTCAGATATTGGCAATTTTATCTGTAGAAAATAATATTGCCAAAGGACAAAATCGATGAAGATAGTTATGGTTTTATTTCCTCATTTGTTTGTTGAAAAAAAAAACAATAGACTATTAAAATTATGTGAATTTGACGTATACGTTATATGAGCATTGTGTACGCCATAGTAGGTTAAGTAAACCTTTTCATGCATAGTGTGTTCCATATTTGCGTTGTTTCTCATTCAAACCGCTGCTATCCTATATTAATCTTTCTGAGATTTGAATTATTATTAATATATAAAGACAATCTTCTGCCCGAGGCTTTGCTATTGTGGAATTTATAAACTATTCATACAGATATTCCTGTTTGAGTCCCACGAGAACTACTTTTTCGATCAGGATAAAGTAGATAGCCAATAACATTATTCTAAATTTTATCTTAAGCCTTTTAGCCATCCACATAAAACAGTAAAAACATCCAAGCAAACAAATTTTTACATCTATGATATTAGTAGGATGTAAAAAAATGTATGTTGTCTTCAATCTGTCTATAGGAACATCTTAATCATGAATAAGTGATTGTACATTTGGGGCGCCACAGTGAGATCTCGCACCACCTGAAAAATTTGCTGAACAGAAGGGATAGGATTCTGCGTTCTGAGTTAGCTAAAGCTCTGAGGGAACCCATTTATTGTTGCGATGGGTTTAGGATTATGACTGTTTTACGTTAGATACTGCTGTTGAGGGAAAAAATAAGAGATAAAAGGGTACAAAGTATGAGAAACCACGAATTTCAGAGAAAATGGTGAAGCTGATGAAAAAAATTAAAAGTAGTGTTCCAAAAACGAGGATAAGAGTGATAGTATCATTATGGCACAGCAAATTATAAGACTGCTGCCAGTAAACGATAGTACTATAATAAACAATTAAAACGATGTTTTTCCTTCTTATAGATACACAATTCATAAATAGTTATAGGGGTACAGTCAGGATTGACTAAAGGAGTGCTAAACAAGTGATTCTAATCCGAAGGTAACGCAGATATAAAGCAGGAACTGGTGGATGGGTACAGTTCACTGGTTTTCATTTATCGCGATCATGGATTTCTAGGCGGTGAGGGGGAGGGGGTGACATATGAAAATTAGTGTCTTTCCTAGTGGACGAAGTGACCAAGATGAGATCCTAGAGGAGAAACTAAACTCTTATTCGAAAGTCAGAGATCAGCCTTAGAAGGTAGTCGTAAGTTCAGCACGTGTGGTCTTGACAGGAAATAATATTAAAAACTGAAGAGAGGAGAGGTTGAGAAATACATTATCAATGGAAGAAGTGTTCAGAAAACTGGTGGAATAGAGCACTTGAGGACAGAAAGTGTTGGATGTCTTCCTAAAAATGCCTATTTATAACGTTGTGAGATCTCTATGGTAGGATTAATTGATCATGTGGCAATGATGTTGGATGTCAGAGGATTTAGTAAATTAGTGATCAAAACTGAAGACAGTTAGAATCACAATTGAAAAAATGAACATATTTCAAAACTGAATGTGTACGTAAAAGTAAAGTTCAAAAATGTAAGGAGAACTACAATAGGGTGAGAAGGAGTGGAGAAGAGTCGAAGGAGATAATAATAATACAGAAAAATATTTAGTGGGAAAATAATAATTAGGAACATCACTATAAACAAGAGCTAAGTTTAAGAAGTATTAAAAGGATGGCAAGAAGAGAAAAAAGTACTGTCGGAAAACAGAAAGGTAGTAGAAAATACTTCAGACAACTAATAACAAACAACAGAGGATAAAGGGAAGTACAGCTCGAATTTATGAAGAATATTGGTGTAGGGGGACCACTGAATAATAAATCTAGAAATTGAATGACTATGTTTTAAAACTAAAAGAAAGGGTTAAGTATTCAGAAAATTGTGTATTAGAGATTATTGAGGATTTGGAACAGATAGAGATATTAAGCAACCAGATTCGTCAGACCATTAGGGACTGTCATTGTAAGATGGGAGGGAATAAATCAGAATAGCATCTTGTCCAAATATCTATGTAGAAACAAGCAATTTGAAATAGAGCCTGAGAAAATTATGAAGGACATTAGATAAAAAGGAATAAAGGAGTCGCTGTATATAATATTACTACAAGCCAAAGATAGCGGGATAAGATATTGCACCTTACATTGAAATATTATTCAGAATGAATCTGGAATTTCACTGTATATAAGTTGATAGATAAAGTTCCATAGTAATACCGCTCCTAAACAGAGGGGTGGTGAATAGATTCGATAACTTGTTAGACTTCAATCGCCGGTAAAATATTGCAGGGACTGATTAACAATAAGGGATAAAAATGTTCCAACTAAAGAAAGTGGAATGTAAATCAACATCACAGGTTTTGGAAACAGTAGTCATGTGAATACTATATACTTGGGTTTCATCAAGATATTTTGGATGAAATGGATCCATGTGGCGAAGGTGATAGTCTTACAATGGATGTCTCGAAGGAATTTAACAGAGTAAGCAATAAAACGCCAGTGAATAAACTCAAATAATTAGGAAGGATGGAAATATAGCTAGCTGGCTGGAAGAATTCTTAAAAGATAGGAACCGAAGCGATTGAGTAGGAATCATAACTTCAAAAGACGTTGAAGTGAAGACAGGCGTCCATAGGATAGAGTATTTCCATTATTGATATGCATTATTCAAATTTTTGCTAGTGTACTCCTCTTCGATATTGAGGTAATTAGAGCCAGGAAACAAGTGGGTTCGAGGAAGGGAAGGAATTCGTGCTTATCTGATGAAAGAATTCCTGCATTTGGGCAGAGTGAATTTGGAAAACCATGGAAATTTAAAATGTGGATTGCCTGACGGGATTCGAACCTGTTTCCTCCCAAATGCAAAGCCAGAGCATCATTGCTCAAACCACCAAGCTCGGTGGTATTCATTATTCTAACGAATGATTTTGTCACGGTTTACTTTTAGAGACATAGATAACTGTTATGTTTTAGAATTAAAACGATGAGGAGGAGGTGCTGTGAACAGTGGACAAGATTTCTAGCTGGGTACGTAAGTTTGGAATGAAGACAGGCGGCATAAAGAGACAGTTCATTTGGTTCATAGATAATTAAAAAAATTCTGGTTACATCGGGGAGGAATAATTGATTTTTGATGATACAAAATGAAAATATCTCGTTGTAGCTTTTGATTTTAAATTAAATTTTTCAGGACCCTGGGAATACAACGGTTACAAAATCCTGCATTTCCAATAATACGGGATGAGAGGATGTACTATGGAAGTAAGAGAGCTGAGATACAAAAAAAAAAAAATTGGAATCACATTTACATGAGTACCGTGGGGTACTTACTATGGTAACCACATTTTGTTTTTTAATAACAAGAGTTGAAGGCGGAATACAGAGAAGCTATATCAACCTTTGGAAATTATCATATAACATAATGAACAACTGATATGATAGAATTAGGAGGAGTACTTGAATGAGAAGAGATTACTTTGACCACAAGCTGGTACTAGGTTTGAGGCCTAATAATGATGGAAAATTTGCATTTTTGGCAAAGTTGTTAGGTATTGGAAGAAATTATCAAGCGAAATGATAAATATTACATGAATCAGTGAAAGGATTTATCATAAAAATTCATAAAGAAAGTGGGGAACTATGGATAATACTGCATCCTAGACAGAACTATGTCCTTTTACAAGAAGCATCTCAGTCTCCATGCTTACGCGCCTCACGGTTGATTATGGCGACTCAAAACCTCTATTAGAGCGGCGCCTCCGTCACCAGTTTCCTCAAGTCACTCTCTATATTATAACATGTGTTTCTGTCGATAGTATTTCCCACACTACTATATCATCACTACTGTTTCCTCCTGAGTGAAATCCCTAAAATTGGATCCTATATCCTCAATCACAAGTCCTGATGTTGCCCTAGCCTGTGCCTAATGTATCCTGCAGAAGAGGCCTACACCTCTTCCATTGCCAACAAATAGCAACAAGATATTTCTCTCTGTTTTTTCCTTCAACATTTTTATTCCTAAAGGCCTGCTGCACCTTACCTACTCCTACATCTACTCGAAGCTATTTTCCATCTGAGCCAGGTAACAGGTAATACCTATTTCTCCCAACAATATCTGAAGTAACTGATACCTTCTTCCTACTAATCCTATTTCTCCTATAGGCTATTGCCAGCTCCCAACCAGCATTTTCATCCATTCCACTAATCTCATTATGTAACATTACACATCTATAGGCTAAGCCTAAAGGCCCATGACTATTTTAACCATCTTCCTGATCGTTTCACCCATCTCCCTCATCATTTCATCCTTTAGTTGTTGGAGAGAATGATGATGGTTGTATTAGAGAAATAACTGGATTGGGTTAAAAAACTTGCTGGAATAAGGAAGTGTAGTATGGGACCCCTATTTTGGGTATCAAATACAGAAGTTGGAGGATAACGAGCGTGGTGATATAACGGCTAGCGTTAAGGCCTCGCATTCTGGGGGACGGCGCACAGTGTGTTATTTTCCAAATCTAGAGGGACAAAAGACAATTTTGACACTAGTCTACACAGGCAAAATTGTTATTTATATTTAAAGTAGACAAACTATATTATTAGGAACAAAGGTTTATTTTACGCGTATCTGCGCCTAACAATAGAAAAAATAATTTGAACAATGGGCTTCCTGTGACCCACGGATCAAGTGCTCCATTCGGCCGCGCCATTCGACTGAGTTTGGTCGATGATTACGCTGTGTTTCTGTGTGGTATTAGGAATTAGTGTGTTGCTATTGCTTTTGGTGAGTTTCAAGATAAGTTTAAGCATGATTTTTCCGTAATACGTTTTAAAACTGAATCATGAGCATCATTAAAACAGAGCGAGATTATTTCTGATAAAGAAAAACCACTGAGCCAGTTTCATTTTGAGTTTTAGTTTATTATACCACATTATACCAATCTATTTCTATATTTATTTGAAAGAACTACTTATTAACTACAAGAATTACCTTCATTTGTTTGCGCATGTTTGCGACACCCATACAACTTTTCTTCATTTTCAGAATGACTGCACAAATATAGCGTACAGAATTTTTCAACGTATGGTTTGCTAACGCAAAACAATCAAGGATAGATACTTTGTTACAGTTTGTATTGCAGTAAATAGGTGACACATTATTTTCAGATGACATTATAATTAGTTTAAAAGCTACTATCATAATTGATTCCCTAAAAATTGAGGAAAGATGGTCTAAAACTGGAAGACACACAGACCGCTTCCTAAACACATATTCTAAGTGGTTAGAAATATTAGTACCTCGTCTAGGTGAATGAAGACAAAGCTCTTTCACGATTGCTGCAGAATTTCGTTTTCCTGACTTGTGAAGCTGCACTTCGGTTGCCATTCGAATTTCTCTTGGCTTGCCGTTTCAGAGATATGCTTGATTCGTCGTGTTTTTGCTTTAATACTTGAACTCTCAAAGTATTTTTGTGGTCTGCCATATATGCCCGAACTCGTTCCAGGAAGTGCAGTTTTGGTGACACTATCAGGTTCATTCTAAACACTAAGAATGTGTGTTTCAGAAGCGGTCTCTATGTCTTCCCGTTTATGACCATCTTTGCTCAATTTTTAGAGAATCAATTCTGATGGTAGCTTTTAAACTCATTATAATGTCATTTGAAAACATTGTGTCACCTATTTACTGCAATACAAACTGTAACAAAGCATCTATCTTTGATTGTTTTGTGTTAGCAAACCATACGTTGAAAAATTCTGTACGCTAAATTTGTGCAGTCATTCTGAAAATGAAGAAAAGTTGTATGGGTGTCGCAAACATGCGCAAACAAATGAAGGTAATTCTTGTAGTTAATAAGTAGTTCTTTCAAATAAATATAGAAATAGATCGGTATAATGTGGTATAATAAACTAAAACTCAAAATGAAACTGGCTCAGTGGTTTTTCTTTATCAGAAATAATCTCGCTCTGTTTTAATGATGCTCATGATTCAGTTTTAAAACGTATTACGGAAAAATCATGCTTAAACTTATCTTGAAACTCACCAAAAGCAATAGCAACACACTAATTCCTAATACCACACAGAAACACAGCGTAATCATCGACCAAACTCAGTCGAATGGCGCGGCCGAATGGAGCACTTGATCCGTGGGTCACAGGAAGCCCATTGTTCAAATTATTTTTTCTATTGTTAGGCGCAGATACGCGTAAAATAAACCTTTGTTCCTAATAATATAGTTTGTCTACTTTAAATATAAATAACAATTTTGCCTGTGTAGACTAGTGTCAAAATTGTCTTTTGTCCCTCTAGATTTGGAAAATAACACACTGTGCGGCGGTTCGAATCCCCGTCCGGGCATCCAGATTTGGGTTTTCCATGGTTTCCCAAATCACTACAGGCAAATGCCGGGATACTTCCTTCAAAAGGCCATGGCCGAATTCCTTCCTATTCCTTGCCCCCCATCCTTTCCCGTCTCTAAAGACCTGGCTGTTAGAGAGACGTTAAATAGATAAAAAAAAGTTGGAGCATGTGCAAAGAAGGGTTGCTATATTTGTCTCTGGAAATTAGTGTAGAACGCAATCATTAAGTAATATGATAAAGGAGCTCCAATGTGATTATTTGGAAGACAGGCGGAAGGTGAACAAAGTCAAATGAGTGTAAAAGACGTATATTGGTATGAGGCATGGACAGGGGCGAATGCAGGGGGGGGGGGGGATCAAGTCCCCACCTTGGAGACCTTTTTTTTTTTTTTAGCTCTACGTATTTGAGGCCCGAGGAGACTATAAATAGGGGTTTTTCACATATAAGGTCGTCCTAGACGACCATAGCCATGTTTTCCCCTCAAAGCGCAAATAAAAAGAGTCCCCAAACCAACCTATCCAATACAAGTGACACTTAGCAGTAGAGCTACCACGGTAGCGGGACATGCACAAACAGAGCCCTTGTGGCTGCGACACACACACAAAAAAAAAAAAAAAAAAAAAAAAAAAAAAAAAAAAAAAAAAAACCCGACTCAAGCCCCCCAAAAAGCCGAAATGCACTAAAGGCAAGCCTCCCCAACCAAAATCCACTCAAGCCAAGCCCCCCCCCCCAACCAAAATCCCGAATCCGCCCCTGGGCATGGAGGTATATTGGTGGAAAAATGAGTAGAGTAGTATGAATAGCATGAAAGCGAAAAGTTGACGACGGGCACAAATTGCACTCGATTTCAGGTATAAGGGTGTGGGAAGATTTTTTTATTAGCCAAGGGTGTCAGACATTTTAATAAATTACCGAGGGAAGTGATTATTAATTTACCAAAAACTCTAAAAGAATTTAAAATTCAATTTAGTTGAAGAAAATGTTGGCGTTAGAAGTAAAGAGGAAAAATGGGTGAGTAGGAAAGTTGTCACCAGAGGAAGCGATCCATCGCAGATAAATTAAGTTGTATTAAATCCTCCTCTGAAATTTTCCTATCCTGTTTTAAAAGCTTCCTAAACTTTTATAAAAGAGTTTCTATCCCTGCTCTGAAATTTTCGTATCCTGTTTTAAAAACTTCCTAGTCTTTTCTAAAACGTTTCTACCCCTATAACAGAGCGGAAGATATCATAAAAGAGTTTTATTTAGTTTCATTTTTTCCTCTTTCCGTGCTTAGCGAAACAATTTTTTCATGCTCACTACAATCCAAATCATTCACACGTCTGTGAAAGGTGCTACTCTTTACAGGCACGATTTTCCCAAAAATAAAAACCACCAGCAACTTTCTATAGAAAGTTTAAGGATTAAAATACGATATTATATTTATGTTAAATTTGACTGATAGTTTAATAAAACGAAATATTTTTATTCTATGTTTAATTAAATTTGTTACAATTAAAGCTTTATTCCTCAATTGCTTTACTGTAAGTAGTTAATTAGGTAACAGTACTTAAAATTCAATAAATAAGACTTACGCTAATGAACTTGGAAATGAAACCTAAAATAGATTTTAACAGATTGAAACTATTTAGTATTAATATGAAAAAACTAATCAGCACAGTATTTTAGAAAATAATTAAACGACTTTTATATTTCGGCCAGAACAGGCTAATCATTTTAACTTACGCTTTTCTAAACCTTTTAAACTGAATCTACTGTGGAATTTAAAATACCGATAGTGGAATTAAAAATATCCACACAGTCTAATTGTAACGTAAATAACTCGAACTTATTTACATATTATTATCATTATATTTACTTTATTGAACTTAATTGCAATGAAGCGCACGCTCCAGTGGCAATTTTTCTACACCCCCATCTTCCTCCTTTCCTGATCTAATCCGGTTCTAATTCAATAACAAAGTTTTATTTTAAACCAATAAGTGGTAATAAAATCATCTCAACAATCGGGATTCAAACTGCTGGCAGGGTAGCGTATTTACAACATTGCCATTCATTACTCTAATTAATAATTGTGTTGATTGTTTATTATCAGAAATAAGATTGTTTCCAGATCATCATCAACAGTTTTCTGCCGTCGGGCAGGTTTTCACTTGGCTGCTCTCCATGCTCTTCTATCTTCTGCCTTTCTCTTTAGAACCACATAGTTGCCGTCTTCCTTGATGTTGTCTATAATTTTGTACCTTCCTCTTCCTCTTATTCTCCTCCCACAAACTTGAACTTCCAAGGCGTCTTTTATGAGGCACTCCCCTCTCAACAGGTGTCACAACCAGTTCTTCTTTCTCTCTGTTTGCAGATGACATAATGTTATAAAAAAGAATGAAAACGGTAGAGGATTGTAAACAGCGTCAGGATGATCTGGACAGGATATCTAGTTGGGTTGGCAAACATGGGATGAAGATAAATGCAAAGAAGAGTCAGCTTATTAGATACACAGATAAAAAAACTATTGGTTGATTATGATTATGAGGTGGGGAAAGTATTGCTTGTTGAAGACTTGGAATTTAAATATCTTCTCATTACATTTGATAACAAGCTTAACTGGGCAGTACACATTGGACAGGTGGTAGGAATAGGTTTCAAAATTCTGCACTTGTTGTAGAGAGTGATGAGGGGATGCACGAGAGAAGTAAAGGAACTGAATCACAAAACTTTGGTCAGACCATTGCTCGAATATGGTAGTGTAGTATGGGACACACATTTTGAGTATCAAATACAGGAGTTGGAGTGGGTGCAGAAAAGAGCTGCTAGATTTGTTACTGGAATTTATCGCAGAACGCAGTCAGTAACAGATATTAAAAAACAGCTGGAATGGGATTCATTGGAAGAAAAAAGGAGGATGAAGAGGGTAACGGGAGTGTTCAAGCCTATATTAGTTATGAGGCATGGTGTAAGAATTAAAAGTAAATGCATGAATGGGAACAAATGACCATGGCCACAAGCTGGCACTCAATTTTAGGCACAAGGGTGTAGGAAGATTGGAATAACTTACCAGCAGAAATAATGAATAATTTACCAAAAGCGTTGAATGAATTTAAAGTTAAAATTTGTAGGGGGCAAATGTAGGTGGGTGCAGGAAAGGGGGAAGATGGGGGTGTAGGGAAATTGGCACTGGAGCGTGGACTCCGTTGCAATTTAATCTAGTAGATACGGGAGATGGAAAGTATCCGCCTATGACGAGCTCCCCAAGCTTAGCTCGAAGGTACTTTGTCGTATATCTTCATAGTGTTAACTGTGTCAATATTTCCAGCAAAACTATGATAAAAAAAAGTTTAAACAAAACGTACTGTACATCCTGTTTGAATGTTTCGTCAAGTGTTGTGATGTAATTGCTGAAAATACTCATTCTCACGATTGACAGCTTCAAGTCCAACCGTGGCACCCGCAACAGTCCTCGATTATCACACTTGATCTCCACCTTGCTGTTGTTCTGAACACAGTTGCAAATTTCTAGGCAAGCTGATCCTGTCTGCCTGGACTCTTCTGTTTTGTAGGATGCACCGTCAACAGTCACCAGCGTTGAGGACTCAACAGCGTAGCTATCAGGCGACACGGCTACAGCCAGAACAGAGCAGCAGGCAGCAAGGAGGCCACTGATCACCACCAACACCTGGAACAGATGAAGCGTGCCGCATTTTGCTTGATTTAATTTTACATTATTCAATTTTACATGATTTAATATCACATTATTTAATTGCGAATGAGCCTATGCTCTGGTCACAACATTTCTACACAGGCATTTTGTCTTTATTATTTGTTTATATTATAAATTTTTTGGCTGTAATTTCCCCATCCCACTACCTTTGCCAAATAAAAGTTTTAATTTTAATTTATTTCTGTGTTTATGATAAATTATTAATACTTGCCAAGGTAACTTACGTCATGAATCTTGTATCTATAGAAGAAAATTTTTCTACATCCTTATCCACGCAATCTAGTTCCAGCTTGTAGTCATCGTAATTCCTTCTATTCGATGTAAAATACTTCATTCTTCTACCAATATTCTTTGAAGCGTCTTCACCATCATACATCTTGAGCATTTCCACAGCTCTCTTCAACCTCCTTCTGCCTTCCAATAAATCCCAATATAGCTTCTTTATTATTTCGATTACTGATTGTGTTTTGAGGTAGTTTCCAAAAACTAACACAGTTTTTTTTTTAGTTTTTATTTGTTTTGTTTTGTTTTGTTTTTGTTTTTTTAATGGCATTTAATGTGATTTGTTGCTATCAAGTATTGACACAAGGAAACTACAACATGGACAAGACATTCACATACACAACACTAAACACCCATTCCCTCGGCCGGACTCGAACCGGCGACCTTCGGTACGCGGAGCCAGCACTCTAGTTTTTGTTTCAGACTTTATGCTTCTTCGGCGTCAAGGTAATTAGAAGCGGGAAAGGGTTGGTGGCAAGGAACGGGAAGGATTTCGGCCATGGCCTTTTAAGGGTATGCTCGCGGTATTTTTCTGGAGTATTTTGAGGAAACCATGGAAAACCCTAATCTGGAAGGCCAGACGGAGGTTCCAATTGTTTCAGCAGTAATATTCTATATCTTGATGCATTCTCCAGTCACTATACGCAAAAATTAGTCGTATCAGGCTTGCTTTTACGAAAGACGCAAAATAATCCACTGAATTTGACGTTCCCATCTGACATCCAAATTGACTGAGTTGTCTACGCGTGTTTGCTTATATATTTAGATATACACTCGATTATTTTTATTACGGTGTTCTTTCAGCTTTGCAGCTGTTACCCGCAGGATGCATGGAGGTAGATCATAATTGACCTTGGGCGCTACAGACGGAGGCGACGGGGCCGGTGCCACATACCTGCGAATCTTTTTCTGCGGAGTTCCTCCACGGTACTCATCTGACAGCACGCTGAGTGAACCTGGAGGGACCGTTCCAGACGATGAAGATTCTGGGCCTCGTCGGGGATCGATCCACGGTCGTCTGGGTCGCCTGAGCTACGCTGTCGCACACATTAAATTTTAACTTGAAGTTTCTCAGGTCAATAGTATGGTAGAAAATAGAAATCCGATTAGTCGTAAATCATACTGACTACAGGATTGCTACGTATAAAATCTAAACAGAACAAATATGATGAAATATACCCCTGATACGTCTAGATACGGCTCTGACAGGTGACGCGTACGTACGCATCCTGGCTGATCACCTGCATCCATTCATGTCTATTGTGCATTCCGAAGGACTTGGGCAATTTCAACAGGAACATGCAACACCACACACGTCCATAATTGCTACTGAGTAGCTCCAGGAACACTCTTCTGAGTTTAAACACTTCCACTGGCTACCAAACTCCCCAGACATGAACATTATTGAGCATATCTGGGATGCCTTGCAACGTGCCGTTCAGAAGAGATCTCCACCCCCTCGTACTTTTACGGATTTATGGACTTCAGACTCCATGCCATGCCACGTCGTGTTGAGGCACTTCTGCGTGCTCGCTGGGGCCATACACGATATTAGGCAGGTTTACCGGTTTCTTTGGCTCTTCAGTATAATTGCAATGGAACACACTCTCCGGTGGCAATTTCCCTACACACCAGTTTTCCCCTTTCTTATACCCACATAATTTTGCACTCTACTAATTTTAATTTTAAATTCATTAAGTGTTTTTGGTAAATTTTTCTTCGCTTCCCTCAGTAACTTATTCCCATCCCTGAATCCATTACCTACGGAAGAAAATATTCTGACGCCGTTATGAAATCCGTATCAAGTTGGTAAGTGGAAAAAGGGACTAGTCTTGTCTATGCAAGCACGTATAACGATTCTGAGATGAATGATAGGTTTTAGAAAGCTAAACTTTTGAATAATTAATGCAATAAAATCCAAAATTTCTGAAGATTGTTGAAACGCTTCCATGACAAAACCTATCTTTGCAAAAATGTGTGACACATAAATAAGCAATAAAGCAGTGCAAAAGAAATTAAAAAGAATCTAATAGAGAAAAGCTGCGGTCCACACAAAATTCCAGTTGGAATCTTTTCAAAATAGACAGGAGATGTCGCCTTATTAGTGACAATTATTCTTAAAATTGGACTTGTCCTTAGGCGTGTTCCCAGGGAAGTAAATCGCAGAACATTTTGCGATGTGGAAAAGATAGTCGGTCATTTAGCCCATAATTTCGAAAGACCGGTTTACAGAAAATCTTTCTCAGCAGTATAGCTGAATTTAACCTTTCCAGAATCTGCCGTATTAAAAGTAATAGTCTCGGCTCAACATTGGGCCTACAAGCAGGCCGTAGTCGTCAATATTGTCTCTATACGTTATCACCTGTTTGAGTTGTTAACACTATCAATTATCAACTCTAGGTGTAATACTAAAACATAAAGGACAATGCATACATGATACATAAACAAGTAGCGAGTATATACCGAGCCTGGTGGGTGAGCGGTTACGCTCCGGCGTAATATTCGGGAGGACGCGGGTTCGAATCCCCGTTCAGCCATCCAGATTTCGGGTATCCATGGTTTCCAGAAATCACTACCCACTTTACTAATCTATATCTGAAAGAGACACACTTATTTTCTTCTGTCTTTACGCATAGTCGACGTCGAAGACATTATTGTCGGGAAAGATCTGGGGGCGACGAATTGAAAGGAATTCTGATCGAACCATCCCGGCATTCACCTGGAATGATATGGGTAACCATGGAAAACCCAGATCTTGATCGCGGAACGAGGGTTCTAGTCCATGCCCTCCTGAATGCGAGGTCAGAGCGTTACTGCTGACCAACCAAGCTCGGTGTAAACACTTAAGGCGCGAATGAGGTTCACTGTAAATAACTGAGCTCTCTAAAAGAAGATGCAAACTTTCAAGTTTGGAATGGATGACCAGACTCAGATTTGAGCCCGAATTCTCCCAAGGGTTACCGCTAGTCCATGGAACGAGGTGTTTTTTAAATAAGCTTTCTGAAAATTGGAAAAATTTCAGGAAACCTTTAAAATCTAAAAAAAAAAAAAAAAAAAAAAAAAAAAATGGAAAACCTCCATGGACGCAACTTGTATCAAACCCGCGTTTCCCTCTATGCAGCAACCAACCAGGGAAGTGGTAGTTCTCATCCAGCAAGGGGGTGATTCAGAAATTATTGCCCCAGAAAATTTCACAAACAGAATTAAACATATATTTGCAAACACGTTTCATGATTCAATGAATATTTCACGGGTGTCCAGCTGGATGGTGTCATAAAACGACAACGTTTCGACAACCTGCTCGGTTGTCTTCATCAGGTCTATTTAGATGTTGCTAATCTGCTCGGTTGTCGAAACGTTGTCGTTTTATGACACCATCCGGCTGGACACCCATGAAACATTCATTGAATCAATACGCCGGGAAAGTCTCCATTTACATAACGTTTCATGATTTACAGTCAGAGGGCAACGCTCACTAAGATCCCTCGACATTGAGCGTTCTCGATACCAGTGAGCTGTCGACACTCTAGATCCAATTGGCTGGTTTGACTTGCGTTCTTCCTGTCTTTAACCGTGTGGATACATTTTACGAGACGACAATTTAGAAATCAATGGTGTTTCAGATAAAAAACTTTTGTGTAATATCCGTCACTGGTCGTAATGAATCCTTTAAATTTATTCAGAACTGATCTTTTCCATCGCTTGGGGTGCCGTATTAAACCTGCCAAACGAAGAATTTGGATTCAAAAAACCAACGCCAAAATTTGTGCACTGAGTTGCCATGTCTGACTTCTCCAAGTATATGAGAGACAAGTCACACTAGGAATTCTCCCTCCAAAGTAATGAGGCGTTGTTAGACAGGGGCAGGTTGACGGATGCGATGTGCTCACAGTAATACGTTCGTACGTTCGGGTGGGCTGCGACACACTGATACTTTGTGGATGACGAAGTGGTCAGTGGTGTTCTGCCATTGTTTTACATCAACATTTTTCAGTAGTCTACTTTGGTCTCCAGCAAAAAAAAATAAAAAAAATAAAAAAAAAAAAATAATAATAATAATAATAATAATAAAGTTTTCGTTCGTCAAAAAAACAAAATTGCTTGAATTTTAATGCAACATACATCTAATAAAAGGACTTGAAGATACCGTTCACAAACGGGGATAAATTAAAAATCTCGTAAAATTCCAAGACTTTCGAATTTTTTTAATTTTACAAAGTTGTTCAATTAGATTCCGGAAATATAAACATCTATGTAAAGTGGATTAGCAGATACAAAACAATCCAAATTGCTCCAGTTCGAATGAACCATTTCAGATAAAAGGTATTGAATATAACAATTACATAAACTGTATAGATTTAGCGTTTAAACTCAAAAGTAAAAAACAAAAAAGTTGTGAAGTTAGAAATTTTAGAAAAACTTTCTGAGCTCTTAAGCGCAGTGGCTCCAAAATTATAAACAATTAAATGTTTACCTTCATTAATGGGTGAGATATAACAAACCAAAAATATTAAATTACTCCCTGAACCATATTTCAACAAAAGGTCTTGAAGAGAACAATCAAAAACACCATATATATTGGGATCTAAACTCAAAACTAAAATAGTTATAGCAAACTAATTATTTCGAAATATCCTGAACTATAAGTACGTATTATGGTCTAAACTGGAAGTTATAGCAAATCAGACATTTCCCAAAAAATTCGAAAATTCACTGTGTTGTTTACCAGAGTGAGAGGAGCCAAAAACATATACAAGTATATGTTTAATTTAAGAATTTTTTTATTTTTTTTATTTTTTTACAAATCCGAACGTTGAGAAAAACGAACACATAACGAAATTTTTATTAACAAATTTTCGAGCTCACCTGGAGCCTATAGATACTGTAAATCCGTGAATATTTAAACAAGAAGGGAGCCCCTGGACTGGAATTTAATATCTAGTGCTGGAGATGTTATTTTTCTGAATGCGTGATCCTTCAGGGACGTGGGACATGCCGATCCTTCGTTCAGTGAACCCAAGATATCTCTGGAGGCATGCTATGTCAGGCCAATAGCTTATTCGAACAAGAGTCCTTCGGAGTGTAATCAGTATGACAGTGTGTGTAAATGTATCTGAATAATGGTGTCTTGTTATCTATTCCTTTGCTTTGTTTTTACATGAGGGAAAACTCGTCTATTAGGTATAGGGTGAGAGAAGGGGTGGGGATGATGGCGACTACAGGCTTATAAATTAGTCTGTCACATGATAGCTTAATATTAGAAGACTCATTAGTAACACGTCAGTCGGCAGCCTTTGTTACCCTGGCTGCACTTATGGTCCCTAAAACGGGGTAAGTGAGGAAAAACCAATTACGAGACGATTTATGTGACCATAAATCCATTAAGAGGGTAGCGTGAGAACAAGCGGTATTGCGTGGGAGATGATGATGGAAAAATTCCTTTTTAAAACAACCTTTAATTGTAAATCGTTAGGCTGTTACTCTAAAATGTCAATCGATGCTCATACAGAAAATGCCAATGAGCTATATGTTCCACTACTCATAAATAATAGCAGCAGCTCGACCACAGAGCCTCTTGAAGGCCACCGACCTGCGCGGAAGGAAGGCGTGGCCACAGGAACACCGCACCTGGCATCCTGTTTATTACTACTATCACAGCTAAAATACACAGTAATAAACCGCAAGGTTTTTATATAATGCATAAATTATTACTACGAACTAAATTATTTAAGTAATACCAGCATTATGCAGTTTTATCCTTGACTAACTACATAAGCACAATGACAGATAGAAATATTTTTGGTTATTGTGATACCACGGTCTAGAACAGTGGTTCCCAATCACCTTCTCGCGAGTACCTCTTCAAGAAAGAGTTCAACCTTGCGTACCCCTTGCAACTGCCTGTGTTTCTGCGTCCGTGCCATTCCAGTGCTTCGCACAACAACATCATTACAGAAATATAATTCACAAGAGTTTGACTATCTTGAAATATATTTGGAAATAATAATGTTTGTATTACTGCTTTTTTCACATATCTTTTTGCATATTTTTTCAGTTATCTTAGTGATTACCTTTGCCAAGAGATTAGTGTATCCCTTGAATCGAAATTCACATACCTCAGGGGGCTGCTGAATAAGTAATTCGGAACCACTGGCCTGTAGCATAGGTTCCAACTTTTCTTGACTTATCACCACTATTCAAATAAATTAAAAAAAAAATACTCATCGCACCCTTTTTGAACAAAAATTATTCACTGCCCACTTTCAGTAAAAAGAACATGTTGACTCCCCTTATTATAATTAATAATTTAACCCATAGAGTTCCAATTTTACAGGCTATTAATCCAATTTTTGAAACTGATTCGATAGAGCCCCTTCTAGGAGAAGTGTGCAGTATCGTGTATGTGTATAAACAAGGACGTATCTCTATAAGAACTTTAATAAAAGATATAAATATTATTGGTGTATTGTTAGATAGATAGATAGGTATGTTCACTTTGATCCCATGTGAGAATAATCTCGGGGATGTGGAACAGTACATACACTTATTAGTAATGTCAATACTACTACATAATTGATAATATTATTATATATTGACAACAAGTTAGCTACAACCCATTAGTATAACCAAACCGAGCGTGGTGGTGTAACGGATAGCGTTCTGGCCTCGCATTCGGGAGGACGGCGGTTCGAATCCCCGTCCGGGCATCCAGATTTGGGTTTTCCATGGTTTCCCCAAATCACTCCAGGTGAATGCCGGGATGCTTCCTTCAAAAGGCCATGGCCGAATTCCTTCCCATTCCTTGCCCCCATCCTTTCCCGTCTCTAAAGACCACGTTGTTAAAAAGGGACGTAAAAAAAAGTATAACCAAGATAGGCATAAGTCAGATATATCTAATTATTAAAAGCCTTCTCTGAAGTTTTTGAAAAAGAAATGACAACATATTAAATAAAACCTAAAGATAAACATATATTAACTAAATCATCATTTTGTTTTTTTTAAAAGTACCATTCCACAAAAAAGTATATTTTTGTGTTCACTGACGGGAACAAATGATAAATTAATGCCTGTAGGAATTTTTGTTTATTGTCTAAGACATTTGACTGTGTTGATCATGAAAATCTGATAAAAAACTTAAAGTATATTGCATAGATAGCATTTCCAAAAAATGCTTAGTTCTTACCCTCTGAATATAAAACAGATAATGCCACTGGAGCATTTTAATGTTGCATAATGGGGTTCACTGTTTTCTGAGTACCGATTTATCAGATTAGGAGTACCTATGGGTTCTATATTGTTTTAATATATAAAAATGATCATCCTTGTGTCTATCATATCAAAATATTTAAAAAAATCCAATTTTATAGGATACAAGCATAGGAATTAGAATTACTCCATATTTCCATATTTCATACTATATACGTATCATTGATCCTGATTATAATATTGTCTGTAAATATTGATAAACCCAATATATGCAATTCAGTACTTCACACAGATTAACACCAGATATAGCCATAAAATTTGCAGGCCAGTCTATTCAAGAGGTTTGCTTATTGACCATAATTTAAATTAAACTGGAGGGGCCATGGCTCCCACCTAATGCAGCGAAGCGATAGAGTGCAGCCATGTTTGCAATTCATAGAATTTCAGCTATAGGTGACCTGTATTTGAGGACAATAGTTTATTTTGATAATTATCACCCCTTAATGTTGTATAAAATAATATTCTTGGACAATTCTTTTCATAGGGACAAGGTATTCACATCCCAAAAGTGAGTAATAGGAATTATGTGTGGGGTTAACAATAGAACTTCATGTAGGGAGCTGTCCAAGAAGTCAGGGTTACAAATTATAATCTATTTGATACTAATAGTAAAACACATAATTATGGAACTAGAAGTAAAAATCATTTTATCAAGGATTACATATCGTTATCATTTGTTTAAAAAGGGGTTCACTTTTTATAGATACATATCTTCAATCAGCTCCCAACAAATATTAAATGTCTACCAGATGATAAGGCTAAATTCAGGAAAAACTAAAACAATTTTTAATTGATAACTCCTTCTACAAAGTCGAAAAATTTATTTCTAAGGTATAAAAAAATAGTTTCCAGTAGGTTGTGTAAATATAGTTGATATAACGAAGGTACCATGAACGGTGTGACAGTAAATCTGGTGTATTTATCTATTTTGTTACATAATATTTATTATTTGTAAATTAACCACTTTCCACAAAAAACAGAGGTAGTATCTTATATAGGGATGTATGGAAGATAAATGCATTGTATTGATCTCTTCAACGCCTCTACCATCCCCGTTGGGAACTACTGGAATAGAGATTGAGAAGTAATTTAGCTGTCATAAAGAATTTACTCTTTCCTCAGATTGTTTGCCTTGTTTCGCATGAAGAGATCCAACTTACTGCTTTTTATAAATTCGTTTATGTAGCAATTTCGAGTACAAAGATCTCGTCGACACCAAGGATTAAGTGTTAGCTCTAGTTGACAGTTTAGGTTAAAGCTGTGGTTGTTTGTGTGTGTGTGGTTTTTTTTTTTTTTTTTTTTTTTTTTTTTTTTTTTTTTTTTTTTTTGACAAGGTATCAGTGTTCATTTCCAGTGTAAACAAACTTTTTCTTGAGTAAAAATCAGCAGCAAATGGATTTAAAATGAGATAAAGTCGGAACGATTTGAATAAATACTGCGAAAGTTTTTTTAAATTAATAAATAAATAAAAAGTCCATAGAACGTTATCGAGGTGCTCAGACGCAATTGCCACAAAAGAGTAGTATTTTTGTTAGTGCGTCTTAGAGGTGTGATTTGCTCTGATTTGCTGAAAAGCAACTACCGTACGGTTTTGTGTAATAGTTCAAGTAAAGTTGAATACAAAGATAAAATCAGTAAAAATATAGAGTATGAGTTTGTTGGCTCTTTTCAAGCCGTTTGCAACAGCCATGGAGTTTTGTTTTCTTATTAAACATTATTTGTAACGTTGAGCAATCGTCCGAGATAAAATGGCTTTACAAATCCAAGACGGGCTTCTTTTGCGGTAATGTGTCGAGTGGGTTTATGCCTGATCAAATGCCGCCAATCCTTGATAAGAACAAAATCGCAAGGGTTTACGTTACGGTTGAGTTAAGGCAGAACGATGTAAAGGCAATTTTTTTTTTTTTAAATGTTCGGTATTGGTTTTATTGTTCGAATATTGCTTTAAAATTCACACAATACTTTGGTCAGTCAGGGATTCCTTCTATTTGTGCGGTGACAAAAAAAAAAAAAAAAAAAAATCTGTTAAAGTTGGCAAATGACGAGTAGCAAATGACAATGGAATCAGCAGCTGAGTTTAATATAATTAGGTTTTAATTGAGCATATGCTCTGGGGGCAATTTCCAAAACACACATGTTTTGCAGTAATTTTTATTCAAATTACCCCATCGACCTATTCTTGCTTTTAGCGAATTTAATTACACAACCTGCAGTACTCATCAAGGCATCTGTGCTTCCAGATACACTGAGACTGTCGCCGAGGAACTGTTACTGAACGTTATCCAAAGTGGTCTCCGATTAGTTCCAATTATGATAATCAAGCTAAAGGAAACCCCGTTATATGTATTATAGTAAAACAACGGTAACATTTCTCACTTACATAATGCGCGTCCCTTGAGAGGATTACAGTGCTAGTGGCAGTAATATATCCTGTTCTTTAGTTACTGTAGTCTTCGAACAAATATGTATCAGCAAACCGTGTTAGGAAAAGTAATACAGAACAATAAAATTTAGTAACTCCATACTCTTATTTTCACTGATTACTTTTTATTTATGTCTTATATCTGTTGGAAGACTAACTTACGCCAAGTATATCACCAGTAACTAGAACTAGCGGTCTGTTAACTCAGTGGTAAGGCAGCTTGCTCTTATCGTTCAGAGTCTTGTGTTGACTTCCCAGCTAGGCTAGCAATGTTTTAGATTTTTGACTTACGCCAGAACGTTTCGTTGCCCGGTTTCCACGTTACAGTGAAGGCTTTGGAAACAGCCGTGTAGGAATTTCTTACTGAATCATGCGCTCGACGCTAATTAAAATTAAATAAAAGTTCTGCTTCCTAATTCCTCGTGAAGGTGAGCTGCTATTTTCCTTAAACGCATTGCTTAACTACCTATGACAAATACAATAATCTAAATTTATATTCGCCTTAATTCCAGTGTTTCAACCATCAAAAAAATAACGAATACTTTCCGTTATGACTTCCTGATCTGGGTTTTCCATGGTTTACCCGGATCACTCAAGGCAAATGCTGGGATGGTTCCTCACAATAGCCCATGGGTGCCTCCTGCCATATCCCGCATATCCCTTCCAAACCAATACACTTTCAGATAGGTACAATGCACCCCCCACCACAATCTTTTAGTGAATTGCGGAGTAATAGTAATAATAATCAGAGCTGCTAGTTGGTGATGCAAGCAATACCAGATATGGTATTTCCCAGAAGAGAGATCAATTTTTTTCTTTGCAGATAAATTATTTGCATTTAAATGTTGTTTCATTGAGAATCGTACAGCACACTTCCCTACTTTAATCACGCAACGAGTAACAAAATAATTATTTTTATCACTAAATAAACTATAGGGAATAAGTGTTCGGAAAATATAAAAAACAATATTGCTTCATATATGTTTAACTAAGCCAAAGTAAAGATGCTAATAACTGACGCTACATGTTGGCGCCCATTGTTAACTGGAGCGTCTTCATAGGAGTGTGAGACAATCCCGTGTTTCATCCGTATTCCTCAGTGTAGGTCCAGACACAACAGACTCTGCAGATGGTGAGATAGGTGTCACTGGCAGCGCAGAGAACCGCATCGCTCGCTCCTGAGACACAGACAAGCACAGTACCAGAAACTAGATACCAGTCATACAAACCAAATATACAGCGACTGTACTAACAGTAGTAAATGAGGACGACGCCAAGATCCATGAAATCATACAACAGTTAGTCAATGAGACTAATTATGAAGAGTAAACCGTTATGAAAACAAAATAGACTGCCCATTGATACTTTTTCTAGGTCAATGTCATATTATATTACCTACGCTCTTTTGCCTTTTTAGTGCTGTTGACAATAGCAGATTGATATGATATATCTCTTGGAGATACCTGAACTAATACACTACCTCAGTCCAATTCGTTCACAGTCATCAACTATATTTTTTCCGCGAAAGTTGAAGATAAATGAAACACATACTGAGACAATCGGATCCCTAAGTGAGTGATTCACCATGATGACTCACCTGCTATCTTGACCGTAATAGAAGTCACGACCATAAAAAGGATCCACTGCCCAGTTTTTCTGATGGTCGCTATTAAACCACCGTTAAAACCTATTTTCTTAAAAAAAAAACCAGCAGACTTCCTGGCGATGCCCACCCTAGTTGGCGTTGATTTAATCATACACTGTTTATATACACGCAATAAGAAACATGTATCAAGTTTCATACTATTACTATTACTCCGCGATTCACTAAAAGTGTGTGGCAGAGGGTGCATTGCACCAATCCGAAGGGGTAATAGTTTGGAAGGGATATACGGGATATGGCAGGAGGCGCCCATGGGCTCTTGTGAGGAACCATCCCAGCATTCGCGTGGAGTGATCCGGAAAAACCATGGAAAACCCAGATCAGGATGGCCGGAGAGCTTTATCGAAAGCAACTTCTGTCGGATTTTAAGTTTACTCGCCCGGTAAATCCTTTCTATTCGATTCCCTAATCGCTCGTGGAAAAAGGAATACATAAAAGAATCGGTTCTTGACCTGATTTTTCTTGTCTTATTTCCAAGGTCATTCTGAGATACGAATGTTGCTGGTAGCAATATTTGTTTGCTGTCTTTCTGAAATACGTCAGTCGTGAATTTTTCAATCAGCTTCCGTTGAGAGCAACGCCTTCGGTGTTCCAGGTCTTCCCAACCTAACTCCTTCAAACATCGCACTTACTCTTTCCCTCCAACTATATATACCCTGTCTAATGCCTCCATTAACCTCTTTTGATAGGGACCCCATACAGAACATCAATATTCCAAGCGAGGACGCACTACTGACTTATATGCAAACGATTTAACTTTCGGAGTGCATTGTTTTAAATTATGACATAGAAATCGGAGCATAGGATTTGCTTTCCCATACGATTCATGCCATCCATTTCAGGAATTAAACCTAATCTAGATTCTCCCGCAACCTACTAAAATAGGAGTGGGTTGTAGTTGAATTACCCATACACTATTTTTTTTCGTCTGAAAAGATACATGTGTACCAAACTTCATTGATTTCGTACCGGCAATTTCCGGTACTAAACTAAACGGTGATTTATGACCACAGTTCTAAGAATGGGGTGGTATAGATGCTTTGAAACGGAATATCGGTTTTCATTTTAGTCCTGGTTACATTTCAAGATAATTATATCTGCTACTCGAAAATCAAAACATAGACTGCACGTGCATTAATACATACCACATACAGATACATTTATCTGGATTGTGTTTATTCCGGCATCACGCAGAAGATACAGATTTTGAATGGATTTTTAGAATTCGAAGGATTGGGATCAAAGATAAAATTTAAGTTATGTCCTAAGGAGTTACAAAACATTTATTTTACAAATTATCTACCATTACCTGAAAACTGCTGAATCGTTTTTGATCAATTTTTCGCAGTATGAAACATTAGAAATATCTTATTATGTTGACTAATCTGCCACTAGAATAAACATTTTCTCATTATGCTACTTCATTTGCCTTTGGAGCTCAAAGTTAAAATATATTCCTTACCTGTACTGTTTAATATCAACTATTCAGAATTGTATATGAAGTATTCAGAACTAAGCGAGATATGAAAAAAAAACTTTCGATTTGTTTCAGGGAGTTAAAAACTGCGACGCCATTTTGTTGTGATGACAGCCAGAGGTATTGAAGTTGTGCTGACAGAGATTGTAATCAAATATAATCTATTTTGTTTTCTCATTATTAGTTTCTCCCATTAAATACGTCATCTGTGCCATTAAAAACTGAATATCCAAGATTAAAAGAAAGAATATTTAACGTTTTCTTCAGTGCGCAAAA
The DNA here is from genome assembly GCA_031002005.1 of Vandiemenella viatica. Taxonomy (NCBI): domain Eukaryota; kingdom Metazoa; phylum Arthropoda; class Insecta; order Orthoptera; family Morabidae; genus Vandiemenella; species Vandiemenella viatica. Next base: position 4,369,629 of record JARYHS010007075.1, read on the forward strand.
TATTATTAATTGTAAACTGCTTTTATTGCTGTTCTTAAAGGCTATGATCAGAGACATTGTAGTTGTGTGGTTATGGCGCAGTTAAAACCATGAACGAAGGAAAATATGGAGACGACGCAAGGGACCTTCATCACGCACTGGAGTGAAACCCGGGTACAAAGAAATGGGGTGGGGAGGCCGCCATATTGCTTGGCCATAGAAACGGGGAAAAGGCACAAAGGGAATCATAAGACAACCGTGGCACCGCAATTTGATGATGCATTATTATGTAACTCGACAAGAGAGATCAAAAATAATGAATAATTTTTTTTTATTTTTTTTTTTATGGATATCGTGTTTAGTTCTCGAGATATACTGTCTCAAGAGAGAGGATTTTCGGGTTGAAATTCAGAAGAAAAATTTCCCCAAGGTCAAATTTGATGATAGATTCTTATAAAACACGACACGATAACTCGAAAGTGAAGAATATATATTTTGGATATCTCGCTTAGTTCTCGAGATATTCTGTCTCCAAACTGGGATGGTCAGGTAAGGTTAAGTGAAAGCTTAGAACATAAAAAAAGGACGAACCCTTCAAAAGACCTCATAGCGTCTGAGCTTACTCAGAAGATATTGTTCTGTTAGTGACCCATGTAACCTTGCTAGCAACATCAATTGATTTATCTTCTTACCATACATCAAAAGCCAGAAGCTTAGATGGGAGTGGTTTACATCGCGAGACACATTGTGTCACTAACATGGCGCTCATGAAATTAGTAACAACTCATAATAAATAAATTGTTTGTACCCTTCTGGTACACGCCGCATTTCAACCTACTCACATTTCCATTAATATTGCCGCTACAAAATCAACTATGTGGACAGGTGTAAACACATGAAACGCATCGCGAACTACATTTCGGGTAACAACAACGTTTGCTTCATGAAGTTTAGTAGTTCACAAAGCACAAATTATCATAATTAATTTCATCGTACACTTTCAGTGTAAACTGAAACTGGACTAAAGTATGCACCTTCACTGTATCGCGATGTAAACTTGACCCACTTAAATTAGACTTTCAACACTTGTTTACAATAAGACTAGCCTTTTAGGTGCAAAGTAGTAACATATGCTGATTATCTACACTACATCAACTAACGTTTGAGAACGATATCATCCTATTGAGAGCTATGAATAAATTTATAGCGATAGGCTCTAATCTTGAAGTTATAAATTAAACACTTCTAGAACAATAATTACAGTGTGATTTAGCTACGAAACGTTATTCCAGGTTGTTTCCTATCTTGTCTGTTTGTGCAACCGTATGTAACACAACTTGGAATTATAAAAAACTTTGAAATATTAGAAAATGAAAAGTTCACAGCAGCATACACAGTGCAAACAGCCCAATGTTTTTGGGTGATTCCTATGGCCACCGCACATGCGCAGTAGGAGACGAGTTTTTATATGAAGTTTCATCGATTTGGTGTTATTTCGTCTCCAAATATTCCTTCCTCCAAGTATGAAACATCTAGTCGTTCTATCTTTGGCATTTGTCACCATAGGTTTAGATTTTCGTTTAATGCCTCCGTGTTATGTAACATTGAAAAATAAGACATACCAAACATCTCAATTGAGATCCAAAGCTTTAAAACGGTGAAAACCCCATCGAAATCTACTTATTAGTTTCCGAGTTTTTCTAGCGGGAATTTATCTGGTTTTCGTTATGTAGATATAGAAATTGGCTAAAATACTACACATAATTTCCTGAAATATACTTTCATGTAAAAGCAAGAAATTAACACTTACAAATCAAAGAGCGAATCTTAAGATGGAGTGCAGTACCAATACCTTTCAAAAAGGAGTTTACAGCCTGCGGTAACAATTACCAAATTTCCAACAAGTCTGAGATGGCCTCATAAATCCAGCGAGGCGTTATTATTCACCCAAACACAGTGCAAGCCGTTATCAAATCAAGGACTTAATCGAACCATCGACCCCACTAACTGATCCAAATATTCATACTCAACATTTAAACATTACCGACAGTCATTACAACAGCCCAGAAATACGGAATATTAACAGAAACTATGCTATACTGACTTAAACCAGTAGTAATTGTAAATAAGTTTTTATTACTAAAGAGTTATAGTAACATCTTGTAAATCACGACGTAAAATGTGTGGAAGTTGTTGTGTTTGTAACGACCCAAGTTTAGAGTATAATCTGTCAAAAATAAAAATAAACACAGTTAAGAGCACACCATATTATTGTTATAACTTTTAGTCAAGATAATAATAGTTAAATGATATCAAATTTACGGCAACATATAATCGAATACTGTAGCTATTTGATAGAGTATTGTTGACTCCTAAGTACTATTAACTGATCAAAGTATCTGAAGTGGTACATCACACAGTACCTTCATTGCGCCGCTTCACTCGCTGTCTCGACAGTGACGATGCGGGTCCCTCCTTCCTGCCGCTCCTGGCGGCAGGAAGGAGGGACCTGCAATTGGCGTCCTGATTGTTGTTGATAGCGCAGCTAAAACTGGAAAACTTGATTGCTTTCGTAGATAAGCGGAGCTCTCTGCAAACGAAAAGATTAGTAACCAATTCAGTTTCCTAAACTGTATGATTTATACAGTACACAGTATACACGGTGGGGCATTTAATATGTTTTCTGGAAATATTTCGTAAAGAAAGCATTTTAACAAACAATAACCTATATAAAAAATAATCGTACAGTAGGGGGCTACAAGTATGTGATATTGGTTTTTTCACAGGTGGCGCTGTTGTCGTTACAACAAGGTCAACTTAATTCTTTTAAATGGGAACCCCTATTTTTTTTTTGAAGATTCCGATTCCTCATGAAAAAATAAAAATAGTTTGCTTAACTCACTTTTCTGTTAGTCTCACAGATGGCGCTGTAATCGCGAAAAATGAATAGTCGCGTTTTTTGTGTATAATTTTAATTATTGTTTAAATAATTACATGTAATTTTCATTCTGTAAACATGGAAGGTAATTTTAAAGGATAATGACGAAATTGATTTTTTAAATGCTTTTTTTTACTTATTTGCAGCCAAGTCTACAGCAGGTGCTCAAAAAGGTAACCATTTACTTCCAGACATTTTCTGACACACTTCGAGCTGTTCAGGCATCATTTCTGCAAAGGATCAGAAAATGTCTGGAAGTAAATGGTCACCTTTTTGAGCACCTGCTGTAGACATGGCTGCAAATAAGTAAGAAAAAGCATTTAAAAAATCAATTTCGTCATTATCCTTTAAAATTACCTTCCATGTTTACAGAATGAAAATTACATGTAATTATTTAAACAATAATTAAAATTATACACAAAAAACGCGACTATTCATTTTTCGCGATTACAGCGCCATCTGTGAGGCTAACAGAAAAGTGAGTTAAGTAAACTATTTTTATTTTTTCATGAGGAATCGGAATCTTTAAAAAAAAAATAAAAAAAAAATAGGGGTTCCCATTTAAAAGAATTAAGTTGACCTTGTTGTAACGACAACAGCGCCACCTGTGAAAAAACCAATATCACATACTTGCAGCCCCCTACTGTACGATTATTTTTTATATTGGTTATTGTTTGTTAAAATGGTTTCTTTCCGAAATATTTCCAGAAAACATATTAAATTCCCCACCCTGTATAGCACTTAATTGGTGACCCCGAACTAGGGACATCATCAGCAACCTTCTGCATCGGTTTCCTGGAAATACCGGACATCATCGGGTACCTTGCTGCTCCTACGGTCTACGACGACCTTCCTCGTCGCCTCAACCAACGATGACTGACGCTGAGCAACAGCTATAAGGGCAGCAAGTACTATTAACATCGCAACCCAGCCACGTGGCTACACCCCCAGAAACCCTTGGGCAGCCGGGACCCTCCGCGGCCACTGCTGTTGCTCCTGCCACAGTCTACCGCGTCACGCTGAAACTACCTCTATTTTTGCCAGCTCAACCTGCGGTATGGTTCGCGCAGGTCGAAGCACAATTTTCCCGGCCAACATCCCCTTCGATAAGACTATATATGACTACGTCGTCAGCAACCTAGACCATCGCTACGCTAGTGAAGTCAGAGATCTCATCATCAATCCACCAGCCACGAATCGTTACCAGACGCTAAATGCCCTACTTATCTAGCGCGTATCTCTCTCCGAGGACCAGCGGGTTCGGCAACTCCTAACAGCAGAAGAACTGGGTGATCGCATGCCTCCCTTTTGTTTTCCATACCTGGATGACGTCTTGGTTTTCTCCCATTCGGAAGAGGAATATTTTCGGCATCTCCGACTTCTATTCCAGCGCTTCTCTGACTTCGGTGTCGTGATAAACCCAGCGAAGTGCATCTTCGGGTCTTCGTCAGTCACCTTTCTGGGTTACACAGTCAGTGCCGATGGCTTCTCGCCTTTGCCAGATAAAGTGACAGCCAACAGCAACTTCTCGCCTCCAAAGACTGTCGGCGACTTGCGACGAATCCTGGGAATGCTGAACTTTTACCAACAGCACATTCCGCACGCAGCTGACGCACAGGCTCCACTAAATGCTCTCCTGCAAGGTCCCACAGTAAAGAGCTCGACTCCTATCTCGTGGACACCGGATCTTCTCCGAGCCTTCGACAACTGCAAAAATGGACTCGCCCAGGCCGCCACTCTATCGCACCCCATCAGCTCAGCGCCCCTGGCTCTCGTCGTAGATGCCGGCCAAACAGCGATCGGTGCTGCCCTCCAGCAGCTTTTGAGCACTTCTGGCAACCACATGGGTTTTTTTTTTTTTCACGCAAACTAACGCCTTCCCAGCAGAAGTGGAGCGCCTACGACCGAGAGCTCTTTGCCGCTTACCAGACCGTCAAGCACTTTCGACCCATGGTGGAAGCTTGCGACTTCGCCATTTTTGCACACCATAAACCATTTACCTACGCCTTTGGTCCACATACCAAGAACTCTGATGCCTGCTCGCCAAGACAGTTTAATCATTTCGAATTTATATCGCAGTTCACCACAGACATCCGCCACATTTTCGGCCTGGAAAACGTCGTCACCAACTGCCTCTCGCGAATCAGTGACATCACAACCTCTTCTCTACCTGACTTCACCGCTTTGTCTGAAGCATAGGACACCGACGAGGCCCTGCAAGAAGTGCTTCGTGGCGAAACGGATCTGATGCTCTCCAGATTACCCATTCCTGGCACGGATATCTCGCTTTGGTGCGACACCTCCATGCCAATGGCACAGCCGTACGTCCCTACACCGTTCCGACGGCGCTTCTTCAACGCGGTCCACTCCTTAAGTCATCCTGGCGCAAACTCGACGATACAACTCGTCTCCAAGCGTTACGTATGGGCATCCATGTGAAAGGACTGTCGCGCATGGGCCCGCTCATTCCTCGCCTGCCAGAGCGCAAAGGTGACTTGTCACATTGTCTCGCCTTTCGGAGATTTTGTTCTGCCTACAAACCGGTTCAACCATAAACACATCGACATCCTTGGACCTCTTCCGCCTGTCACTGACTACCGCTACCTCCTATCCATGATCTACCGCTTCTTTGGTTGGCCTGTGGCTGAACCCCTCGCGAATATTACTGCGGAAAGCGTTTGCCGCTCTTTTCTTCTTGGATGGGTTCCTAACTACCGCTGCCCCAAACCTATCACCTGCGACCGCGGCCGTCAGTTCATATCTTCTCTCTTCCAGCGTCTTTGCATGGCACTGGGTACGACCATTCACTACACAACCAGCTACCACCCACAAGCCAACGGTCTGGTTGAATCCCTGCATCGCACTCTAAAAACAAGTCTCATGAGCCATCCGAACGAATCTTGGCTAGACGCCTTGCCAACGGTTCTACTCGGCCTCCGCACAACCTGGCGTGGTGACTTGCAGACAACACCAGCCAAACTGCTTTTTGGGAAACCTCCCCGCCTTCCCAGAGACTTCTTCGTTGAAACTACCAAGCTCGCAACCGCACTGGACCTTGTCTCCGAGCTGCGAGCCCACATGACTCAACTAGAGATGGGTAGGTCCGGATGGATGCAGTTCCGCGGACCCGTATCACTTGCGCTAGGGATGGATGTACATCCCAGCGCTTGTCGGATCTGCTTCCAGCCGGACCTGTAACAGCGCCACAGTTCTCGCGTGGCCGGAGGTTGAACCACGGCCGGACCTGTAACACGGAGCTGGAACGCAATTTTTCATTACAATTCCGATTTGAAATCTATGTTCTGAAGAGTTTAATGTCATTTACTGTACGATTCGATTACAGTTCTGTTTAAAGATAAGATTATAAATGAAAAACTATTACTTAATGGCTGACTACTAGTAGATAATTACAATAACTATTAAATGTCAATGGGTAGCTAAACCCCGTTAGTACTTTCTTATTGGTCAGGTTCATGCTTGTAAGGTGAGGAGTGTATTAGGTGCTAAATAAGAATGGACTTATAATTTAACTTGTGATTTTAATGCGTTGCAGTCTTATTAAACTTTTAACGTTCAGTTTGATTAATCACAAAGTCTCTAGAATTTTTAACTTTCTCAATTCTGATGGCTTAAGGACAAATTAGATAATACATTTAACATCTCTTTATTGCAGAAACACGGTTCGTAGGGTTTCCAAGGAACATTATACATATCTATACTAATATTATAAATGCGAAAGTAACTCTGTCTGTCTTTATGTCTGTTTGTTACATTTCTTGTGCTGAACGGATATTCCGATCGTGATGAAATTTGACATGGAGATGCTGTTTGACATTAGGATCGAGATGGGATACTATGTTATGTATAGGTAAGAACATATTATCATTAAATAATGAAGACTATCTAACTGTGAAAGACAAAGGCATAATATCTAACTGTATTTCTAATTCGGAAAAGCATACAGCTATGGTAGGATAGCGTAGTGATAGCGTGCTTGCTTACCAAGAATATTCACCGTTGTTTTGGGTTCAAATCCCACTGGCTGCATATATTTTTATGAATTGTTTTTTATAGTTTGAGCCAAGCCTAGGATTTTGTAGTAAGGATACCATGTTCTGGCAAGCCTTTGGCGGTAGAATAGTGCACTAAGCGTTTACTTTATTTACGGTATACTGATTCCACAGTTAGTTTTTGCGTGATCTAAACTAATAATATCGTATATGCGAAAGTGAGTTTCCATCTTTTTTTGCGTTTTGACGACTATATGTGTATACCGGTGACAAGGAAATACTTTGTATATTTAGGAACGAAATAGGATACTTTTTCCGATATGAATAAGTTTTAGTCATGAGACAGGTTCGAAGGTAGAATGGTATATCGATGGCGTTCCCGTTATATTATGCCGACTCAGTGTTGTTTAGGACATCTTAGATAATTTTCAGCTTTGTATATCCAATTCTAGCAATCAAATCCTAAATCCACGCGTACGTTGTCGCGGGTAACAGCTAGTAATGTATACATAAATATGATTATGTGGCATTATTGCGAGCGACTCTGCTGACTGCCTTTACAGCAATATTTTATAATCCAACATGAAAAAAAAAAACCTCACATCCAGCCGTTCCTAGAACGTCTAACAATGGCTCAAACAATCGGTTATTATTACTAAGAATTAAATCTTGCTTAAAATACTTTAAACTAAATTGGAAATAAAATTGCTAAGAAATTAAACGTTTTTGAAATTGCACAAAATAAAATAATGATTTTGAAAGCACCAAAAACACGTTACGGTAGCTAGCAAAACATAAATATTACTGATTAATTAAAATGCATTGTATCGCACTCGATTTAGCACTCACGACAATGTTTTATTCACTCAATCAAAACAATTTCACAAAGTAAACAGAGAAAAACACTACATAATATAAGAACAAATCTCACGTAATTTCTCGCTCACAATTTAAAATAAGTTATACTTGCAATTTTGTTTTTTGTTCATTTATAATACGCTGTTTCTTAAGCTGGTATATTGTGGAAAGGCAATAATTATCTCAAAATGTTGAGTCTTGAATAATTTCATTTTTAGTAAAAAAAAATAACTAACAAAGAATTTCGATTTAAAAAAAAAAAAAAAATTAGTAGTATTTAAACATTATTAAGAAATGATTTCATTTTATTCTTATAGAAGCCCACAGAAATTTTAGATGAACACGATATAACTCATACTGCAGTTCTCCTTGGTCGGATTTGTATCCACCATACGCTCGATTGTAGGTTCGGACCCATACAGCTCCGCCGGACATGTATTATTGGATGTAGGTCCGTACACATCCAGTTCCGCCGTACACTCCTCCCGCCCGATTGTAGATCCGGACCCATGCAGTTCCGCCGGACACGTAATGGATGTAGGTCCGTACACATCCAGTTCCGCCGTGTACTCCGCCCGCCCGATTGCAGAGCCGGACCCATACAGGTCCGCCGGACACGGAACCTGGATGCAAATCCGCAGCGCTGGATGTACATCCGGACCCGAATCCTTTAAAATCTCGGACCTGCCCATCTCTAGACTCAACTACACCCCACTCCTGCATCTCACCACTCTAGTCGCCGGCAGGACTTCATCCACAAGGATTTGGTCGCTTCCTCACACGTCTTTGTTCGTCAAGACGCAGTACGACCCACCCTGCACCCGCCTTATACAGGGCCTTATGCCGTGCTCAAACGCGACCAGAAGACCTACACTCTCGACATCAACGGCAAGCCTGCGATCGGTCGTGTCTATCGACCGCCTGAAACCAGCTCATCTTCTCCTGGACGACTCGCTATCGGCAGACTCCGCGCCGTGACCGTGGCGCCACCACCAACACCACCGGCCCCACTAGTTTCTCCGATGCCGCAGATTCCAGTTTCCACACGTTCCGGCCGGACCAGCCGTCCCCGCATTGCTTCGCATCCGGTGCTCACTCTTCCCGCCGGGGGGAGTAGTGTTGCGATATCTCGCACACACTTACAGCGGCCGCTAGAGGGCACCACGAGTGTTCATCCTACAGCGCACGCCGTCCAGCAGGATGAGACCCCAATTGCTCGACAGCCATCGGTCAGTCGTCGCGCTCGCAGTTGTGTTGGTCGTGTTGCGGAAGTGCTCCCCCAGAATACCACGCGGACCGGCCGTGTACCAAACTGACAATAGTGGACAATAAGTCTGATACAGTTTCCAGTATTTAATGTAACGTGCATGTATTGTGTTACTCATGCCTTACAATACAGGGTGTTTCAAAAAGGACTTTACAACTTTTAAAATTCATATAAATTTTATGAAACAAGGTACAGAGATCGTTTTCGTGTTGTTTTAAAGTAAAACAATTCAAGTTTTTTTACCTTAAGCTAAAGATGTTCTATGTAGCTTCCGTTGGTTATTCTGCATACATCCCATCGGTAGTCGATTTCTTCCCAGACTCGCACTAGCATTTCAGGTGTAACTTGCTCAGCAGCAGCGTAAATTCTTGCTCTAAGTTCAGGTAGAGTGGCCGGCAAAGGAGGTAAGCACACCATATCATTTATGAAACCCCAGAAGAAAAAATCTAGCGGTGTCAGGTCTGGGGAATTGCGGGGGGGGGGGGGGGCATGTAATTGGCGCATCACGGCCAATCCATTGACATGGGAAGCGGTCATTGAGAAAATCCCGGTCGTCAATCCGATAGTGTGGTGGTGCGCCATCTAGCATAAAGAACATTTCGTTCTCGGTCATCCTCATCGATCTGTGGTATCAAAAATTGTTGCAACATATCAAGGTACACTAGCCCGTTGATGGTTTTCTCTTGGAAAAAAAAGGGGCCATACATTTTCCCCTTTCTCAACGCACAAAAAACGTTCACTTCAGGGCTATCACGAACATGTTGCAATGTTTCATGTGGATTTTCACTGCCCCAAATCCTACTGTTATGTGTGTTAACCTTGTCACTTATGTGAAAAGTTGACTCGTCAGAAAAGATTATGTTGTCCAAGAAATGTTCATCATCATCCACTCGATTTAACATATCCACACAGAAGTTCCTACGTGCAATCTTATCAGTGTCTTTAATTGCTTGTAAAAGCGAATATCGGAATGGTTTCAAATGCAAACGTTTTCTCAACACACGCCAAACCGTCGTATGTGGGACTTGCAGCTCACCAGATGCACGCCTGGTCGATTTCGTAGGGCTGTTGACAAAACTTTTTCTCACTTGCTCAACGACCTCGTCAGATGTGCTTGGACGACCTGAGGATTTTTTATGTTTTACTGAGCACCCTGTTTCTATAAAACATCTATGCCACTCATAAATTGTAGGCCTACTAGGAGGATCTTTAGCGTACTTGCTACGAAAATTACGCTGAACTGTTGTAGCAGACTTCGATTCTTCAAACCAAAACACACAGCTAGCACGCTCGGGTCCAGTGAAGGCAGCCAACTTTAACGTAACTGCCGCTAGCGCTTGTGCAGCGCGATTAGGCACTAGCGGACTACACGAGTCAAAACTTGAAGTGTTTTCCTTTAAAACAACACCAAAACCAGCTCTGCAACTTGATTCATAAAATTTATATGATTTTTCAAAGTTGTAAAGTCCTTTTTGAAACACCCTGTATATCATCAGAACACATCGAGTTGTCGTGCTTGATTGTAATCAGATTCCCGAGTCAGTAACATTTGTATGTGGGGCAATCCTCCTCACAACTTTCATGAGATAAAAATAGGTATTAAGAAAGGTCAGTTTATTAGATACACAGATAAATTCCTAAACGTTAATGATTTGTAAGGTGAGGAAAGAGTACTGCTGTATAGTTGCGACGAGTTTCAAAAAATGACACGACGAGTTATTGTGGTTATTGTGTCAGCCAGCTACCGTTAAACACTGCCATATACGGGAAAAAAAAGCTTAAACGCTTCTTAAGCGCTGAATTTTGGGGAAAAAATCTATCTCGACTGTAGTGCAGCCAGTTAATCAGTTAATTTGTACCATACACCATAAAAACTTTTGTGCAACACCCCTTTCTTTCACAAATTGTTTTATTGTGTTTGGGGTCCTTTAGACAGTAATGATCCAGTTAAAAAAATCAGGCCAAAATGAATTACATGATAACTTGAAAGTACAATGCAGCCAACATTCACAAGCTATAAAATTAATTAAGTTCGCGTGAATGTTTAGTGCGACGTGGTATGGTGAATCACCTTTTATGTTCCCATATTGTTCACCAAACACCCGTTTAGTGTTTATAACCTAGGTACCTATAATGTATACTCAGCTACTGGTATGGTCCACGTCTTCAGCCTATTGGTGTTATTCTGTCCAAATGCGACGAACGCAACATGCTTATTTATTATAGGTTAGTAATCACTTATTCGTGTTTCAATATAAATGTTGTTGACAAACTATAGTCTGTTTGTAATTTGCTTATGAGAAGTTTGTAAAGATTCCAAGGTATTCCATACCAGATTTGTATTCCAATGTGTTTTTCTTATATGATTCGTAAAAAGAAATAAGTCTAAACATGTCGCATAAGTTTATGTATAGAGCCTGGCAATAAGTGAAGCACCCAGAAAGGGAGGAGAAAACGAAATGAAACTTCACTGGTTGGGATGGCATATGAAGTTAATTCAGTGACTATAAAATCGAGTCAAATTTACAAAGAACTTAGCGGTATAAGCCGAATTATGTATGATGTTGCATCTCTTCTTGCCTAGATGCATACACAGAACTGAGATTCACTGGACTGCTGACAAATATCGTCTTATTGTGTTAAATGGTAAATTGTGATTCTGCACTACCACAGAGGTCCACCACCAGTGGGAATGATGGCGACCTGGGGACAGAGTCTATTTTTTGGATAGTCACAGCAGTTTTACTCCCGGCATGATGGTGCTGGAAGCCAAAGGGTGTATCAACCATGGAGGAAGGAATATACATGGAGGAAGGAAATAAAGCTAAATCTGTGAAACCTCATATAAAAACTCGTTTCCTACTGCGCATGCGAGGCGGCCATAGGAATAACCCCACAACATTGGGCTGTTTGCACTGTGTCTGCTGCTGAGAATATTTCATTTTCTAATATTCAAAAGTTTTCTATAATGCCAAGGTGTGTTGCATATGATTGCACAAATAGACAAGATAGGAAACAACTTGGAATAACGTTTCATAACTAAGTCACATTGTAATTATTGTTTCTGAAGTGTCTTATAGGTAACTACAACATTAGCGCCTATCGTAATAAACTTATTCGTTGCTCGCAACAAGATAATGTCGCTCTCAAATATTTGTTGGTGTAGTGTAGGCAATCAGCATATTTTAATACTTTGCACATAAAAGGCTAGCCTTGTTGTAAACAAGCATTGGAAGTCTGATTTAAGCGGGTCAAGTTTACATTACCATACAATGAATATGGTATTCTGCATGAAATGTACGTTCAGTTTACACTGAAAGTGTTCGATGAAATTAATTGTGATAATTTGTGCTGTGCGAACTATGAAATGTGATGAAGCAAACGTTGTTGTTAGCCGAAATTTAGTTCACGATGCATTTCATGTGTTTAGGTGAGTCTACATAGTTTGATTTTGTAGCGACAATATTAAGGGAAATGTGGGTTGGTTGAAATGCAGCCTGTACTAGAAGGGACAAACAATTTATTATCAGTTGTAAGTAATTTCATAAGCACCATGTTAGTGACACAACATGTATCGTGTATCGCAATGTATATTACTCCATTTAAGCTTCTGACATTTGGAGACAGCATATCTTGAGAACTCTGCGAGATATCGAAAAAAGTTTTTATTTATTTTCGATTTGTCTCGTCATGTTGCATAAGAATCTAACACCAAATTTTACTTTGGGGAAATGTTTCTTCCGAATTTCAACCCAAAACACCTCACTTTTGAGACAGTATATCTCGAGAACTAAGCAGGATATCAAAAAAATATATATATATATATTCTTCATTGTTGGTCTATCCCGTCGAGTCACATAATATTCCATCAACAAATTGCGGTGTCACGGTTGTCGTATGATTCCATTGAGGTTTTTGTGGCTATTCCCCGTGTTCCTATGGCCGACCAATATGACGACCTCCCCACTCCACATCTCTCTACCCGGTTTCACTCCAGAGCACCGTGAAGGTCCCTTGCGTCGTCTCCATATATTTCTTCCTCGATTCTTGCAATTTCAAAAGTACCTTATGGATGTGGAAAGTCGGAATTTCAGCTTCGCTGAGAAAAAATCTATTTATTTTTTATTTTTAGTGACAGAGTAATGAGTACTTTGCTGATATAAATGAATTATTCCTTGAATACAGCAGAAACAGCCGACAAACCTTTCTGGTACGGTGCGCCGGATGTTGGACACCGGAAACCAGATAAAGAATTCCCAGAACTCAATGTTCAAAGTACAGACCTAAAGTCAGGGATCTCTGGGCCTCAAAAGCGACCTTAGCCGCGAAGTGATGCAGAGTCTGCTTGTTTGCTAGTGCGTTTTCTGACATTCCCAGACTATGAGTCACACGAACGATATGAATATTCAGTTCATCTTCTGTACACATGAGGATGCCAGTAATTGATAACTAAATAGACACGACTAGAACACTCAAAATATAAAACGAAAGTGAAGTTAGAATTAACCTCACACTTGGGATTCGATATTAAAACTGAGAAGTAAATTCAGTTCACTTAAAAAGTTATTTAAATTTAAAAAAGAATATACTTGTGGGAAACAGGGGACACTAACACACTTTAAAAAATATTTTTACGAAAAAATTTAACAAACTTCTCTATCAAATAAAATATATGAATTTTTGTTACAAAATTACTCATAAAAATTATTGTTGCCAATGTCACATCATTAATTTTTTCGATAAAACTTTAAATTCCAGGACGATTGCTAAAACTTTTGAGCAATCGTTTTGGTAAACACTAATAATAGTCAATTATTAATGAAGTTGCGGAACAGTAGTTTCAGAAATGAATAACGAAATTATTTTATGGTTAACATTACGGTGGTTTATTTGAGGTTTTGTTTTTTTTTTGCCACATTGGGCCGTTTCTGTGTGTGGTGCAATTATTGTCCAAACCCGAGGGGGAAAAAATTGCACCATTGGTGTTACTGACGTCAGGCGCGGAAGCTTCATATCGAGATGTTATAAGTAGGTGTAGCCGAGAGAAGGGGGCAGGCAGACCACCGCCGAACTACATTGGGATCGTATGTTTTTGCCAACAGGATGAGAGACGTTGTGCAAGAATCTTTTAATTGAAGTGAAACATTATTAGTTCTTTTGCGAATCGGTAATTGAATCTGATCAACGTTTATGGGGAGTAAGTTATTTGGCAAAGTGTTGGTTAAGAGTCGTAAGTCCCTGAAAAGTTTGCAAAGGGCTCAGAATAATTGTCTGCAGAGCCGTGGTTTAAATTCAGTGTTTTGGTTATGAAAGGGCGGCGACTGTTTAAAGTGTTGTGAACGCCTTACAAATTCCCGAACTAGAGAGGGTTCACCCAAGCGATTTAAATTTTTGCTTGTTTCACGATCAGAAAAATAGATTTGCACGGAAAAGATTTTGTTTCAATTGAGTTGATATGTCAAGTTGCGCAATAGGCTGACATAATGTCGAGGATAAGTGGAGGTGAACGAGAAAAAAGGTAGAAATAAATTTAAAGGGAACATTGATTTCAAAAGCTTCCATAACTTACAGCCAAGAAATTTTCGGACTTTACTGTTATTTCAGATGTGGTGTTAAATTTTTTGGATCCTTGTTGCAGCAGGAATCTTCTGACAATTATCTTTGCATTTACATATCGGTGGGTGGCTTGATTAAAGGATAGGATAATTTAAAATAAAATATTAGTATTATAAACTATTTTTTTTTTTCTGTAGTTAAGGAAACCTTTAAGGGGAGCCGGAGGTGCCTATGCTGCCCATGTTAAAATCACTAAGTTTAAGGAACATTTATGAACAATCTACCAAACAGAGGAATTTGAAATTTTTTCAACATACAAAGTGGTTTAGTATTGTAGTTATGATGGAGGGATATTGGAGTATCTTTTATAGTTTCCTTACAATATTTTTTTATTTAATGATTCAACTTTTTTTTACAAAAAATGCTTTATTTTAATCAAATTGAAATGAAACTACTGAACATATTGTTAAATATCTGTGTTACAATTTAAGTTTGACTACTATGAGTGATGTATAAAAATTTTATCTCCCTAGTTTCAGTGGATTTTGAGAAAATGTTCCTTACATTAGGAAAATTCTAATTCATGGGAAATGGCTGTCAAAGTTTCTCAATACATTCCTGCACTATAGGATGGATTATCAGCGTCTTCTTCTTCATCCTCCAAAAGCTTCCTTTCTGGTCTTCTTTTCTGGCCTGTTGTTCCATCATATTTCATATTCCTTTCTCTTCTTTCTGCTCCTCTTATCCTCTCTTTGTCACTCGCATATTCACAAAATCTGTCACTTCCACCAGTCAACTTCTTGCTAGAAGATGTCTCAGGGCGCTGGCCAGCCGTGTTTTGCTTAGCAGAAGAGCGCATTGTTTCCTTGATTACGGCATCGCAACTTGGTATTAGTATTAATTTTCTTTTCCCAACATTCTTCCTCTTCTTATATACATGATTACTAAAACGTGGCATCGTAACCAGAAGAACGCTTTACACAAGAATTATAATATTATTATCAACAGGCGCAAAACTGACGTAATTCGAAACAAAGATACGATGTTCGGCGCTCTTAGCGTTTCATTTGTCACAGAAAACATTGTAATCAACACTTGCGCACTCACTGTATGGGTAACATAAGGAAATATTCAACTTCAGAACGAGAAAAGCCAAGTAGTTCGGCAAGAAGTCACGAGATGCACTCAGCGGGCCGCTGAGTGCCAATTTCCTCTGCAGGCGCGGGAGAAAATGGTAATAACTCCACTTCTAGGCCAAGTAGAACAATAATTCAAAGTTTTCATTAAAAAGAAATGTTCCAATTAATTTTTGATAGCGAAAAAATAAATCTTTTTTTTTTTTTTATTTGACCACTTCCGGCTCCCCTTAATGTTGCTGGAATGATAATCAGAATTACAAGAGGCTGAAGTTCTCTGAAGTTTAGGTAACATCGCTGCCACCGATATAAGTTAAGATTAACTGCTCTCACGAACACACCACTGTCTGCGGGCGTCTTAAATCATCTTGCAGATTTGGGAGTGTAGGCTGTTACAGTCCTTGTAATAGTAAGAGTAATCTTACAAGTTGAATAAGTACCAAATCCTAACTTTTTTTTAAGTCGGCGGCTTGTAAGATTTTATGTGAAAGACGTGAAGGTTATATTCAATAAATTCTTCAAACTCCACCAAATATTGTTATAACTGTCTACAGCACAATTATTTTGCTAAATTTTATGTTATAATTGTGTTGGAGTAGTAAGAACTAAAGTAATACACAATACTACATATTTCTGTCTTAAATGATTCAAATATAGTGAGGATGTAACTGTGGCTCGAATCCCCATTCTACCATCCAGATTTTGATTTTCCATTTTTTCCCGAAATCGCTCCAGGCGAAGAGCATGATAGTTCCTTCAGAATGCTATGGTCGAATTACTTCCTTTCTTGCCGTCACTCTCCTCCAGCCTCTAATCCCTTCGACTTCACTACGTCTTTTGAAATGAATAGAACGGAATTTACATGTTTTATCAATCTTTTTCAGAAAGGATTTTTCGATAAGAGTAAAAATTTTCCGTCAGAAATTAAAAGTGCAACACCAAGACGGAGTTTAATAAATTAAAATTAGTCAAAAGTATCCTCATATAAAGAATATTAAATGATTAAAAATTGAAAGTTTTACCCACAATAGTATGAGAATTAGGGAGCTATTTATTACAGAAAATTGTTATGTATTTTACCATGTTGAATATAGTGGTATAGCGTGCCAGTTTTTCTTCCACATGTTCTTGTTGACCAAGTATGCCAATGCAAAGGGAGAGATCCTCCAAACCCAAATGTCTTACTGTGAGACTAGCCAGAGAATTGGCGTGCTACAAATTGGTGCATTATAACTGTGAAATCTCCTGAAGGATTGGCCGTAGTGCAATATCAGCAAACAGACTTGTTACACAGTGGATGAAAGACGGCTCTAATACTCCTAGGTTAGGCACAGATCCATGCAGAAGACGACTAAATGGTGTGGGTGGCTGTTGCTGGCAGACGGTTGACTGCAGGGCAGATCCAAGCAGTAGTTACAGAAAGTGTCACACCTGGACAATTGTAAACTAAGCTCGGTTACACTCACTGACGCCTATGTAATATGTTCCATTTAGCTGATTTTATTATCAGCATCGTTGTAATAGGCTAATTATAGTACAGATAAAATTGTTGTATTGAGTTGAGGCAGGCGGCAAGCTTGGGCAGCGACGGGCGTTGCCCGGAGCGTAAGAAGTGGAACGCTCGCTCAGCAATTGAGCAAACAGCTGGTCGTTCACACAAAGAGTAGCGCGTAAAAGCTCGAGAGAGTGATGGAAGTATTAGGTCATTGGCTGACGACAGTAAAACTTGACCTACTCTCACGTGCCAAATGTTCGAGAACATGGATCAAACATTGGGGTCGTTGCCTGGCCGGTAAGGCTAGGTAAGCGATCATACTGTCGGTACGCGTGACTAACGGGGATAAATAAGCCGACCAGAGGTCAGGCGGGGCAGTCAGTCGCGAGAGTGATTGGTGTCGCCACTATGACGGTCCGAGCGTCGAACCGGGGACCGCCGGCCGCCGCGTGCCCAGCCCGCCTTACTGCCACAACACCTAGAGATGTCAGTCAGTGGAGATTACCCGATTGGCCTATGTGGAGCTATGGAGTTCTGTTGGAGGGGAGACGTTAGAGCTGTAATCACTACTACTAGTAAGTAATAAACAGAAGGGTTGTGAAGGCCTGCTCATTCACTGATAGCTCCCTTCTCCACTATTAGTCACACAAGCTATATAGTATCAATCACTAGCAGAACCAGTCTATCATCCAGACCTTGAGGGACGCCAGAGGAGCAGTAACCCAGAGAGTCAACTAGCCAGTAAGTCCACATCGGATTAGTATCTCAGCCTATCACCACTAGCCATTCCTGACAAACACGTAGGGGCGAAACCGCCATTACAAATTGGTGATCAGTCGTGGTTTTCGAACCAATCACCGGCCTGAGAACAAGCTGTTCAGCCGATCCGGGATCGAGACTGAACGCAGAAGAAGAGGAATAAGAAAAGAAGAGAAATTGTAAACGACTAACAAAATTAATAGAACAGGCGAAATAATAGGCTTCAGTGAATTGGGCACATGGAATAAGGAGTCTGTGGCTAGCAAAATAATCCAACAGTTGTTCAAGCATTCGTGCGGACCATCGGCGAGCGGCAGGCAGTTCACCGGCTCGGGGCGCAAACACCTGCGACTAGCGCGACGGCAGCACACGGCTGGAGATAGTGGACGCCGGGTCAACATACGAGCTACGGCGTAGACAGTGGCGGAGCCCAGCGCGGAATCAACACGCGAAGTCGGTTGCGGCAGCGCGAGGCAACACGTTGCGGCAGGGGCGATGGGACGCTCTCCAGACGTCGACACCAACGGCGACGACGACGGCGACGAGGACGACGGCGACGACGACGACGGCAGCGACGAGAATAAGACATTAGGGGTGAGTGGACCTCAATTTTCAATGTAACTATGGCAGCGAGTAAATATTTAACAGTTATCGGGCTTTTGACGCGAGTATCTTGGATTTTTAGACGCGGGTTAGTGGAGTTATAATGGTGAGTTAAGCAGGGTTCCTTATTGTTAGTAAATGTATGTTTTCCACCAGATATAACCTTAAGCGGGGCGAAAATATTTTCAGAGTCCATAGCGGCGGTAGTGCTTACGAACAGGGGGAAAAGAGGTCTTCAGGTAAGTTTAAAATTAAGTGAAAGGCAGATATTAATGTTAAGAAACATCCAGATGCTACTGTAAGCACTAGGAAGTATAGGAAGTATCATTGCCGAAGTATAGATCGCCAATATGGGTCGTCATACGGCGAAACTTTCGGTAAAGTTGTGTATGTAGCTATTATGGAATAACGACTTATTGCAGTATAGTGAGATTATCTAGTTATGATTAAATAAGGGAGATATAAGTTGCAACGTTTATGGGGAATAAGTATTTTGAAGAAATAAAGTAGCTACAATAATATGATGAGTATGAATAGTGAGTAAATACACGATCCTCATCAATCAGTTGATGTCGGTCAATATGGTCTACTTGCGAGTTGTAGAGAGTATAGAAGTTGTAATAAGGGTATCTGAATATATAAATAGCGAAAGCGAGAAGAATTTATTATTATTAAGACGGAGACCGTTGAACACTGTTTTATACTGTTTTAGCCAATTGTTTAAATTTACGTGACCTAAATGGAATTATTCTGTTAGTATTTGTGCAAAACTTTTATAAAATTTTCTGTGATTTATTTGGCAATTCTTGGTCAGATTTTCGACGAGATACAATTTCTTTAATAGTCAGATGGGGCATGTAGGAACGCTGCGTGTAAGATAGCCTAGGAAGGAACGCTTACGTAGTCGTTTGGGAGACACTTCCTCAGATTAACGGGGACGCCTAATAATCAAAACGAGTGAAGATGTCATTTCCCCTAGCTACTTTCGGCTCAGCAACGGAAACACCTTCAAAATTAATTCTAAAATCAAAATCAACACGGCAGCATGTGGAACGGTATGTAATTGCTTGATATTAACCTTATGGAAGACGAATCAAAATTACTCAGAATTATTCCAGTCAGTGCAAATATATTAAAGAAGCGTTACAGTAATACTGAGAAGGGAATCGACATTCAGGATTTTGGGAAATAGAAAATAAGTTGGGATTATCACGAATATTTTGCAGTTTGGTGTTGCATTCAGGAAAAAATAGCCTTAGGGCATTTCTTTCATGTGTCTACAGTAAAAATACGTACTCACTTAAGGTAAGGAGTCAAAACTCTGTAACACATATAAGAAATACAGTTAGCACCAACTATATTCGCCTTGTGTGATGTAACAAATATTCCGGACAGTGTCGGAAATGTGGCGAACTATGACTTTGCAGGGCAACATCTATGTGTAATCCCGGAAGTCTAGTTAGAAGGGCAAAAAAAGGATCCGGTCTGTAAGAAAGAAGTCATCAAGCTTTCCTTGCGACGCTTTAAGGATTCAGAAGCCTAATGTCCAATCCACACGTTTCTGGGGAAAAAAATTTTTTTTTACAGCCAACCCATTATCAACGTATCCAAAATTAACATAATCCCTTCGTCAAACCTAAACTTTAGTTCAAGAACCTACTGTCCAATTCACACATTTATGGACATAAATTTACATTCGTCCCGTACCAACAAATCCAGGTTACATGTCTTTTAGAATCTGTAAGTTCAAAACAGTTTGTTGAATTAGTGCATATTCGATGTGTAAATGCAAATAAGATTGTATAGGGAAGTCATCACTAAGAGGAGCTACCTAGGACAGTTAAGTATTAAAAACTGTGAACTATGTATAATTAACGAAATTTCATTCCCCTGTCTCGAGAATTAGGAGCAAACAACAAGTCAATAACACCATCAACAACGATAACAACTTAGTCGGAATCATTATAATCGATTTCCATTGTAATCGACAAATCTATATTACCCTACATAAGTTACTCCATAGGAATGCTATTGGGAGATAGTGTAATTGTGGTATTTTTAAATTTTTTAGCACAAGGAAGATCCATACACTATTTTAGTAGTTTTGAACAACTTTGTTACCTTCCATATATTAAGTGTATAGTATTTCCTGAGCCACCCTCAGTTACAAAATTTCGAGAAGAAAATTCATTCACAGAGTAAAATGATTTCTGAAGCAAAAACACCCTCAATTTGGATTTAAAGTCGTTAAGTTTCCGTAAATAACGGTTCTTCTTGTATGTCATAGAAAAGCTGATCACTTTCTGTCTGAAAACGATGTACATGTGTTTGCTTCACAAATAATTCTTAGATCACGTTTTTTATTTAAATACCTTTTGTACTTGGTTACAGTTTCACTAGATGCCATAAGTGAATCAGAAGTGAAAATATGCAAAATGTACCGACTACTTGTTTCTATATTAGCTGTTTTCCACAGTGGAAATGTTGCAGAATCAAATTTTTGACATTTGTTGTTTGATCTTTGAAAGATACATAAATAAATCAATCAGCTAGTAAAAATAAGTCTATGAATAAGAGAGGGTATTAGCAAGTATGTAACTACACCAAATTATAACGGAATAATATTTAAAAGGGAAATATCAAGGGTTGTGTAACTATTCCAAGAAAATTTTTAAATTGGCACTAATCGTGGTGATTTAACACGCAGACCGTAATCACAGCGTATATAATGTAGCAAGTAAGTCTCATAAATTGTTAGATCATAAGCAGATTGTACTTATACGGAGAATCCATCTATTTGTTTCGTAGGTAAATTGTATTATTTACTTTGCATGAACAAGCTAACTATTGGAAATTATTTCTACCTTATTAAATCTTGTAGTAACAGTAGTTGTCAAGCCTAATGTTTTGAAGGATAGTTCAAAGCGAAAAACGTGTTAATTCTGTAGTATCAATAGCAGTTGCATGACATTAGTAATGAATCGACTCACGAAAATGGTAACTAATATGTTTCAAGCTTTGCTTATTAATCGTAATGAAATTGCGACTTCCATTTGAAGAGATTATTACACGCAAGAATCTAGAAGAGGGAAAACTTAGTAAATCAGAACATAAAGGCAATTCAAACGCCAAAAGAAGTAAAATAACTCACATTATAATCTCCGCAACCCACCAAAGGCTTAAACCGTTAATAAATTGATTCATACCATATGCGAGAAAGTATGTGTGCTCAGAAAGTGCATACAGAGGCATGGGTATTAAATCAATCGTAAAATTAAAGAATTGCAGAAAATGCCTTCAGCAGGATACGAACTATTGTCTTCACGTTTAAAGTACAAGTGATCCCATGTTAACCGTTCTAGTAGTTAGTCGGATTAATTCGCTGTCGTAGACCTCACAATGAGGGCCACCTACCTCTCTCCATTGTCAAAAATGTGTACAGTTTAATTTTAAGTCAACTTACTGCTGGAAATGTAAATATTTGCAGGTAGCGTTACGGCGAGCAGCCGATGACACGCAATGATGCGCAGAGTAACCTGATCTGCTACGACGGCGAAGAACATAGCGAGACAGACTCAGCGTTATCTCACAACAGCAGCTTCGTAATGAGAACTTCGAACACGTAAGTATCACAAACAGAACTATTAATAATTTTAGCGTGGAACTAATTTAGTAATAAGAACGGAAATCAATCAGTTGAGCATTAAAATTTTCCAGTAACATATAAAAAATAGTAATTTATATGTAATATATTACTTTTGCACAAAATTATTTATGTATATGAGACTTATAAATACCATACAAGTACAGAAACGCCAGAATAAGCAATTTAAGAATGAAGTTATCTTTGCTAAGGAGCGAAAATTATTTTAGTAGACTCATCATAAAATTATGATTTCCAGAACATAAAAAAATGAAGAAATACCGAATTAGCAATTGTGACAATTTTAACACTTGTAACGTATTGTCAACTTAAATTAACTTCTTGATAATTAGTTAATGCATTTGCAAATAAATCAAATGATATTCTAGCATACTAAAGTCCTTAACATAAGATTGGAGAAATAGTGTTTTGTAAAAATAACAAATTGTAAACGAATTGATGTTTCAAGAAATACTAACTTATTTACATACTTACAGTTCTACAACGGTTCTGAACAATTAGACGAGACAAACATATGTTACTTAATGTTCACACAAGACGTAGTGAAGTTTTATCAAATTACAGACGTAAGCATTGTTTACAAGACTAAAATCTTTGCAATTGTTAATGTAATCAAAGGATCATCTAACTCTGTGGTAGGGCAGTATTTCATTGGTAATCACGTTCGATCATGCTTCTCAGTAAGAATCACACATCTTAAGGGTTAAAGTAAAGGTAGTAATCAACGCAACTGTAAACAATCTGTTATAATCACACCCATATTGCCAGTCTGCAAATATCACTCTAAGAGATTAACAAAATTGGAAGCTAACACGCAAGCACTCACAGCATGATAAATTTTCATGTCTCTACCAACACCCAGTAAAAATAGTAGTAATAATGAACGAACCATTAACTAATATCGTCCTTTGTTATACAGAGTTGGACAACAAGCGGAAGACAAATGTGAAATCATTTTATTGTTGCTGAAACTTTGTAACCCCGCAAGAGAATTCCATAGCTCAGGAAGGGTAATACATCAGAATAAAGGGCTTTAGGGACAAAGCCACTTTCAAGCGAAGGGGGGAGTGATGTAATAGGCTAATTATAGTACAGATAAAATTGTTGTATTGAGTTGAGGCAGGCGGCAAGCTTGGGCAGCGACGGGCGTTGCCCGGAGCGTAAGAAGTGGAACGCTCGCTGAGCAATTGAGCAAACAGCTGGTAGTTCACACAAAGAGTCGGGCGTAAGAAGCTTCGAGAGAGTGATGGAAGTATTAGGTCATTGGCTGACGACAGTAAAACTTGACCTACTCTCACGTGCCAAATGTTCGAGAACATGGATCGAACATTGGGGTCGTTGCCTGGCCGGTAAGGCTAGGTAAGCGATCATACTGTCGGTACGCGTGACTAAATAAGCCGCCAGAGGTCAGGCGGGGCAGTCAGTCGCGAGAGTGATTGGTGTTTCCACTATGTCGGTCCGAGCGTCGAACCGGGGACCGCGGGCCGCCGCGTGCCCAGCCGCCTTACTGCCTACAACACCTAGAGATGTCAGTAAGTGCAGATTATCCGATTGGCCTATGTGGAGCTATGGAGTTCTGTTGGAGGGGAGACGTTAGAGCTGTAATCACTACTACTAGTAAGTAATAAACAGAAGGGTTGTGAAGGCCTGCTCATTCACTGATAGCTTCCTTCTCCACTATTAGTCACAAGCTATATAGTATCAATCACTAGCAGAACCAGTCTATCATCCAGACCTTGAGGGACTCCAGAGGAGCAGTAACCCAGAGAGTCAACTAGCCAGTAAGTCCACATCGGATTAGTATCTCAGCGTATCACCACTAGCCATTCCTGACAAACACGTAGGGGCGAAACCGCCATTACATCGTTTAACCTGTTGTATTGTATATGGACTCGTGAATGGCGTACATTTGTGTTTAGAAACGAGTTTCGAGTCTGTTTATAGCGAAAAAATAATCGAAAACATGTACGCAGCCCAAGTGAAGAAACCGTTTACACTGCTGTGATATGGGAACGTCATGCAGGTTCAGCCGTTGGTATCATGGTTTGGGAACAATTAGTTTCATTTGCAGGATTGAGTTTGTTGTCGTTGAAAGCACAATGACAGCCCACCACTGAGCACTGAGTGCTGAACGCTATTGTGATGGCCTGCATGTCCACTGTTCAATCACATTTTCCGACAAGATAATGCTCGTCCTCATACTGTTGCCATCAGAATACACGCCTTTCAAGGGGTTACGATCACAATTTGGACCACTGGGTCCGAAGATTTGTCCTCAGTAAAACATGTCTGGGTTACCCGGAATGGACACATTATATTGTATGGTCACCAAACACAAACTGTGCAGCAACTAAATGCATGCAATATGCAGGTATAGAGAGACATATCCCAAGAAGACATCTGAACACTTAATGATTCAATGCCAGCAAGGATCCACGAATGTAAAGGTGCACAAGGTGAATGAACTTCTTACTGACAACTGTATCTAAACATATTAAATTTAGCTTGGCCTATTTCAATTTGTTATCATTCTTCTGTTATAACCCTTGATATACAATCTACAAAGTTTCCTAAAATTCCACCACTCCTGTCTGAATGTCGCACTTTTAATTTCAACCAGTGTATGTAAATAGCTGCCAGTAGCCAACCTGTATACTGTATACCAGTGTAGAGATGGCTTTGATATAAATCTCACACCGCATTAACAAAAGAACCTCAATGTTTGAACCATGAGGATGGCGCTGTCCCAACCACATAGCCTTGATTTTTAATTATGTCCTTCCAGAATAACCTTCCTTATTCGATGAATTAATTATGTTCCACAGCACCACTTTATTGAAGTGCTCCAACGCAATCTATGTAAATCCATGACAATATATCAGAAGTTCCCCACAGACATCTCAATAGAATGGGAGGAAAGTTCTTATGAAATGTTAGCCGATACAGGCGCTGCAGCTATCACTATCACTCTGCTTTATTGTATTAAGAAAAGCAAGGAAAGTCTTAAAAATCAGTGCCTGACAAATTTTATGATTAGGAAGGGAATTCAGCTCACGGCTCTCCAACGCCATTCCAAGATGCCACGCGTGCTGGTAATGTTATCGTTGAAATTTATTAGATGTATATTCGGATACATTCCAGAAACAACACTACTTTTTATTATTTTGTTAAGTTAGGAATTATACCAGAGGTATCATTAGTTTTGGCCGCTTAAATGACACACATAGTTAAAAGGGTTAAATGTAAGGTTTCTCACAAATAGCGTTTTCGAAATAGACCTGCTAACAAAAGTTGTCTAAAATTGAAAACTTTGATGGCCACATACTTCAATATTTCCCGTTCAAATAATTGAAATAGTTGCTTCGTTATTTCTAATCGTCTATAAAGCCACCTTCTTGGGGAGAAGGAAAGTTATTATTTTTTCAACATTATTTCTTTGGAAAAACCCAGAAAAAAATCTAATTTTTTTAAAATACTCATGAACAGTTTGGGGTAAACGAAATACATGACCGGTGAAAATTTTTTGTCTGTAACTAATTCCATAAAAAATCTAAATCTCTTAGACTGTTTGATATGATAATTAGAAGTGTTTGTCTTAATCCCATATGAATTAGGCATCCGTAATGATAGATGTCATGCTCATAATCAGTAATAATACCAGTTACTCGTATTGCTTGATGGGAGGGTTCCAAATCACTGCTCATTGTATCCATATGGTCGTTTAATCTGACCCAATTATCCCACTGCCACGGGGCTCAGGTACCTGTAGTCATACGTGAAATCTTCACCAACCAGAAATTCCTTGATCTTCGCCCTGGGGTTGAGTCTTGTAGGGATCCCTTGAATAGATCAGGGGTGCACTACACTCGGGAATTGGCTACACTGGTGGCAGGGGCCATGAGGCGTTCATTGATTTTTTTTTTAGGCTGAGGGAGGATGACCCTCAGGAGGAAATTCAGTTACGTACAGCCAACATAAATTCAGCACCGCGTGTTAGGGGTAGCTTAAAAGAATCCCGAACATTATTATTATTATTATTATTGCAGCTATGTCGATCCTTTTTTCAGGATGTAGCCTCTTTAAGCTTAATGAGCTATATATTAGAATTTCATTCTACATAGTGTTGCTGTAGTTCTTTCCAGGCCGATCGATCCTCAGCCACCCTCTTCCAGTTCACGCCTGTAACTCGACGTATATCCTTATCCCAGCTATCCGGGGGTCTTCCTCTTGCTCTTTCCAGGTTTCTCGGTATCCGAACCAGCACTACCGTAGTCCATCTTTCATCTCTTTTGCGAACAACATGACCGGCCCATTGCCATTTTTGGGTCATGACTCTTTTTAAGATGTCTGTTACTTTAGTTATTGAACGAATGTGCACGGTCCTTTTCCTGTCACTTCTTGTAAACCCTAGCATTACTCTTTTCATAATTCGCTGGGCAGTTCTCAGTTTTTGCTTCGTGAGACTATTTAGGGTCCAAGTCTGACAGGCATATATGAGGACCGGTAATACACATTGTTCAAATACCTGTTTTTTAAGATGTACTGGCATGTTCGGTTTAAAAGTTATGGATTTTCTTTCGTATGCTCTCCAGCCCAGCTTTATCCGTCTGTAGATCTCAGGCTTTGAGTCACCATTCATATTGATCAGTTGGCCAAGATAAATGTACTGATCTATAGACTCAATACCAGAATCTTTCATGTCCGCCTTGTCTTTATCTTTTTCTGCCCATTTGTTTTGTATGATTTTGCTTTTTGATATATTTATTTTAAGGCCCACTTCACTGCACGCTGCCTCTAGTTCATTTATTAGTTCTTTGAGCGCTTCCAGACTGTTGTTGAGACTTCTTCCATTTATTCTCAAGTTCTAGTAATTAACTGGAGAAGTGTTTGCAATAAACAGCCTTAACTCGAAAACGTTATTCGTAGTACAGATTCCGATATCGTAAAACGCACAGAAAGTTTGTTAAAACCGGATATAAGTTCCGCCGAAATTTTTAATAGTAACATGAACATTTTCCGTAAGGATAGGTTGCATTCCCAAGGAGGTGGTGTATTTATAGCTGTTAGTAAGTACCTCCCTTGTAGCGAAATAGATATCCATACTGTCTGAGAAATCATATGGATCAAGCTCAACGTAGCTAGGACAAAACTTGTGATAGGCTCCTTCTATCGTCCACCAGATGCAAACGTAAATATTGCCGAGGCCTTAAGAAATAATGTAAATAATATAGCACTGCAATTTCCGGACCATTCAAAAATGCTAGGTGGTGACTTTAACTTGCCAGATATCGACTGGACTAATTACGTTCACGTTACTGTGGGCAGGAATAAAGCAGCTTGTGAAATCATTCTAGACCTCTTCTCAGATCACAATCTTGAACAGTTCGTAACTGAACCAACGCGATGTCTCAACGGTAACGATAATATTTTAGATATAGTTGTTACAAATAGGCCTGAATTATTCACGGATATTTCTACCACCAAAGGAATAAGTGATCACAAAGCTATAATTGCTACAGTAAAACTATCAACCACGCGCAAAAAGAGAAAAGAGAGGATTCGAAAAGGCTTCAAAAGAGTGTTTTTAGAGCGTATTTGAGGCATAATTACCATATCTTCTTAGTAGCAGGAGGCACTGTTGAAGAGAGGTGGCATCGATTCTTACTTATACTCGGGGAAGGTATGAACTTGCATATACCGAAACCGGCATTCAGGGAAGAGAACGGTCCCCCATGGTACACATGGGAGGTTAAAAGGTTACTAAAAAAGCAAAGGAAGATACATGCACGATCAAAAAGGACGATGCATCGGACTGATTTAGGTAAGTTAGAGGAGATAAGGGGACATGTTAAGAATGCGATGTGTGAGGCCTTTAATGACGTTCTTGCCAATTCTCTCTCGATGAGCCTCTGAAAACCCTAAGAAATTTTGGTCGTATGTAAAAAAAAAGTTAGTTGTAGTGGGAACAATAAGCCTGTTCTAATAAAAGACGCATGGGAAGTTGAAGACAGCCGCGACAAGGCTACCGTATTTAACACCGAAATTAAAAATTCATTTGCGCGCGAAAACATGGAAAATATCCACACTTTACCGAATCGTGTGGAATTAGAGATGGATGCGATAGAAATTGATAGCATAGGTATTGTAAAGCCATTAAAACTCCTGAAGTGGGATAAAGCGCTGGGTCCTGATGGTATACCGGTAAGAGTATTTTCTGAATACGCGGAGGATATTGAACCATTTCTGTCAGATATATTCCGTAAATCTTTAGAAGATAAAAAAAAGCACCTTCTACCTGGAAAATAGCCTAGGTAATTGCCATTCTTCAGAAGGAGATCGGAGTGATCCTAGGAATTATCGACCCATATCTCTAACATTTGTCAGCAGCAGAATTCTGGAACATGTCATATGCTCGAACATTATGAAGTTTCTAGGTGAGAACGAGTTACTTATACCGTGTCAACACGGATTCCGGAAGAAGAGATCGTGTGAAACACAATTGGCCCTATTTTCCCATGAAGAAATGAAAGTTATCGATGCAGGTTCGCAAGTTGATTTTCAGAAAGCTTTCGATTCTGTGCCACACAACCGACTTTTAGCGAAGATTCGAGCTTACGGTATTTCGGCTCAGATTTGCGAGTGGATACGTGATTTTCTAACTGGTCGATCACAGTATGTCGTTGTTGACGGGGAAGCCTCTTCTAAGATAAATGTTACTTCGGGCGTTCCTCAAGGAAGTGTAATAGATCCACTTCTTTTCTTAATATTTATAAACGATCTAGGTGACTACGTCAAATGCTGGTTGGGATTGTTTGCCGAAGATGCGGTTATCTATAGGAAATAAGATGCTCCGACGATTGCTTAGAAATTCAGCGCGATTTGGATGCTATTTTAGATTGGTGCCGTAAATGGCAACTTATACTTCATTGCAAAAAGTGCAAGGTAATGTGAATAAGAAACAAGTAGAATCAGTTTGTTCACGAGTAAAAAATAAACAATTCAGCTGTTGACACGGTTGATTCCGTGAAGTATGTGGGGGTAATAGTACAAAGCAACATGAAATGCGACATGCGCATAACATCCGTCGTAGGCAAGGCTAATTCGAAATTACGATTCATAGGTCGTATTTTGAAGAATTGTAATACTCATACAAAGGAGATAACGTATAAAACACTAGTGCGTCCACATCTGGGTTACTGTTGTGGGGTTTGGGATCCGAATCGCAATGTTCTGATTGACTCAGTGGTGAGGGTGCATAGGAGAGCCGCTCGATTCGTGACGTTTTGTTACAGCCCTTATAAAAGCGTCACAGAATTGATACATAGATTGGGCTGGGATAGTTTGGAAGACAGACGACGTAGCTTGCGTTCGAATTTATTGGAGAATATGCGAAAAAAATTGAAAATTTCTTTCGCCAACCTATTTAGGTCGCAATGACCGGAGTGATAAGATTAGAGAAATAAGATGCCGTACTGATGCTATTATGTATTCCTTCTTTCCTCGCACTATTCGGGATTGGAATGCGCGGGTTTAGGATTGGTGTTTAGCACAATCTGCCACCCACAATGTTTATGACTTGCAGAGTATGGATGAAGATGTAGATGTAGAATTACAGTTTAGTTATTTGTAACTGTAAGAATTGAAGTGGACTGAAAAAGTCACTTTCTGAGAAGACGAATTCCCGGAAAATAGGAAAAAAAATAAAATGTGTAGTTGTAAAGACCTAATGACTGAGATTTTTTGGCTGTGCTATCCGCCCTATGTTGTGCCCTACTTTATGCATGGGACCTACACTTTAACGAGTAATCCAAACCATGGAAGCGTTCTGGCGTACTTCACAGTATACAGCAAGTTGTGCCAGAGGAGAAGAATGTGTTAAGGGCCTATGAAAATCCACACTGAGACAGGGATTCGAGCTGCGGACCTTTCGCTCTCTAGTCAGAAGCCTGAACAACTGAGACACCTAGCCGCTGAGTTATGGTAAGAATTGCCAGATCCTTTGGGTAGAGCATAGGCCCTCTAGCTGATAATTATTTTTACATTGGGAAGCTAAGATTTTTGCATGGAAAATAATGTTATGTAATCGGATTAAAATGGATGGGAACTGTGGAAAGTTGTTAGATGACCAGGACACAATAACTCGTTAATATGTAATTAAATGCAATTGAGCACACGCTCCGGTGGCAATTTACCTACTCACCTATCTTCCGCCTTTCCTGCACCGACCTACATTTTCCCTCTCCAATTTTAAATTCTTTCAACGTTTTTGGTTGGGTAGATCAATATTGGATGAAGGTAAGAGCCAATAAGTTTCAGCTTATTGAGAACGCTGATCACACTTAAGCTTGTTTTTGTGATTATAGCAGAACTCCAATTATCCGAAACAATTGGGACCGGACCTAATTCATGTAATCAAAATAAAGATAATTGTATTTTTTCTGAAAAGAGACTTTTAATTAATTACTGTATATGTGTTGAAATGAAAGAAAAAAACTATTTTTTTAAGAAAAAGAGCTCTCAATTAACTTAGTGAAAAGGCAACACTTTTATATATAAAATGAACAGTTCCTGAAAATGCTGCATATTAGTGCTGCACATATGTACAGTACCGTAAATAAAAGTCAGTGCTTGCTGAACATCTCAGTCAAAGTAAACTGTTTGACTGCATTCATCCGTTTTCGGGCAGAAAAGTCGCGCATCCTCTTGAAAGTGAGAAGTTGCATGTGCTCACACGCGGGCTGACGCTCCATTCACTTCAATGCAGTTTCAAGGCCAGTAAATGCTTGACTAGCTGATGGTCCCGTGTCTGCTTCAATTTCAACATTAAGGTAATCTACTTCCTCCACACTTTCTTCATCACTAACTTCTGAACATTCAGGAATTTTCAAAAGAATGTTTCTGAATTCCTAAAGTGATACATCTTTTCCATGCGTGAGCTTCTTCTTCCTTTTTTTTCCTTTTCCATCTCTTCCTTATTTGCGAATCGCAGTCCGTTCCATCTTAATTAAAAAAGCGATTCAGATAGTCGGAGTCCAGATAAATGGAGTTCTACTGTATATGGTTGTAGGTGAATGGCTGGTCGAAAATATGAAGAGCAAATATGTAATAATATTTTAATAGTAATCTCAGTGTCAGACATAGAGAGCGTGAAACAAACTGGAGCAATTGCCCCGGTAGGCAATTATTTATGATCTTTAATTAAATTGCAATGGAGCGCCCGCTCCGGTGGCAATTTCCCTAAACACCCATCTTCTCCCTTTTCTGCATCCATGTACATTTACTCTTAACAAATTCTTTCAACGGTTTTTGCAAATTATTCATAATTTCTCTTGATAACTTATTCAAATTCCTGACACTCTTACCCTAGAAAGAGAATCTTCCTACATCCTTGTGCCTAAAATCAAGTATCATCTTGTGGTCATGGTCATCTTCTCCCTTCCATGCATTACTTTCAATTCTTACACCAGTATCTTTCCATGCCTCATCGCCAATATACGCCTTGTACACTCCCATGACCCTCTTCACTCTCCTTCTGTCTTCAAATGAGTCCCAGTCCAGCTCTTTTATCATATCTGTTACTAATTGTATTCTCCAACCATTTCCAGAAACAAATATAGCAGCCCTTCTTTGGCACCCTCTCCAACTCCTGTATTTTATACCCATACTACACTACCATATTCAAGCAATGGTCTGAACAAAGTTTTGTAACCCAATTCCTTTACTTCTCTCGTACAACCACTCATCACTCTCTCCAATAAATGCAGAATTTTGAAACCTTTTCCTACGACCTGTCCAATGTGATCTGCCAGTTAAGCTTCTTATCAAATGTAATGCCAAGATATTTACATTTCAAGTCTTCAATAAGCAATTATTTCCCCAACTTATAATCATATTAAACCTTTAGTTTTTTATTTGTGTACCTAATAAGCTGACTCTTCTTTGCATTCATCTTCATCCCATGTTTACCGCCCCACTACATTTCCTGTCCAAATCAGCCGGCAACTGTTTACAATCCTCAACCGTTTTGATCCTTTTATAAAGCATTATGTGATGTGCAAACAATCTAATTTCTGATAGTAAACAATCAACACAATTATTCATTAGAATAATCAAGAGCAATGGTCCCAATACGCTACCTTTTGGCACTCTCGTTTTTGCATCCATTTAATTTGATACTGCATTTTCTACCCTAACATTCTTTTTTCTACCATTCAAAAATTCTTCTGCCCAGGAAATCACTTTCTGATCCACCCCAATAGGTTTTACCTTATTTACTACTATTTCATGGCTCACTCTGACTTTGAAAGAATTAGTGCTACACTATCAATTTGACCTCCCTTGTCCATTTTATTCGAATTATCTTGCACATATCCCACTAATTGTGATTCGCATGCCTAAAGTCATCTTGCGTACTTGAAAAACCACTTACGTTCCTCATATTTCTGATGTATACATTAATTTACCTACCACTGATGTCAAGCTAATTGACCTATAATTTTTGACTCCATGTCTCACCCCTCCTTTATGGACCTGCATTACTATCGCACTTTGCCAATCGTCTGGTAAGCAGCAAGTATGAAGACTCAATTTAAATAATATTTGAAGATAAGGTACAATTCACATCCTGCTATTATTAAGACATCTGTATTAATATTATCTACGCCATCCTCTTTATGTTTTTTTAGCTTTCTTAATTCCTTCATAACATCTTCAGGATGAGTTTAAAATTTTAGTCTGCTCATTTCTAATTGTTTTTATAAGCTCGTCATCCATTTCAGAACCTCCTGTTACTTATTCACTGTCCCTAATGCCCTCACTAAACCAGTTACTTAAAATCTCTGCCATTTTCAAATCCTCCACAACTTCTTCTCTATCCTTATCTAAAAGCTTCCCCTCAGTTTTCTACCATAGTTATAGAAAGTTCTAGATGAATCAGTCAATTGTTCCCCTGCACTGACAATACTCTTATTAAATCAATCACTAGCCAATTTCTTAGCTATTATTAAGTCCTTGTTTAGTTGTTTTAAATATTACCTACTACCCTGCTGTCTCTTAACTCATTACGTTCTCTTCTTACCAACCTCTTTAACCTCCTCACCTCCCTATTATAGTACACAGGTTCTCTACTTCTTTTTATTTTCTGTTTTGGAATAGATTTTTATTCCCTCTATTTATTATCTCCTTGAACTCTTCCCAACTTGACTCTACTCTACTTGTGCCTGATATCCATCAGAACTGCTTCATGATAAATTATTTCTTCAGTTACTTGTCACCATACAATGTTATCATGGGGCGTTATTAGGAATATATCCAAAACATTTTGTCCTCTAGAGTTCTGCTCTACCACTTGTGTAATTCCTCCTTCCCTTATTACGGTATTTGCAAATCTTTGTTCCCTTGTGTTATTAATCTTATTTCCTAACCAGTTAATGCTTGGTAAATTTAAATCCCCGCCAATAATGACCATTCTATTTTCACATCTGAAATCTGAATATGAATTTAATTTCTCCCCAAGAGCCTCATCATCTTCTGTCATTTTTCCACTGTGGTAAGCAGCTAACATCATGATTTTTTCGTTTTTATTACCCCAGATATCTACCCCAAGTAACTGATGGTCATGATCTATGAACACCAGTGAACTGTGGTAGGTTTTGTTAACTAGTATGAAAACTACTCCACCAATTGCTCCTCTACCTCTACCTCAGTGTAACTATCGGCAAAAACCTCACTGTTTAGTACTTCTTATTTTAACCAACTCTCTACCCCTATTATGATTCATGTACTTCTATTAAGTTTGCAAATTCGATTACTTTGTGCATTATACTTATAAAATCTCCAATAACACCCTTCATACTGGCTGTATATTTTTTGCATTTATCTCCTCCTTCTCAGTTCTACCCAAGTTAGTTATTGTTTCAGCAACTTCATCTGTTTCTTTAACATCTGTAATTTTTCGCATTATTGATTTACAGTCAGAATTAATTTGATCATCCCTATCCCTTTACCAGCAGCCCATAACCTAAAAACTCACAGTCCCGACCCCATCATCATTGGAAATGGGCTCCCTTCCTGCTTTAGCTAACAACTCAGAAAGTACCCCTTTGGCCCTGCTATTGAAGTATTGGCCATGCCTAGTGAAACCTTACCTATATATGGTGTTCACAGGCACAGCTTCCAAAACAGAACTAATGCCTTACCCAAGTAAGACTTCCGTTTCCACACTTACTCGCCTAACAGCATAGTTCAATTGTGGCCGATCATGGCGACTTAGGACCTGCATGAGCTCCACCCTGGTATGCTGTGCCTCCTTCACCACACTACTCAGATCACACTCTATACTACAACTCGCGTTTCTATCAGTACTATTCTGCGTACTTCCCACTTTAACTATTCTATCGTCCTTATTGAAACACCTACAAACTGAACCTATATCCTCTATTACCTGAACTAATGTTGTAATTGGTTTGAAATAAGTAAAGTACAGTTTGGTTTTAGACAAGGCGTTTCAACATATTCAGCAATTTTTGCTTTTGTAAACAACATACTGGAATCAATGCATAAAAAATTAAATTCCCTAGGTATATTCTGTGATCTTGCTAAGGCTTTTAACTGTGTTGATCATGAGATTCTACTAGGTAAATTAGACCACTATGGAGTTAGTGGTAAGCCAGGACTTTGGTTTAAATCGTACCTGGAAAATAGAAAGCAATGTGTATCACTGAAAGATGCTAATACAGGAGATGTTATAAACTCAGAATGGGGTATAGTTAAATGTGGTGTGCCTCAGGGTTCAATTCATGGCCCTCTGCTGTTCTTAATCTATATAAATGATCTCCCATATATACTAGATGATAATGAACACATGGTGCTCTTTGCAGATGATACTAGCATATCCTTGAAAGACCCATCAGCACAAAACCTCGAAAACACAGCAAATGAAGTTCTAAAGAAAATTAACAGGTGGTGCAATGCCAACAAACTAATACTTAATGTAGAAAAGACACAGTTACTTCAGTTTGTTACAAAAAATAAAACAAAGGACAGCTATAATGTGATATCAGAAGGAAAAGCAATCAATGAAAGCAGTTTCACAAAATTCCTGGAGGTATATATAGATAACAAATTGAACCGGGAACAGCATATTCAACAACTTCTTAAAAAACTGAATTCTGCAAAATTTTCATTGAGGGTAATATCTAGAATAGCTAATATAGAAACCAGAAAGTTAGTATATTTTGCATATTTTCATTCCCTGTACACTTATGGCATCTCATTCTGGGGTAACTCGTCACAAGCACAGAGGGTATTTAAATTGCAAAAGCGTGCTATAAGAACTATTTGTGGAGCGAGCCAACACTCGTCGTGCAGAAATCTATTTAAAAACCTGGGTGTACTAACAATGCCAGCACAGCATGTATACTCTGTACTATCATTTGTAGTAGGAAATCCTGAACACTTCAATCTTAATGCTGACATATATAGCCATAATACTAGGAATAAATATAATATTCACAAGGATTACAAATCACTGTCAATTGTACATTTACTGGAGCTTCCTTATTCAATGTATTACCAACAGAAATTAAATGTTATCTACAAAAATCCAACTACTTTAAGTCCAAACTGAAAGAGTTTCTGCTTCAGAACCTATTTTACTCTGTGAAAGAATTTTCTTCTCGGAATTTGGTAACTAAGAATGACTGATAAAATAGTATATATAGCGTATGGAAGGGGAAGGTAACAAAATTATCCACAATTACTAAAATGATATATGGTTTTTCTTTCTGTTGAAACTTTTGACAAATGAACTAATTACACTGTTTACAAAATTTCACTCATATATAGTAACTAACATGGGATAGCATGCACTCAAAAACTGCTGTAAAAAATTATCGTATTAACAGATTTTTAAGTAATTGACTGTTTATGAGTTGTTGGTAATATAATTGATATTTCTAATAGGTGTGTGTACTGTTCCACATAAATAGCAACTAACTTAATATAATATGTAGTCACAAATTACAGTAAAACTTATCATGGTAACTGGTTGGTAAGAAAATAACTGGTTATTAGATGCTGGTAACAAGTGTATACACTGTTCCACATAATAAGTATTAATTAACTCGGGATTGTATTTGTAGATTACAGGAGATATTGGTTATACTAATGGGTTGTTGCTAACTTGTTGTCAATATATAATAATATTATCAATTATATAGTAATATTGACATTACAAATAAGTGTATGTACTGTTCCACATCCCCGAGATTATTCTCACATGGGATCGAAGTGAACATATCTATCTATCTATCTATCTATCTATCTATCTATCTATCTATCTATCTATCTATCTATCTATCTATCTATCTATAACTTGTGACCTGATAACCTGTGCCTAACTCATCCTGAAGAAGAGGGCATACACCTCTCCCATGGCCACTACCTAGCAGCAGGAACCTTTTTTTCCTACTCTTGTCTTCCACGCGCTTATTCCTAAAGGCCTGCTGCATCTTACCTATTCCCACATCTACATGAGGCTCTTCTCCTCCTGACTCTGGCAACAGGTCAAACCTACTTTTCCCCACACTTTCAGAAGTGTCTGGCTTCTTCCCCCTACAAACCATATTTCTCTTACGACCTTTTACCAGCTCCCACCCATGCTACTCAACTTCCTCAATCCGACTATCTCTACTTTCTGCCTCTACAGCTTGAGCCTCCACATCCGCTGGTTGAGCCTACGCCGGCTGAGTCTCCACAGGCCACACTTCTCCAGGCCACGCCTCCACAGATTGAGCCTCCACAGGACGAGCCTCAATACAATACAATACATTCATTTTCCACTGATCCCAATGTAAGAGACTGGCTCTGTGGGATGTGGAAAGTAGTCAATTTACAGATAAACAGTTGCATAACAAAATAATAAGTACACCACTAGATGTACAGTCATAGTATACTTGGTACAATAAACACTTCCATTACAAAATAATACATAGACAACAAGATGTACATAACATTTATGGTACCGTAAACAATTACGTAAAAACTAAATACATACACCAGGAGATATACAGTCATAGCATACATGGTAAATTAATTATGTGAACTATACTTACACAAGATACTGGCAGTTATTTTTTAGATAACTTAGAAATAAATTCTTCGAGAGAGTAGAAGGTGTTGTCAATTAAAAATTCTTTCAATTTTTTCCTGAATTTATTCTTATCATCTATTAGACATTTAATATGTGTTGGGAGCATATTGAAGATATGTATCCCCGAATATCTGACCCCTTTTTGAACAAATGACAATGACTTGTAAGTCTTGTGAAGATCATTTTTACTTCTAGTGCCATAATTGTGTATTTTACTATTTGTTCCAAACAAAGTATAATTTGTAACTACAAAGGACATTAATGTGTATATATACTCAGATGCTAACGTTAAAATCCCTAACTTATTGAACAGCTCTCTACATGAAGTTCCATTGCTAACCCCACACATAATTCTTATTACACGCTTTTGGGCTCTGAACACTTTGTCTCTATGGGTAGAATTGCCCCAGAATATTATTCCATATGACAATAAGGAGTGAAAATAAGCAAAATAAACTAGCTGCCTCATACGGAGATCACCTAAAGCTGAAATTGTACGAATTGCAAATATGGCTGCTCCCAATCGCTTTAGTAAGTCAGAAACATGTGCTTTCCAATTTAAATTATGATAAATATACAAACCTAGAAATTTCACACTATCTACCTCTTGAATGGACTGGCCTGCAAATTTTATGTCTATATCAGGTGTTAATCTGTGTGATGTACTGAATTGCATATACTGAGTTTTATCAAAGTTTAAAGACAAGCCATTAGCTGTAAACCATTTATTAATCAGTTCAAAGACATAATTTGAAATATATTCTGTAGATAAATGTGGAGTGTTTTTAATTCCTATGTTTGTGTCATCTGCAAATTGGACAAATTTTGAGTTTTTAGATGAAACACAGGGTAGATCATTTATATATATTAAAAACAATAGTGGCCCCAATATAGAACCCTGAGGTACTCCACATCTGATTAATTTCCACTCAGAAAACAGTGGACCTCTTAAGGCAGCATTAAAATTCTCCATTGACACTTTCTGTTTTCTATTTAGAAGGTAAGAACTAAGCCATTTATTAACAATGCCATCTATACCATAATACTTAAGTTTCTGTATCGGAATTTTATGATCTACACAGTCAAATGCTTTAGATAAGTCACAAAAAAATCCCACAGGAATTAATTTATCATTTTTTCCTTCTAAAATATTGTCAGTGAATGCAAATATAGCTTGTTCTGTTTAATGACCCATCTGAAAACCAAATTGTGATTTAGTTAGAATATTATTATTTTTTAGATGTTCATAAACTCTATTGTACATTGCTTTCTCAAAAACTTTGGAGAAGGCTGTTAGTAATGAAATTGGTCGGTAATTCGATACGGCTGCCTTATCTCCCTTTTTATAGAGTGGTTTAACAACAGCATACTTAAGCCTTTCTGGAAAAGTACCCTCAAGTAAAGATATATTGAATAGATAACTTAGTATATTACTTAATTCTGTGGAGCACAATTTTATTAATCTGCTGGAAATCCCATCATAACCACTTGAGTATTTGCTCTTAAGAACCCTGATCCTTCCACTCAATTCCCTGGTCGTTTCGCCCACCTCCCTCATTCTTTCATCCCTAAGGCAAAGTGGACAAAACCATGGGAGAGCCTCATCTATTTCGCACGTTTCCTCTTCCCTACATTCCCAATGGAACCACTTCTTACACCAACTACAACCCTTCGCAATGTACCTGCGACACACTTTCCAGTCATGATTTTTCCCAATTATTTCCAGCACCTTCTAAGCAAAACTTAATTTTATTTGATAAAGTAGTCTAATAAAGTTTATACTATATTTGATTAAATTGGATAAGTGCTTTCCCCCTCAACCAAGTTATTGTAATTAATAAGTCGATAAAATACTTTAATCTCATATATAAATTATTTTTTTACATAGAAGTTACTATTTTAATATTTTTGGAAATAAGTAAATACAAAACTATCATGTTCAAGACTGAAATAAGTGATTAAGAAACTATTACATTTAAGTCTGATATAAATATCATTGGATTTACGATGTTATATCTACAATCGATTTTTAAATCGATACTAACGAACTAGAAATCGGATATTTACTATTATTTATTTATTTCCAGAAGATTTTTTTTTGCCTAATACTAGTAAAATAACAAACTGTTGTATTTCAGACAAAACAGATGTCTTAATATGTCTTAGCAACAATCGAAAAAAATCAGAATCTGTATCACTTATTTCTTTGGTTATACAAGAAACTTGAGATGTTAAATTAGATATACCTGAAGGTCTAATCATAATTTGCTCTATTTAATCTAACTATCAAGTTTTCAACTTGTTTCTAAATTTAAAAAAAAAAAAAACCGGCGAAGAAGAAATGAGTATTAGCTACTAATAATTCGCGTTTTTCGAAGCTCTATTACCGAGTGATAATGTTTGTATTTTGTCTCACTAACAATAATCCTAACTACTTACTTAATAATTGAAAGCTTTCAACTAATTTAGATGGTAAACCTTAGCTGGTGACCAAGTTATTGCAGGTTCAAACACATAACCAGAGCTCAATCAAGGGGAGCGGGGGGGGGGGGGGGGGGAGGCGGAAAGGGTGTTTATGAAGTACGGCAAATTAATGATGAGCAAACGTTTTTTTAACTCTACTAATGTCCAGGTCGGCAAAATGGGCGATAATCTCACAGCATTTGCCTGGTTCAGAAAATTCCCAGAAATGCCATTGATTAATCTGAATTGGGCATGGTACATTGGACAGGGGATAAAAACAGCTTTCCAAAAGAGTCATCTAATGGAAAGTGTTAAGATGCTGTGTACTAGAGAAGAAATTCAATTCGGTTACAAACATTTTGTCACACCATTGCTTGAGTATGGTGGTGTAGTATGGGACTCACTTTTGAATATCAAATACAGGAGTTGGAAAGCATGCAAAGTAGAGCAGTTGAATTGGTCTGTGTAAATTACCGCAGAACATAAACAGTGACTGGTTGTCGTTGGAAGAAAGGTTCTGCCATTAAAATGAATTAGCTTGATGTACAATGAGATGTGAAGTTTTGCGTTGAGATACTTCTGAATGGATGTGTGTGTTACATGTTTTATTTATTGTGATTAAATGCACCAATATATAAAATACAAGCTTGAGGAGAACTTCTCCGAAAT
Organism: Vandiemenella viatica; assembly: GCA_031002005.1. Lineage (NCBI taxonomy): Eukaryota > Metazoa > Arthropoda > Insecta > Orthoptera > Morabidae > Vandiemenella > Vandiemenella viatica. The sequence continues at coordinate 4,410,177 of JARYHS010007075.1, forward strand.
TAACCCCTTTTCGATATAGTAGATGTATTTTGGTAGAAAAATTAGGATTAATACATGTAAGGAAAGAAATGACCATGACCACAAATTGGCAATTTGTTTCTGGTGAAGGAAGTTTGTAGGCATTGGTAACTATTTAATTTAATTTAATTGCAATGGAGCACACGCTCCTGTCGCAATTTCCCTACACACCCATCTTCCGCCTATCCTGCACCCACATATTTGCCCTCTACAAATTTTAACTTTAAATTGTTTCAACGATTTCGATAAATTATTCATCATTTCCGCTGCTAACTCATTCCAATCCCTGACACCCATACCTAAAAAAGATAATCAAATTCAAACAATTAAAAAAATTAAAAATTAAGCTCTAAAATAGTAAGCAGAAATATTGTCTCTGGCTACAGCCCAATTAATAATAATAACTGTTTTATAAATCTTATTCCTGAGATTATTTTAAAATTGAATAAACATTTCGTCAATCACTTGCCATTCGAATTTTTGCAACGCAGCAGATTTAGCCACATATTTGTATTAACAGATGGCTTTAAAAAAATCTTTTATTGTATGTTCGAAGCATGGATAGAATGAAAGAATTTAAAATTTACCTGGTTCCGTTACATTGCAACAAAAACTGTGAATGGAGTGTATTCTTTGGAGCTGGTAGTGCCTTTGTAACAAAACGTATCAGCTGTGTGTGTTGAAAGTTGTGCGTTGTATTTTAAGTTCTCAAGCCTTCAAGAGGAGGTGATATGGAGCCAATAAATGTTGTCTATATTAAGGAAGAGGTATGTTTGTTTCTTTTGTGTGTTTGTCGAGTCTTACACTTCGTGCATTTCTTATTACTGCCTCAGGACTACACGGACGCCTTTGAAATCTTTGCTGTTATTTGTGTGGCTGATGTGAAATCCCTAACATGCTCATATTACTTATTGATGTGCCTGAGTCGTTTGATGTTGATTATACCTTTATACATTACGTGTTGTATCAAAATTGATACGTGTGAGCTAAGTCCTTTACAGAGCCTATGAACGTTTTTGTCAACTTGAAATTAATTGTTTTTAAACCATGAGTTTATGACTGTATGAAATAGATTTTGAAATGTTTGCATTACGATTTATAAAACGAAGTGCCTTTTGTTCTGCTGTTGCGCAACCCAGGTATTTTATGTGATCGTAGTTACACTGAAATTGATCACACTAATACAGTAACAGTGTCCATGCTGTTAGGTGGTTTCTGTCGAGCCTTTTTTTGTACTTTATTTGTCGTTATCTGACTAAAAACTTGAGATCCCCAATTTGTGGTTGTCGAATAGCTTTTTAGTTATTTATTTATCAATCTATTTATCATGGATCGCTGCTGAGGAAGGACCTCTGGTACCGGTATGTGAAACATGTCGTGGTTAATACACATACAATTGATTGATTGATTGGTTTATTTCCAGTGCTTGTAGTTTGTACAGAATTGGACAAATCAAAGTATAAAACTAGATAAATGTTTTTGTTTTTTTTCAATTAACATCATTACTACCTCTAACTTACATTTCACATTATTTACATATATATCATTCTAAAACTAGTTACACACACAGCATTCTAATACTAGTTACACACATAAAAGACAAAATAAATTGAATACCGTACTACATCAGAATTCTTTTATGGAATATAACACTTTATTAGCTAAGTATGTTTTTAGTTCACTTTTAAATTTAGCTCCTCTTAGCAACCTTATTTCCTTGGGGAGTTTGTTGTAAAATATTACCCCTTTCTTAAATGGATCTTGTTCTGCAAATTTTTTGTTTACTCTCATTTGAAAATAGTTATCTTCACCTCTTGTGCCATGGTTATGAATGCTACAGTTGGTTACTGTTTTGTCTGGGCTGTTTACTGCCAAGAGTATTACTTTAAAAATGTACAAGGCATAAAGTGTTAATATTTTATTCTGCTGGAAAATGGACCTACATGAATCTCTCTGTCCTATACTGAATAAAAATCTAAGAACCCTTTTCTGTACCTTAAATATCCTGTCCATGAAGCAGTGTGCAGTCATAATCATGGTGAAAACAGTCGTATGTTACAAAGACAAATAAAGAGAATAAAAATTAATATGAATTTTTACAACTGAGTTTTCTTTATCATCTGAAAACTGTTTTATACTCTTGGGAAGTTTATTAAACAGATTTATCCCAGAATAATTAACTCCTCTTTGTACTAATGACAGAGATGTTTGTGTTTTGTGCAAGTTATTGTTTCTTGTATTGAAATTGTGTACCTGCGAATTAGATGTGAATAGGTTAAAATGTTCTATGACAAAGAACATGAGGGAATATATATATACTGAGAAGTCATTGTAATTACAGTTAGATATGATGAAGTGACAGTATACTACATATTTATTATAAACATGTTACTCAACAGAATGAAATTGAGTAGGAGATGATTGTTTAAAATGAGGGAAAATTTTAAAAAATAAGTTTTACTTGCTCATGTTAGTATCCTGTAACTGTAGGGAACAACTCCCAGCACAAATTTCCTGCCAAATTGATTTTATATGTTGCAGCTGAACATATGTTTCACAGGATTATATATTCCTATCTTACTAAATTGGCCTCGCAATAATATAACTGTTATATGATAGATTGGGCATATGAAGTAAAATGAATAACTCACAAGAAATCTGTTAAAGTATTTACAACTCTGAAATTCTTGTAAGTAAATGTTTCAACAACTTTTGAGCTATTAAGTACTAAAATTTAGATGTTATCATGGGTCAGTCAAAAATCACTATTCCGTCACATTATTTTTTTTTTAATTTATCAATTTTTTTTTTTTTAATTACGATGGAACACATGCTTTTGGCAGTCCCTTATCTAATAAAACCTTTTTAATTATCATATGTAATTTGAGTGTTAAATGCCTCTCCCATCCACTTTTGTGATTTACAAATTTAAATTTTAAATTCCTTCAACGTTTTTGGTAAATTATTCATCACTTCCCTTTGTAATTTGTTCCAATCCCTGACACCATTACCTGCAAGATAAAATTTTCCCATTCCCCTATGCATAAAATCAAGTTCTAGCTTGTGGTCATTGTCATCTTTCCCCTTCCATGCACTATTCCTAATTCTTTGACCTATATTCTTTCAAGCTCCATCACCTAAATATGCCCTGTAAATACCCATCACCCTCTTCACACTCCTCCTGTCTTCCACTGAGTCCCAGTCCACCTCCTTTATCATATCAGTTACTGACTGGGTACTGCAATAATTTCCACAAACAAATCTAGCTGCTCATCTTTGCTCACCCTCCAACTCCTGTATCTGATACCCAAATCATGGGTACCAAACTGCAGCACAATATGCAACCAATGGTCTGACCAAAGTTTTGTAACTCAATTCCCTAACTTCTCTGATACATCCTGGCATCATCCTCTCCAGTAAATGAAGGATCTTGTAACCTTCTCCTATCTGTTTTCAATGTGCTCTGCCCAGTTGAGTTTGTTATCAAATGTTATGCCAATATATTTACACATCAAGCCTTTAACAAACAATTCTTACTCCACCCTATAAGGTGACTCTCCTTGGAATTTATTCCATGCTGACCTACCTATTTAGATATTCTGTCCTGGTCACCCTGCAGCTGTTTACAGCCTTCTCATGTTTTAATCCTATTATATACCATTACGTCATCTGCAAGGAACCTAAATTCTCACTGTATACCATGAATACAATCATTAAACAGAATAGTGAATGGCAATGGTCCCAATACACTACAATGTGGCACTCCCATATAAACTTCCACCTCTTTTGATAATGTATTTCCTATTTTACAATTTCTTTGGCTATTTAGAATTCCTCTTTTCAGAAAGTAATTTTTTCATTTAGTCAAATAGGGCTCACTTCATTTAGAACCATTTTATGGCTCACTCTGTCAAATGCTTTAAAATGATTTTGTGTTGAACTATCTACTTAGCCTAAATTCATCTCAAATATATTGTTAAAGCCCGCCATCTGAGATACGCATGAATATCCTTGCCTAAAGCCATATTGTAGATTTCCAAACCAGTTTCTGACAGTTCATATATACTTGCATAACAATCTCACCAAAATTTTGTCTGTTACTGATCAAACTAATTGGTCTGTAATTTTCAACCCTATTTGTCACCCCTCCTTTATGGAGTTGTATTATTATCGCTGTTTTTTAGTTATCTGGTAAGCAGCAAGACTCCATACTCATTTTATATATAATTTCAAGGTACAATATAGTATCTCAAATCTTTAATGCATCTGTAGTAATGTTATCTACACCACCCCCTTTGCATTTTTTTTTTTTTTCTCTCTCTCTGAGATCCTTCATTATTTCTTGAGACTCTACTTCAAATCTTGTAGTTTCCTCATTTATACTTATAGGGAGACTCTCCTATGATTCATTCCCTCCCATTACGTGATGATAGTCCCTCATTGTCTCTGCCATTGTAAAATCATCAGTGACTTCAACTCCTTTCCTATCTAGAATTCTCTGAATACTTCCCCTCAGCTTTCCAATATAGCCATTGAAATTTATATATATATCATTCAGTGGTCCTCCTGCACCATTAATATTCTTTAGGACCCATCCTTTGCTTCTCTCTTTGCTGTTATTAGTTGATTGTCTATTTGTTTTAAGTATTCCCTACTTCCTTCCTGTCTCATAACTCTGTTGTGTTTCCATTTCACTAACCTCTTTAACCTTCTTACCTCCCAATTCTAATATGTAGGTTCTGTACTTCTCTTTATTTTCTGCTTTGGAATAAACAATTCTTCACCCATTTTTACTTTCTCCTTAAACTCTTCCCTCTTCACATCTACTGTACTTGAACCATCCTTCCATTTGCTAAACCTTCCCGTAAAATCTCTCTTCAGTTCTAAAGTCTGTGCCTTTTTATTATTATACCTCTTTCTCGCTTCTATTTTGGCCACTGGTTTACTGAATCCCCTAATATCCACAGTATTGCATTGTATTCACTTTTCCCTTCAGTTACCTGATACCCCACAAGATTTTCATCAGTCTTTATTAGAAAGATTTCCAGCATGTTTAATCCCCTCATTTGCTGCTCTATTACTTATATAGTACCTCCTTTCCTTACTAAGTTATTTGCAAATTTCTGTTTCCTTGTGTTGTTAATCTTATTTCCTAACCATGTGACACCCAGTCAATTTAAATCCCCTCCAATAATGACCATTCTACCCTCACTACTTAACTGCGAATTTAATTTGTTTCCAAGAGACTCATCGTTCATTCTTGCACTATGGTAAGCAGCGAACATCCTATTTTTTATTGTCCTAAAATTCTACTAGTAGTGACTCATGGTCATGATCCATGAATTGTAGCAAACTGTAGTAATCCTTACCAACCAGTATGATTACCCCTCAACCAATTGCTCCTCTATCTCTGTTGTACACTCTATAACCATCAGGGAAAAACTTCCTTGTCTAGTACTCATTCTTTTAACCATGTAACCACTTGTTCATGTATCCCTATTAAGTTTACTAATTCTTCATATAATTGTCCATATCCTTCTTCAGTTCACCAGTAACACTCCAACTTTTGGTATTTTCAGCACTAACCATTGTCTTTCTGGCTGTACCCTTATCTGTTATTATTTCAAATGCTTTATCTATTTCTGTGGCATTTGCTATTTTCCCATCATGCATCGACAATTATCATCCTTAAAAAGGCACAGTCCTGTCCCAATCGTAACTGATGTGGGCTCTCACACAGCTTTAGCTAACAACTCAGTAGATACTACCTTCCCCCTTCTATTTAGTTGTAGGCCATGCCCAGTAACTCCAATTATCAATGGTGTTCACAGGCACAACATTGCTCCATGTGAGCTAAAAATATCATAATACTGTGGTTGTCAATCACAAGTTTATTATTTTCAAGCAATAATTAGATTGTAATACACCCTGAATGATATTTTCAATTAGTAATTAAGTTTTTTTTTTGCAGAGTCTTGTATTTGACTATTGTAATATTATAACATCAATTCCTCACAGGTATTAATGTTTCTGTAGTAGAATTGAGATCTCCAGTAATCATGTTAACGTGTATCTTGGTGCACAAATTATGGATAGCTTCAACCATGTTATGGAAATAATTTGTATTAACTCCTTGGAGCTTTTGTTATTTCTCAAGTTTACTTACAAGGTGTAGGATTTTATGGTGATAAACTGAGGACTGTGACATGTTAATTGTATTGCAAGGTTTCCTGGTACTTTATAATCAGGGTTTTGTGAATATATATACACATAAAACTAAGAAAGAATAGTGAAATTATATATATTTAAATTTCCCTTATATTGTCAAAGTTTGTATTTTCTAATCTTTAAAGTATTTTAATTCATTTTGTTTCTCGATCCTAAGTTTAAATGAGATTATCATTATTTCCTTTTCTTTCAGAATGTGCTAGATGACACTGAGTATGAGGATTCGGTATCTGTTCCTATTCCTAATAGGTAAGGTAGATCCTTTTTATTGAACCCCTACCACCTGATATATTCATTCATGTCACTCTAAAATGTCATGACCTCCTAATACCAGCTGATATTAAGATTATTTAAGTTTAATATGCTCCATTTTTGAATGACTGGAAATTTTATCGTTGTTGTTCACAGATAAAATTATCTTGCGTAACTAGCCAAGTGAATTATTTTGAACGTTCCATCAACAGACTCACTCAGTTACCTGAGATAATTTTATCTGTGGTTTATTTTTGCTGTGATGAGGAGCTGATAAAACTTAATATCACCGTGTTAGTAGTGTCATATATTAAACAAAACAATATCAATATCAAAGTACTTCAGTTATATAGGTTTATTATAAACTTATTAAGGAATTTCATAGTAAATTCAGAAACTCCTGTAGCAAATTAAGTTGTAATATATTTTTAAGTATTTTGTAACTATTTTTTTCTTTTTTAAAAAATGTTCTTAATACTTTGTGCTACACAAGTGTGGCAGAGGTATCATATTATTGTTGGAATTACTTGCTCACCTGATAGAGGTATATGATTCAACTAAAAAAAAAAAAAAAAAAAAATAGTGGAACCCCAGAGCTAGTCTTTAAAGTGCCTCTACACTTGCTTCTAGGCCTAAATCCTCAGGTGGTAGAGCACAAAACCATTGTTGTGGGCATCATATAGTCAGAATCATTGTGATGGCTGTATTGTTGCATCTCAAGGAGTTCTGTATTAGTAGTATAGTCTGGAAGTACAGCATCACCTTTATGGCCTGATAAATACCTATTGATGTTTTTGGATACTGCTTCCAATTGTTTATATCTACCAGTTTATAGCATTTTCTATAGATTTGTGCATTTAGAGTGTGTGTTTATTGAGGTTTTTTCTTCCCAGTCTCATGTGGTTTTTATGTAGCTTGCTTAGCATCTTTTCTTGGTTCTTTTCAAGCACATTTAATAAACAAACTAGCCAATATGGTTTGTTTATTGGAAGATCTTTTCTATTTCCCTTATTGAAAATTATTAACTCACTGTGTTAAAGTTTACTCAAACATGTACCCTCATAAAATCATTGAGTCAAAAGTAGCTATAAACTAGGAATAATTTTATCACTAGTTGCTGGATCTAGATTTATATTCCAGTGGATCTAGAAGCCTTTCCATATTTCATAGAATTCAACTGTATCATTAGAACACACCCCCCCCCCCCCCCCCCCCCCAATCATTCTAATAGGGCTGATCTATCTTTCTGGATTGCCCAACTTGTTTCTTTCTCCAGCTTATAATTTCTTCACTGAGTCTCTCCAGTTTGTTGTTGGACCGAGCGGGGCGGTGTAACAGTTAGCGTTCTCGCCTCGCATTCGGGAGGATGGCGGTTCGAATCCCCGTCCGGGCATCCAGATTTGGGTTTTCCATGGTTTCCCCAAATCACTCCTGGCAAATGCCGGGATGCTTCCTTCAAAAGGCCATGGCCGAATTCCTTCCCATTCCTTGCCCCCATCCTTGCCCCCCATCCTTTCCCGTCTCTAAAGACCTCGATGTTAAAAAGAGACGTAAAGCAGTTACAAAAAAAAAAAAAAAAAAAAAAATCCAGTTTGTTGTTATATGACTGGTTCTTCTCTTGTTTCTAGACAGTGTTTTGCCAGGTCTGATTTTCACTGCAACTATTTTATATTAAGGGTTACTCCCCTACAAAGGTTACTCAAGATTTTTCTTCTGTTTGTCCCACTGTGTCTTTAGGAATCGGCTTTATTCAACCTGATAGTTGCTAGGAGGATATTTCTTTCTGCAGCAACTGTATTTCACTAATATTCTTAGTCATATTTAGATGCAGTTTTTGAAGCATGCTTGTTCAATGGATGTGCACATAATTTTCCTTGCAGATATTATTTCCATGGTATTGTGAAAGACTGGGTGCCAAAGTTTCCTACCAGCTTTGCAATACCCCTCTCTCTTAGACATCTAACCCAGTCTGGTAGTCCTACAAATTATAGGGATCTGTAGTTTAACATAAATTCTGAACCATAGGGTGTGCTGACATCTTCACGTTGACAAAGTAAAATTTTCCAGAGGTAATGGTCAGTTCTACGGTGCGGAAAAATTTCAGCTAAGACTGGGATATAAAATAGGTGCCTTGTGTATTCCAGTAACATGACAACCAACTAAGCCACCAAACCAACCACTTTTCTTATGTTACACATTGTTTTATCATTTTGTTTTTGTTTTTTTTGCCAACTATTGGTAGCTGCTTATATTGGCCAATTCATAGCAGTTAAGGTTTGTTCACTTGTTGTCAAATTATCAACTCGTCTCCAGCTACAAACAAAGTTTGCCATGATTAAGGATTGCAATCCCACGGGATTGGCGCCAATCCTGCGAGATTGGCGCAAACAGTTTTTTAATGCTTATATTTAAAACATAGTTACTTAAAATGTTAATAAATTAAACAATAATTAAAATAATAAATCAGTTTTAATGTTAAATGATAAAAATTAATAGTTGACAATATTTTAATTGGAAAAATGATATTAAATTTTTTTAGCATGTCTTAAGTACATTTTGATATTTAACATTATTTTTTTTTAATCTAAACCAGTTTTAAATAAATAATAAAAAATGGAAAGTATTCAGTGTTAGGTCATATTATGTGCCTTACAATACATCACATGAATTTAATAACATGGCTATCTTAGTGGCCAAATTACCAGAGTTTTATTTTTAAATTCTAAATAAACGTTCCATAACACCGAGAGAAAGCATTCCATTTCCCAAAGTGAAGTGAATATACTCTGTAAATTGTAGACTTGGCTCAGAACAAGATCTCATAACTTTTTGTCACTGCACAAGCACGAGACTTGGCCTTTTTTTTTTTTACAATTTTTTTTTTGTGGGATTCATTATTTTATCTCCTGATTCCTTGATTGATCTTATAGTTGATTCAATGTTATTAAAGGAAACTACTCACCAACACTTAAACTGTCAAGTATTTCAATTTTACATATGTATCGTAACGACGTTTTAAGAGTGGAAATTATTACTTTTTATTAACGAAGGAGACTTTCTCGGCAAATGATTGCAGTGAAGTTTTCATAGGTCATATCTCCGGATTTTATTGTAAAAACACGAGATTTTGCACGTCAGGGAGACGGTGGAGGCAGCCGTCGAAGTATGGTGTTCCTACAACACAATTCGTCAATACACCCCTGAAAACTTCATTATAACTTTTTTTGCCTTTAGTCGAAATAATAACAAGGAGAAGAGGTATTAATCCACAGCCTGAGCAGCACATGTAAACAGGCGTCTTTCGTCAAAGAAACGCATTGAGGCAGCGGCCAAAACAGCAATAAGTCAATGGCTATACAATTGCCTTTTGATAGCTGCTAAATAAATAGGTATGCGATTAAAATTACGATAACATTAGTTTCCTATCAACGAATAATCAAATTTTCAGCCGCAAAAAAGGAAATTATCACAATAACTTTATCTACAAATACAGAAAATGGGAATAATGAAACCGTGAATAAAAAGTTTTAGCTTTGTAGTTCAGATAACATTTGCAACACATAAAAAGTAATTATATAGTTACAAAATTGTACTAAATATGCAACATAACTCAAATTACAGAAATGTGTACTCGAAAATGAATACGTAAAAGTGTATCTATTTACCTATGAATGACGAAGGTTGACAAAAACAAACATTTGTTCACAAGCGCCGCATGCCAACTAGTAGGGTATAGGCAAACAGTGCAATACATACGATAGAGACCAAGTGAGGCAGCATGTCATGCACTGAAACGTGTTTTATCCACATTTTGTGGATTGCGGATCTGCTTAATTTTGTGCGGGATCCACCAGATTGTCTAATAATGTGGGATTGCGGGATCCTGCTTTGCTGGATTGCAATCCCTAGCCCTGATCTACCTGTCATTTACACATCATTGTCTGTGTACTTTACGAGTTATGTTAAATAGGAAGGCTGTTTGCTTGATTCCTCACTCAAGGATCTCAATTCTCTTACTAGTTCTTTCGGTATGTATTTTTGTGTCTGTTGCTATTACTACTGCTTTGTTTCCTGATTCAACTATCTCTTGTTTCTTGTCTTAATATAGGTAAATCTCAATCTGAACTGGAAATCCATAGTGTGTATTATAAGTATTCCTTTACTGATCTCAGCACATATTATATATTCATAATAGGAATTAGTAATTTATTATTATTATTTATTTGTGAAACGGTAATAAATGCCATTGAAGTGTCATCATATACTGATTCAAGATCTAAAATGCATCTCAATGCTTTTACTTTGCCAAGATTTTTGAAATTTAAAACAATATTATCTAAAGATATACAATGGTAGCATTATTATTATAATAAATGAATGTAATTTTTCTCGGCGTTGTTTATTTATAAATGTTTCTCGGGAAACAAACCAAGTAATATTGTTATTAATGCACAATATTTCAGCAACTTTACCCTCCGTCACCATCTTCAGGTGCAGTAGGAAGTCTTGAAGTCTGCCTTGCCGAAATATTGTGCATTAATAACAACATTACTCGGTTTGTTTCCCGAGAAACGTTTAGAAATAAATTATTATTATTATTAATCATTATTGCCTTTGAGGACAGTGCTTAAACTCAAATTATTCATGATTATTCAGTTTTTGTTTATATTTGTCTTCTTCCTCTTCTCTTCCCAAAACCTCTTCATACGCTCACCGTGTTCCTGTTTCCTTTGTTCAGTCCATTTTGTTCCTGTTTTCTTCTGTATTTTAAATTTTGTGTTCATAATTTTGTTCTTGGATTGTCCCCTTTCCCGTGTCATTTCCTTGCTGATCCCTGTGTGATTCAAGTCCTCTTCTATTTCCTGGAACCAATTGGTTTTTCTGAGTGAACCATTTACCACATCAAAGATCCTCTTTGTGAGTCTAGTGCTGTTCATTCACAATAAATGTCCATAGCATTGTAATCTAAGTCTTCTGATCATGTCTGTCAGTCAATCTGTATGTTCGTATAGTTATTTCGTTGGTCTTTTCATCCATATACCATCTTTATATATTGCTCCAAAAAATTTTCTAAGGATTTTGCGTTCAACTTTTTCCGCTTCTGTTATGCCTGAAGCCCCAATCATGATTGTTTCTGATGCATATAATGCTTCTGGCAGTACCACTGTTTTGTAATGTCTGAGTTTGGCCTGTCTTGATATATTTCTTTTGTTATAATATGACCATGTGAGTCTATAAGCCTTCTGAAGCTTTTCTGATCTTTCTGAATATGATAGCTTGTTAGATCCTCCTACTTGTATATATTCCCCTAGATATTTGAATTTCTCATGTTTCCAAATTTTGTGTTGTGCTTCCTGCCTATTGTTGCTGAGAATTGCCAGGTCATCCGCAAAGGCCAGACATCTGATGATTGTTTTGGTATATCATGTTCTTCCTAGCTGTATTCCTTTGACCTGCATTTCCCATTGTTTTATAACTATGTCCAATATCATGTTGAATAAAATCGGTGATAATCCATCTCCTTGCCTGACACCCATGCAAATGTTGAATGGTTCTGATGTTTCTCCCATAAATTTCACATTAAACGTGGTTTCCGTGAGTGTTTGTTGTATGAGAGCTCTTGTCTTCTTGTCTATGACGTATTCTTTCATTATGTCAAAGAGCGTCTGGCTGTCTATGGAATCATATGCCTTCCTGAAATCCACAAATGTTACTACGGTATATTTTCTTTGTCTTATCTTCAGGAGTGTTCTCAGATTCCAGATTTGTTCTATGCATGATCTTCCTTTTCTAAAGCCTGCCTGGTTTTCACCTATTTGTGGATCTACTTGAGGTTCTAGCATTATATTAATTCATTAATATTTTCATGTCTGTATTCCATTTTATTTCATAGCACAGTTCATATTTACACTGAACTCAAACTAATCACAGATAAATTAGTTCTAGTAATAGCCTAAAATGTCAATGAACATATGAGCTTTACTACACAGAGTAAGAGTGTAAGGGATCTAGTAAAGTGGGTGAGCAGTTACTCTTTGTCATTGTAGTCAGCATGATGAGGGTTCAAATCCCTGTTCAGCCACTGAGATTGTTTTTTTTCTGTAGTTTATATAAATCACTCCATGTGAATGCCAGAATGATTCTGTAAAAAGACCATGCCCAAATTCCTTCCCATTCCTTGCCTCAAACCCTGTCCTACATTCAATGTCAATGAGGCATAAAGTCATAATGAAAAAGTAAAAATATAGTGTGTAAGTGATACATTAATAAAGTGTACACTAGTGCATACAGTCAAGTCTGATGATTATGCTTTAAAGTTATTTTGGAGTAGTATTTTGGCCTAGTGGTTGAAGGATATAAAACAATATAAGGACTAAAAGTAACTAATAATAAGCAAATAATAGTGAAGGTATACAGGTGAACCATGTTGTGAGAAAGAAACAATATTTATCAGGGAGGTGATAAAAAGGAAGTGCACTGGCAGTTGGATGTATGGATAGACAGTGTGGAGGAGTATGGCCTGAAATTTAATGTAAAGAAATGTGAGTACGTGGTAACAACCAGAAAGAAGAATAGGATAACCCAGGGAACTGTGATGGCAGGTGAATAACTAAAGAAGGTAAGCAGGTTCAAGTACTTGGGGAGTGTATTAGAGGAAGGTGGAGGAAATGATGGTGAGATAAGTAAAAGACAAGCAGAGGCATCTCTAAGGAGCATTAGAAGCCTGATATGGAATAAAGATGTGCCACAGAGAAGCAAGAGAGTAATCTATCATACTGTGTGCCTATCTTGACATATGCTGCTGAAACAGCAAATACTGAAGAAGTGGAACATCAGCAGGGTACAAGCTAGTGAAAAGAATGGGAGTTACTAAAATGAACAGGATAAGGAATAAAGTGATTAGTTGCACCATAAAAGAGGAACTCTTACAGGAAAGGGTAGAGAGAACCAGACTGAGATCTTATGGACATGTAAAGAGAAATCCCAAGAAAAATCCACAAAATTAATATGCATGGTAAACTACCCAGAGGAAGACCAAGAGATGGGTGGCTGAGAGGGGTGGAGTAGTTTGTACGGAAGAAAGGAGAAGACTGGAACAAGGTGGTGACAGAGAGGTGGTGGGATGAAAGAAAAATTGTTGAGGATAATGGTGATGAATAAGCTAATGTTATTATTATTTTAAAAATAAACAAGTTTTTTTTAAAAAAAACCAGTAGTATGTACTAGTGGAGGTGAACAGCAGTTAGGATAAATGAATGGAAGCTTTACTGGTGTCTCAACTGTATAAAAAAAAATGTACTCTTGCCTCCTCCATCAGGAAACCTGAGAACATTATTACCCAGTAATGAGTATGTCTTTTATCACAATCTGCTGCTAAGGCAGGTCTAACTTGCAGAGTTCAGATGTTGTATAGAGAATGCCCTGATGCCCCTGTTAATAATTTATTGATGTTACTTTAGCTGAAGGATCTTCTATTGGTAGCTGTTTGATGGCCATTATTTGTGTGAAGGGTAAATAAATTCTCTTTAACTTTGATCTTGATGCAAGAGTTGTTTGTGAGACCAGTATAGCAGCTTGTATAATAGTTATAGCTGAATTGGTAAAAGATTTTTTTTTTTCAGCAATTGTGTATGTTTACTCACTGGTGGGGTCGAAATGGGTATTTGCAGTAGGACGCACATTGATAGTTCTGTTTTGTCATTTATTGTGGAGGAAAGAGATATTATTTCAAGCAGCAGTTACTATCTCAATTACATGCCAAATCTGCCACATAATTTGCAGTGTGACTAACACCTTATTTAATAACTCACCTGCTTCTATTTAACATTCATTTTAATCTTTCAACAAATCAGCTGCCCATTATAATGAATGGCAGAATCAAATAGTTTACACTTCAATAGTCAGACAACTCATAACTCTTTTAATATCAGTGACCGATTCCCTGAAATTTTCAGTGTATGGTTATACCATTTGATTTCTGTAATTAAATAATGCTGGGCTGAAATGTAGAATCCAGTTGTGCACTTGACCTAGCCTATTATGATAGTATCTCTCTTGATAACATCTTTATTATGAATAAATTATAAAAAATGATTTTATAGTTTGAACTTGTTGTATTGTATGGCATTATTGACTATGGTATCCCCAAAAGGTTTGGTCAATGATTGACAGAGTTTCAGTTTGATCTGCATATTTCTCTGTTGTGGCTACCTTAACCTAACCCAGTAATCCTTCTGGCTAGTGGGAACGTACGGTTTAATATGGAATCCAAACCACGGAATTATTCTGGCATACTTCACATTACACAACAAGCTGTGCCAGAGTGTAGCTTAGGTTAAGGGCTTTCGAAACTCCCCACCGAGACTGGGATTTGAATCGGAAACCAATCATTCTCATGTCAGTTGCCTTAACCACCGAACTCCCAGGCTGTTCACTTATTGTGTTTAAAACTTTTTAAATGTATTATAATCTTTTGCCTGCATCTGCAACTTTTTACTTGCAGGTGTTATATTATTAATGTTTTGTATTCTCGCCATTGTACCACAAAACTCCTATACTAGCTTTTAGTAATTGCAGCTAAGAACTGTGGCTATCTTAGTTTTGAGCATCCTTTTTTTTATCTGTTCCAATTTCTCATTTACTCTCCAGCCAACAAAAATCATATAAGATGATATTTTATTTTCTGTTATTACATTTACTGGATTTATTAGATTTAATAAGTGATTATTTTATACTTATCTTTCTTATCTGAATGATGCTGATTTGTTTTATTGAGGTTCGGTACTAATCAAATAGTCCCTTTATCAAAACCATGTCATAGCCAGCAGCCAAGTAGACAATTACTAATGTGGTTTTGAAATCTCGCCTCTATACATGCAGTTACACTCAATATCTAAACTATATAGGTTCTGTCATATCTGAAGTTAGCTCTTTTATTTGGGATGATATGAATGATCGGTGGGCATATTCTGTTTAGAACAAGCTTTTCCAGAAGTTTGTATCATATCTTCAGAGTGCTGTAAGTCATCAGTTTGCTTTGCTGTTTTCTGGTTTGTTTCGCTTTAGATGGTTATTATTTATTTATATTTATTTATTTTGTCATTTAGTCCACTAAGGAGTGCGTGGAACCATTAATTTGCATTGTCCTTCTTATTCTTCTTGCTGTTCTTCTTATCTTCCGAAAACCTTCTCATCCTTTCACTATAGGCTTGACATTTCTCTTGTGTGCAGGCATTTCTGAGTTTGAAATTTTTTGCTGTTGGGATCTTAGAGGCAAATGTATGTGAAGTGATCAATTGTCTATATATACTGTGTGTAGATGTGAGTGGCTCTAGGCTGGCTTCTGCGAGGTCCTTTGTGGTTTCTATAAAGCAGCGCGCTTTGTTTTGTCAGTGTCTGTTGACAATGTGGAAAATTTTCTTGGTTAGTCGTGAGTCATCTATTCGTGCTATATGTCCATAGCATTTCATGCGTCTTTTCTGTGTGAGTGAGGTGAATTGTTCAGTCAGTGAATACAGTTCTTCTCATCTTTTGTGCATCCTGGTGCCATCTTGGATCTTGGGGCTGAATATTTTTCTTAGTATCCGAGTTTCTAGATTTTCGATTCCTTTGACATCGTTAATGATGATTCTCCATCGCATACAGTGCTCCTGGAAGAACGACGGTGTGGAAGTGATGGAGTTTGGCTTTAGTGGAAAGTGATTTCTTATTATAAGTATTCCAAGTAATTGTGTATGCTTTATGCAGTTTTTCAGCGCGGTTTTTGTGGGCTTCTTTCTCAGTTTCAGTATTTCCAATAAATTCTCCTAAGTACTTAAAGTGTTTAACTTGTTTGATAGTGCCATATTTGGTCACGAATGGCTTCAGGTTTGTGCTTTTTTGGGTCTATATCCTGTGTTTTTTGATATTATATTTGGAGGCCAGTTTTGATGGCTATCTCATGAAGCTTCTCAACAGCATTTTTGGCTTCCTCAACAGTTCGTGTAGTTACTGTTAGATCATCCACAAAAGCAAGGCATTTTATGTTGATTTGTTTATCTTTTGTTACTCTGTATGTTCCAAATATTTCTTTTCTCCATATACTAATGATCTTGTCTAGCACCAGGTTGAATATGGATGGTGATAACCCATCCCCTTGTCTTACACCAGTTTTAATTTCAAAAGATTTAGAGATTTCGCCCATAAATTTCACTTTTGATGTATTTGTCGAAGTTTGTTGAATTAAAATAGTTGTTTTATTATCTTACTCCATATTCATGTAGTATATTCAACAGTGTAGTGCGGTAAATCGAATCATATGCTTTCTTAAAGTCTACAAAACCTTTGTGTGGTTTGACTGACGATGTTGGAGTATCATGTTTAGGTTCCAGATTTGTTCTATGCATGACCAGTGTGGTTGGAATCCTGTTTGGGATTCACCTACCTTGTGTTCTGTCTTCTTCTCCAACCCTGACTGGAGGGCACAAGAAAGTACTTTGTAGGAGATTGGCAGAAGTAAAATCCCTCGAAAATTGTTTGGATCTGTCCTGTCTACTTATTTATGTAGTGCTTGATTTAACACAATTTTCCAATCTGCAGGTATGACTTCGGTCTCCCATATATTTGTAATAAGAGCGTGCAGCCAGTCATTCAGTAGTAACCTCCCCCCCTTCCCCGATCTTGAGCATCTCACCTATTACTCCATCTTTCCCTGGTGCTTTGTTATTTTCAAACTGAATGTTTCAGACCTCAACCAGTGTTGGTGGATCTGAGCCGTGGTTTGGGTAGGGTATCTGGAAATGGATTTTCTCTGTAGGTGGTTTGCAGTTGTACAGGTTCTTGAAGAACTGCTTCAGAATGTCACAGTTGGCCTTTGTGTTGGTTTTGAGAATACCATCAGGTCGACAGATGGAAGACTAGGAATCTTAAAGGTAGACAGTTCTTCTCCAATAGTCTCGAAAAAAATTCTTGTGTTGTTTCTTTTAAAGTCATTGTCAATTTCCTCTAATCTTATATTTGACTCTTCTGATTAATTTGGATGTTCTTTTCTGTGTTTCTAAACAAATCTGCCAATTACCTGCTGTTTTGTGACTATTCCAATTCTTCCAGGCTTTGATATGTGAATCCAGAGCTTTATCGCACTCTGATGTCCACCATCTGTGTTTCTGTCTTTGTGGACACTGGACAAGTTTCCTGGCTGATTCTTGAATGATATCAAGATGTTAGTCCCATGTCTGTGTATTTGTCTGTAGTGATTGTATGATTCTCTGTGCATGTTCCTGTAAGTATTCGGGATCAATGCATTGGTTTTTGGGCTTTTTATATTTTTTCTGATTGGGTCTGAAAGGAACTTTGATTTGTTAAAGGGATGGTCAGACTCTACATAACCCTTTCGTACTTTCACATTCATAATTTCTGGAGAGAAGTTTCTGGCCATCGATCTGGTATTCACTTTTGTGGTGGATTGGCGATTTCCAAGTGTTCATCTTCCGAGGGAGCTTCTTAAAGTGTGTGGACATTAACTGGAGATTGGCCATTTCAAAGGTGTTTATTAGGTGCCGTCTGTTGGCATTTTTCTTTCTGTGCAATTTAAATTGCCAATTGTGCGTCTGTATTCCATTTCTCTGCCGATCTGTGCATTAAAGTCTCCGAGGAGGATTGAGGGATTTGGCAAGTACTCTTTCTATTTGTGACCAGAACATTTCAATTTTATCTTTGTCGGGTTCATTGTGAACTCGAGCATGCGCATTCACCAGTGTTTAGGCCTTGTTTACACATTTTACTGTAAGCAGAGAGAGATGTTCTGAGTGTGATGATAAGTCTACAACTGAGTACTGCATACTTTTGTGTACTAGGAAAGACATTCCAAATATTCGTAAATTACTATTAGGTAATTTAGTTGCGGGTTTTCCCTTATAGATGGTGATTATTTTAGTTTTGTCTTAAATACTTTTATACAGTGTAGTTTTCCTTGCTACACAAAGAGTGCTATTGTGAATATTGTTGATAAATAAGCTAAACTGAAATTGTATACAGCCACAGGCCAAGCAAAATTCAGATAAATTGCTTCTAAGCCTGTTTGGCTATCTTATTAATATATATATGCTGTCTGAGTTAATATGAGAAAATGATTTCAAAATTTAATACTTGCTCCCTTTAAAAAGTACATCAAATTACAAGTAAATTCTGGACATAATTAACATCACTGAAGTCTTCTACAGTTTTTTATTAAATTTTTGTCTTTTGGAAGACCACTAGAAATAAATGGTATCAAAATTCAATTCCTCTAATCTTTTAATGTATATATGAAGTTGTTCTTGTCAACCTGTTGATCATCATGGAGATACTTTTATTAGTCTTGTGATCAGTTATTAGTCTTGTGATAAGTTGTTTTTTGTTTGTTTATTAATGCACTCTGTATGACACAAATTTAATTTTTGTACATTGTATTATATACACATTGTGAATGTCATGAAGAATCTATGTTTGACACTCTGTATGACTTAATATGATAATTTAATTGAATGGTTCACTATATCAGAAGGGCTATGGTAACACAAAAAAACTGATTGAAAAAAATGAGAGAATAATGAAACATATAACTTGCTGGACATATCATCACACATGCCAATGGGACAATGATTATGCAGTTTGAAAACAATTATCATATAGGGCATAAATTTAATAAGTTACAGAGTAGATATTAAGAGAGCACTAAATACGAGGTAAAAGTGTAAATAACAATTCTTTAATATAAAAGTAATTGATAAACACTCACAGATGGTGGACTGTAGGTTAATCAGTAGAGTGGCAAGGGTTCCGATGAGTGTGTTCCATCCTCTATGAGGATAAGGATTTTTTCCCAATGTTAAATGGCAATATAGACCACAGGTTGTAACACATAGCTCTATATCAAAATCTCACACAATAGATATACTATGCCTAAAGGCAGCCATCACTATCTGTTTTATATATATTAAGGAGAAGAAGATGGAAAGTTAACCCATCAGTGCTGTAGATAAAAGCAACATGAGAATAATAATCGCAGAATCATCATCAACTTATATTGTATACACACAAGTGTTATACTAAAAAACTGACTGTGCTTTATCACTTGTTCATGGCTGAGCTGTACTAAATGGAACACTTTTTCATAATGAAGCTTCAAACACAACTATACCAACGTTTCTCAACTTTTTTCAATGTAAGGACCATCAAAATGTCAATAATATTTCCACAGACCACTAACTTATCTAGACCTTTCCTTTTTTAACTATTTGTATGTTATAAAAGTGCCATGAAAATTGTTTTAGTATTTTCTATGGTCCCTTGAGAATTGCACTTATTGTAAGAAACTTTGAAATAGTCATGAACTTAATTCTTCAACGAACACCAATTTTTTATGACAACTGGAAATGTATAGAATGGATAGACTATCATATTAACAATGCAGTCATATCCCTATATCCTTACTAGGATTTTGTCTTGTTGGTGCAATATTCATTGCTTCCAGAAAGGATGATTTATAGGCTTATTGCTTACACTCTCTTATAGCCATATACACAATGAATATGGTATTCATTTTATATGAACCATTTTTTGTTATGATATCTTTAATTGAAATTAGTTTTTAGGTTATTTTTGTGGACTATACATCAAATCTTTAGACCTTAGAATGATAACCTTGCACTGAATAGATTGTGTTTGTTTTTAACCATTTGTGCCATTAAGATAAGGCAGTTTTGTTGAATTATCAATGATACAATACAATGCAGACAACGTTGAATGTTTAATGAGTCAATACAAAATAGCGAAACAGTTTTAAGACGTTGATGCATTATGGCAACAGGTAATTGTACATTAAAATGTACTATCTGATAAACAATTTTTGAATTATACTTTAGTTTCAGAACTAAAGGAATCACATATATAATGTGGGTAAAGGAGTGTTTCATTGTAACAGCAATATACATAATAGTATTGTGCAAGTGGAGACTTTCTCAAGGTAATGATGCAGTGTAATTTATTTGGTTGTCAAACAAGATGGTGCTTTAGAAAAACCACATTTTGAAAACTGCAATGCTGCTGCCGAATTTGGTGTGAATTGGTGCAGACGGTAATTTAATTAGTAGAATACCTTAGAACTGGTATATCCTTTAGAATTATTATCAAAATCTATTAAGAATACTAATAAAAAATTAAAATGTTTTAAAAATAAAATTTGTAATAACTAAGGGCCTGCTTTAGGTAATAAGGCAGAAGGATATGTAAAATCAAGATACAAAAATGAAATAAAAAATCTTGTTTACTGGCAGAATATAGTAGAAATGTGCCTGCCAGCATCATAGACCATATATTTCGCCAATGAACAACATTCAAGCCGAGGAGCAGGTGTAGAAGGGAGCCAAGATTTTTGTGTGACTTTTCTAAGCATATAAAATGAAGCTTGTATGAGGCTAAGCCATTCTCAGCAGTTAGGGACAGCTTGTAACATCCACAAACTACTCGAAACATGATGAAGACAGCTGGCACAGCAGTTGAAACATTGTGTTTCTACGACATAATACACCTAGACATATGAGAAGATTATTTTGTACGAGTATATCAGTATCGTTTGGGAGTATATTTGGTACTAGTGTGTTATTTTGGAAATAGCCTCAGGCTTTGAATTTTCGTGCTCTGTGTATATTGACTGTGGTATTATTTGTTAAACATTTTGTCTTTGTACATTGAGTTTCTGTTGTTGTCATATATAATGTATGGTATTAAGTTATGAGTAGAAGATAAGTTACTATTAGGATAATATGTATGTTAATTTTCATGTTGCTCTTTTGTAGTGTTTGATTTAGTGTGCGTGCTATGTTAATTGTGCTGTACGTATTTTGAATCTCTGCTTTGCAGTAAATTAAGTGAAATTCTTTTTTTATTATTATTTCTTTTTTTAGGTCCAAAGATGGACTCCAACAAAAGAAATTTGCTCTTTGGTTTGAACAAAATGATGCTAGTGTGGTGGAGAAGCCTATATTTTTTCAGACAGTTCAAAGTACACTATTAGTCAGATCTGATGTGACCAGTTACAGTGAATCTATTCACAGCTGTGGTAGCATCTCTTCCACACACAGTCCACTGAACTGTTCCTGTGCCATTTGTCTTCAACCATTCTCCACATGGGACTTGTTAATGAAACATGTATTTACTCATATCCTAAACATAAAGTCGCCATCACACATGTGCCATTTATGTGGAAAGGTTTTCTTAAATTTGTCAGTGTTGTATGTCCATAATTTTCATCATAATAAGAAAACTATGCTTAAAGAGACATTAGTTGAACCTTCATGCGCATTCTGTGCACAGACTTTATCTTGGTGCTCTCTGATAAAACACGTATTTAGTCATATCTCAGCTGCTTCTGCTCCCTTACATATTTGTATACGTTGTACCAGAGTTTTTGAAGATAATACAAAACTCTGTTCTCATAAATGCACCAACAGAACTTCACAAAGGAGGTAAGATGAGACCTTTCTATTTTATTTTTGTGCTGTATCAATTTTGATCTCTTTCATTGTATTTAGCTCTATATAACTTATTTCTTGTGATTGTAGTTATCTCTGATTATCATTAGTGTAAGCCAGTAATGGGTTTTGTGTGATCCTATATGTAACATTTTGAAAATATTGATAGTATAAATTTAAACATATTTAATTTACCTTCCGAGAAGAATCCAGTGGCTGCTTCTATGATATGTAATACCAATTTAGGTTCTTTTACAGCTTGGATTAACCATTCTTATTAGCTAACATTAGCCAACTGAAAAAAATAGGGAATGCAGTAGTTGGGCCATTATTGTTTTTGGTGTAGTATGGGGCTTATTTTCTCCTCTTAGATCTTAACATTTTAAAAACAAGCAAACTAAAATTATTCATATTTAGCTCCACAGTACTTAATTATACATCAAATTTCAGGTAGTATTGTAACCCATAATTTTTAGCTACTAAAACTGCCATCACTGAGGAGGAAACTATATCTGGCTTGCACTGATTAACCACAATAAAATCAATATTACTGAAATTGTGGGAGACAAAGGCAGTTATAATGAAATAGAATTTATGCAGTCACATTTCCTTTATATGGTTATAGTGTAATCCTTCCTTCCAGCTAAGCAGTTCTTAAGATAGTAATTTTTTTGGAACGTTACTACTTTCTTACATAATTTTACTCAATATTACATCACACCTAGCAAGATAAAGATAGTGATCATATTATCATCTCAATTTAAATCTTAAAAGGATTATTTTTCAAGCAACTACTACATTGGTATATTTGATGAATCCACATTGGACTAGTAATCTGAGAAAGTGAAAGGACACCAAATGCTTGATACCTCAATCTGTTCTTCTGTGAGTTAAGCCTAAAGGTGTGTTTCCAATTCAGAGTAGCCATGCGAGAAACTCTCAAGAGCTACTCTCAGGAAGGTGTCCACCTGAGAGTAGATTTTGGTGAGCTCTACTCTCGAGAGCACTCGGTGAGCTGCTCGCCGGGACAGTTCTCGCAACGACTCTCGGAACCCTGTCCACATGAGAGCAGCTGAGAGTAGTCAAGATGGTGGTGCACAATAGAAATGTCACATCAGCTGTGACCATACTGTGTGCTATTACTAAAAATAGGTAAAAAATGAATAGGAATAGATGCTGGGTAAAGCCTTGGATAAAAAGGAGAAGTGTTCTCGGAGCAAAACATACACTGACACCGGAATTACAGGTCGAAGACAGGCAACAGTTTAGGAACTTTTGTAGGTTAATGAGCTGTGAAGTTGAATTTATCATAATATCTGTGGGAACTACAATTTTCAAACAGTCAGAAACTCTGTATCAATACATGAAAGGGTTGTGGCTACTCTTCAAATTTTTTTTGCATCACGTAAATTTACTTGTTGCGTAATATTTTGTTTTCCTTTTGAATTTTTTTTTTTTTTTTTTTTATTACATCACCTTGACATAATTTTTGGGGGATTTGTATTTAAGCCTCCGTTACATTAAACTTACCAAATTATGTTGTGTTGGAAACTTCAGTCAAAATTAATAAATTTTCATCTGTTCCACTTTTTATATTTTTTATTTTTTTACAGTACTTGAGAGTTCTTGAAAAATTAATAAATTCTCACTTAATTTTTGAACTTCCTACTGTCATTACAATGTGTCAATAATAATTATAGGCATGATGTGTCAATAATTACAGAAACATTATCATGAAAATAAATGTTACAAAATTGTATAAATTCATCATTCATTTTCCTTAAATTGTGGAGCTTCTTTTGAACTTCATCTCCTGAATAAGAAAATTTCTCTCCTATTTCCTTCAAAGCATTTGGTTCTTTAATTCTGTCACACTAATCAGCGCATTTCACATTCCACAGCAGTTGTCTATCTTTATATATTTTGATTAATTCCTTTGTTTCTTCTGATGACCAATTTTCACTCATATTGTTGCCACCTCTCACCAAACTCTCAGCTTTTGCTCTCAGACTTTCGAACAGTGATCATATTCTGCAAGCTACTCTTCAGACAGCATAAGCATGGTGTGTCTGCTCTCAGGCAATAGCTCGCCACTCACTGTGTGTCCACTAGCGAGTTACACTATCAAAAGCTCCTTGCCAGTATTTACTCTCAAGTGGACACGCACCTTTAAACATTTTGTGGTAGTCATTACAATTCTTTGTAGGTTAGTATGTTTTCAAATTATATTTTATAACAGACGCCTTTGTTGCTGAACAATATACTAAGCATATTGGGTGAATAGTTAACATTCTGTCCTCGCATTTAGTAGGAATACTAGGATGATTCCTTCAAAAAGTGATGGCTGAATTCCTTCCAGTTCCTTGCACCTAGTCCCCTCCCATCTCTAATGTCTTCAATATTCATGAGGTGTAAGGTCATAAGTAAAAAAAAAAACTAAACAATAAATTTGAAGTTATTTAAAAAGGCTCATTTTCCATGAATTGTTTATTGAAGTGTGGTCAAGAATACCAATATAATTTAGAATTTTTTTGGAAAGAAATAATTTTCCGCACTGAAGGTTGTTATTATGAATGGCAACTGAAGTATGAAATTTTCTACTCCATTTTCTCTAATCTGTTTATACACATCTTAAAAGTAAACCAGTATTAGTATGATTTGCTTGAAAATAGATTATTTAGGCCATGGTGTAAAAAATTGAAAATCTACAACAGAGCTATGTACGTGTGTAAAACACTACACAAAATATACTCTACAAGTTTTGATGGGAATTGTAATTGTTATAAATCTAATGGTCTCACTTAAAATGTGGAATAAACCAAAGCCAAATCTAGTGTTCTTAATGTCTTTGCATCAGCTTCCCATGAAGTTCTTGCCACTGAAGTATATTGTTCCAACTTCTAAGTTGGCCAGCTACAGTCTGAAGGTGCCTTTTGTAAAGGAGGAACCTGTGTAATGTTACTCCCAGGTATTTTGAGATACTGCTATACTTTAGCATGTGGTCTCTAAATACTACAATAGTCTGTTAATTCATTTGTTTGTTGCTTAGGTAGAACATAGCTTTTCCTGTTTTCTGCTGATTAGGCTGAAGACAGTAGGTACCCATTTCCTGAACATCATAAGTGTGGATTTCTTCGGCCTGTGTGAAGTTATTTCTTTGCACTGTAAGGGCGATGTCATCAGCTTATACAAATTTGCAAGAGACTGTACCTGGCAGATCATCAGCATATAAGCTATGGAGAATAGGAGAAAGAACCAAGCCTTGTAGTGCATTATTATTTAACTTGTGTAATATACTCCTGTTGAGTTCAGTGTGCCCCCCGGAATAGGAAGTTACTTAACATGTTTTCTAGTAAAGTTATTATCTTTACACAAGGAACAGCTATGATCAATTCGATTTGGAGACCATCTGTCTAGACTGTAATTACATGCTGCTAAAATATCGAGAAAGACATATTTTTTCATTCTCTTCTAATATCCTACTTTGAAGAAGTTAATAAAGAACCAGGACCTGATCTCTGCAGTCTTGACTAGGAGATACTTCCAGCGTGTTGAACAGGCTTTGATTCCTGGAGCTATTCTTTTAAAAATAAACCTTTTTAGTAATTTGTAATTGACATTGGGTAAGACTACTAGATGGTAACGTTGTGAGAGATTTGAATCTTTTTCCTGGTTTGAACAAGGCAATGATTTTGTTTGCTGAAATTCTCAGATGAAGCTGGTCCACAGTTTTTCAGTATTGTGAACAAATCATCTCTAGTTCTGCAGGTTTTCCATTTTGAAGGCTTTTTGAAATCTTCCTGAACTTCTTGTAATGTATGATGTATATAGGATTTGGTAGTGTTTTGTGCTTTTGGTAGAAGTAGGTACAATGTAATTTGTTATTGATTCCGCATTTGTGGATTAGTGTGAAGGTATTGATGTTCAATCTAATAATACGAATAAGAGACCAGGATTTTTCTACTAGAATAGGTAGAATTCAGATTTTAAAGAGGTTTTTAGCCATTTCTATTTTCAAGCATGGTACGAGATTGCAGACGTTCTGTTGCCTCCTCATTAGAGCTTCTTGAATTATTGACACCAGAATCCATCCTGGAATATAGTCTTGCATGATAGCTCTCTTTCCTGCCACTTTCATTAGTGCTAAGAACCTTCCATAATTGTTTGGGACTGCTTAGTTCTGTGGAATATTAGCATTGGTGTACTTTACATAGGCTTTCCAATTCAGACTGCTCTCTAGAAGCTCCACAAAGGTTTAGTAGTTGATCAGTTTACAGATGTCTATATTCCTACTTTATTGATTATAGGTCTAAGTTGCCCATCCACATGATGGCCCCCAGTTAAACATTTGCCAACTTATTGCCGAAGGCATATGTATCGCCCAGAGCCAGTACATATTATTAGTATTACAGAAATACTTAATTGGTGGTGCTATAACAGTCACAAGTGTTCATTTTTAAACTTTTTCTGATACTTATAAAATTTTTAGCTAAGCTATCTCATTAAAACTATTTTAAAAAATTTGCTATAATTCTGGTTATGAATCTGTATTAATTAACAGTACAAAAAATTTAAAATCATGTTAAGAAAAGAAATGTTACTAAGAATGAATATCTAGCAGTAAGGTAATTTTCGTTTTAATTAATCTCAAGATAATTTTAAATCGTAGATGAACTGTGAAATAGATACTGATATTTCTTTATACTTGAGGGTTGTCTGTAAAATAAGATTCCCAATATGCAGCAGTCGTGATCCGGCAATACTGCTGGGATCTGTCAACCCTGACATGTAGCTTGGTTCTTCCTCTTCCTATCCCCACCCTGGTGAACTGTCTGCGACGCTCAGTCTTGGCTGAGCAGTAGTTAGAGAAGGAGCTCAAACTCGTTTCCCTCAGCAGTGGTGAATGACGCTCTGTAATTCGTTATTTGTGTGAAATAAAATACTGCGCCATTCCCAATTGTGTGAAGCCTGTGGAGAAAAGTGTATGACCAGACAACACGTGAGCAAATGGTGCAGAGAATTCAAAGACGTATGTGCAGATATCAATGATGAAAAATGTTGACCGTTATTGGTTTTGGACAGAAAAACTGCGAACGTGGAATAAGAAATGCTGAAAGATCGTAGGGTGACGGTTCGGGAGCTCTGCAAGATGATCCCTAACATCAGCAAGACTACCATTGACAAAATACTGATAGACCATTAAGGGTATGTCAAAGTTTGTGCAACATGGGTCCCAATAATGCTTATGGAACACCATAAATGGCAATGTGTTGAAGTGACCCACGAATTTTTTCAAGCCGAAGAAACATATGACGAAGAATTCTTGGATTCAATTATTACTGGGGATAAGACATAGGTACATTATGGGATGCCGGAAATGAAGGAACAATCCTGTCAGTGGAAACATCCAGAGTCGCCAAAGCTGCAGAAATTCAAACAATCACTGTATGCCAGCAAAGTGATGGCTAGCGTGTTTTGGGACAGGAAGGAGTGATTGTTGTACCAGCAGGCATGAATTCGCAAAACAATCAATTCTGACCGCTACTGGGCGATGTTCAAGAACCTGCTCCGCACAATTCTAAACAAGGGGAGAGGCATGCTCACAAGAGGAGTGCATTTCCATCATGACAACGCTCGTCTGCACACCGCCTGTGTAACAACCGAAGTACTCACCCAATTTTGATAAGATATTGTCACACACACGCCCTACAGCCCCGACATAGCTCCAAGTGATCACCATCTCTTCCCAGAATTGAAGAGAAACCTGGGTGGGACTCAATTCGGAACTAGAGAGGAGCTGAAAGAATAGGCGTTAAGCTACTTTTGTGGTGCGGTGAGAGAGTTCTGCAACTCAGGCATAACAAAAAACCTCAACAGCGATTATGCCGAATAGTAAAAAAATCTAATCTTTCCAAAAATGTATAAATCAAAGAAAATAAACATATTTTTGATTTTGAAAAATCATTGGAGACTTTATTTTATAGATAACCGTTTTATAATGCATGGAAATAATGTATGAATGTATTTAATGCTGAGAAGAATTTCACTGATAATATATAATTTCTTACTTAAAGAAATAGATAAAAATTAGAGTGTATGGCCTGGAGTCAATTGATTCTGGAAATGAAGTTTAGCATAAAACTTACGGCAAGATTGATAGAAAGAAAATTATCTTCCTTGTCTGCAGGAATTGTAGAAACACAAAATAAACTACTTAGGGCTGTAATAAAAAATTATCACATTCAGTTGCATTTTTTCTCTAGGTTTCAAGATCTTTCCTTTGTAATAAACATAGTTTGAATTGTTAGCTGTGTGGTATATAACCTTCCAGCCAATTCTCTGGCTATTAATCTTGCTTGCTGGTGTTATAGCTTTATGTTTATTTACTTATCTTTACAATGATTCATAATTGAGAATAGTAACTGTTCTGTGTGTCTTGGGTTAGTCTCCCATTAAATAACCATATGTAATGCAAGTGATTAATGGTTTTAATTGTTGTTTGAGTTGAATTCTCTACCTTTTTTAAATACTATTACCTAAATAGTTTTCCACTGCTTTCTTAAAGGCTTGGATAAACTCTGATCATTACTTAAACATATTTTGTCATTATTTTAGTGGAAATGCGTTTATATATTAGCAGTTGAATTTTTTTAGTTGAGGAGGAAACTGCATATGACATCTGGGTGTGATTTTTAGCATGTAATGAAAATAATTACTTCATTTTATTATATTACAAGATTAGAAAATAAAGATATTGTATTTATTTCTAATGGAAAGGGAATCGTATGTAAAGGTATAAACTGTGAATATCTTCATTTATTATTGGAATGTCAGTTAGTAAGGAATCTTTTGGGAGATGTTAATGAATATAGTTTAGACAATAAGCAGAACATTCACTTCAGGAGGAAGGGAAGCCTGGAAAAATATTATGGAACTGATATTATTGGTACTGAGTAA
Source organism: Vandiemenella viatica (assembly GCA_031002005.1). Lineage (NCBI taxonomy): Eukaryota > Metazoa > Arthropoda > Insecta > Orthoptera > Morabidae > Vandiemenella > Vandiemenella viatica. The sequence continues at coordinate 4,439,123 of JARYHS010007075.1, forward strand.
GACTGGGTAGAACTTATGGAGGGAGACTAGATTTTGTATTCAAAAGTACTTGCTAACTAATACTATAATGAAACTATTGCATTATTTACTGTAAAGTATGGGGATTTTATATATATATATATATAGAGAGAGAGAGAGAGAGAGAGAGAGTGAGAGTGTGTGTGTGTGTGTAAGTGAGAGAGAGTGAGAGTGTGAGTGAGAGTATGAGTGTGTGGGTGAGTGTAGCTGTTTCTTTTCTTTTAGTTACTAATCCAAGAGCAACTCTCCATGTATGTCACTTCTGTGCCTTCCATTTTTATATCTATATAGCTGTTACATTTTATATTATTCCTAATTTGGTTCATATAGTTTAATCTTCTTCTTTGTCTATGATTTGCTCCTTCTTTCTTCAAGACTCACCTTTTGTTAGTCTATGAATAAAATATAGAATTATATTATTGAAGTTGTGCATTTATAGACTAGTTAAATATATTAGTCAGAGGCTATTTGTAAATAAATAATAATACTAGTTAACAAAATTCCAGGTATTATTACTTCTAAACGCAGTATTAGCATATATTTCTGTTGTATATAAAGTTGTCACTGCATGTTAATGTGGAAGTTTGATTTTTTTCTAGAGGTGATTACAACTGTCAGTATTACAGTCCTATTTCGGAACAGCGTCTTCTTGCAACTGAACGTGTAAAAAACTGCATGAATGAGGAACAATTCTCTTGGAGAAGTTATAGTAAGAGATTAACACACAATCAAAATGAAGATGTAACTCAGTGTGATGAACAATCACCTGTAAGCGAAATATGTGTAAAATCATTAATGTTGTCTCACTGCCATGAGAGGTCTGAGAAAACTTATTTAAGTGATCCTTCATTTTATAGTATTTGTGAAAATTCTTTTACAAAACCTGGGGATCTGAGAGGATATCAGATAACTCATTTGGGTGATCGGCTATTTTCTTGTGAAATTTGCGGAAAATCTGTAACACGTTCGAGGGATCTTAAAATACACAAGCGAATTCATTCAGGTGAACGGCCATTTTCTTGTGAAGAATGTGGAAAATCTTTTACAAGACCTGGGAATCTTAAAACTCACAAGCGGTTGCATTCAGGTGAACGGCCATTTTGTTGTGACATTTGTGGAAAATCTTTTACACAGTCTGGACATCTTAAAATGCACATAATGCTTCATTTAGGTGAACGGTTATTTTCTTGTGAAGTTTGCGGTAAATCTTTTTCACGATCTGGGGATCTTAAAATCCACAAGCGAATTCATTCAGGTGAACGCCCATATTCTTGTGACATTTGTGGAAAATCTTTTACACAACTTGGGAATCTTAAAATCCACGAGCATATTCATTCAGGTGAACGGCCATTTTCCTGTGAAGTTTGTGGAAAATCTTATACACAACCTGGGAACCTTAAAAACCACAAGCGTTTTCATTCTGGAGTACGGCTATTTTCTTGTGAAGCTTGTGGAAAATCTTTTACAAGGTCTGGTGATCTTAAAATCCACAAAAGGATTCATTCAGGTGAACGGCCATTTTCTTGTGATGTTTGTGGAAAAAAATTCACACAGCTTGTCAATCTTAAAAGACACAAGCGGATTCATGCAGCTTAGTAGCAAATTTCTTGTGAATTTTGTGGAAAGCCTTTTAAAGATAATGGTAGTCTTAAAAAAAAAAGAAGTTTATTAATTTACTTAAACACTCGCTTTCTTGTTAAGTTTGTGGAAAGTATTATGTACCATCTGGTTCTCTTAGAGGGCATAAAGCTGTTTGTTAAGGGAAGCGCCAAATTTTTAGTACGTTTTTTAGAAAACTTTTGGGCAGGCTCTTCGAGAAGTCATTTCCTTAAACTCCTAATTTGTTGGGGATTTTGTGCAATACCTGTTACAAACTCTGAAAATCTGGGAGAGTGGGTGGTTTTATTAATATGAATATTCATTATGTTATGAATTTTGTTGAAAATCACTTATGTAGCCAGGGAATAATAGTGTTTACCAACATAAATGGCCATTTTCTATTGATGTTTAAGGAAATCCTTTCGCAGTCTTGGCTTCTTGAAGGCTATAGGAGGGATCTTTTTAATGACCAATGATATTCTTGTGAGTCTTATGAAAAATGTTTAACAAAGCATGGGAATTATAAAATGTATAAGTGTGTTTGTTAAGTTTAGCCTCAACTTTATTGTGAGGTTAATGAAAAAAATTTACCACAGCCTGCGAATTTAGGGGGACATAAGAGTGTTCCAAGAGGGCAATACTTATTTTCATAAGAATTTTACAGAAAATCTTTTTCACATTTGTGGCTCGTGAAGGTCTTAGTTGGATTTATTTTTCTGAATATCATTTTTCTTGTAAATTTTTAAAGAAGTATTTTAGAAAGTATTCCTTTTTATTTTGGGGACTTATAGAATTCATCACAGAATTTATTATTATGAATGTCAATTTCATGGAATGTTATCTCTTTGTGATAGATATTAGATTTCTCTTTTGCCAAATATTATTAATGCATTTAGAAATATAAAAGCATACTACCTTCTTCAATCATTCTAATTGTTATCTGTTTTCATTTTAATATATAGAAATATCAATATATTGATGGTTTTTTAAAATATTATATTTAAGAATGTTCTGTATTCACTAGTAAAAATCATAATATTTATATGTTTATATATATTTCAAAATCAAATTTTTCTTAGATTATAATGATTTGGTTGCTTGCACTTATTACTCTAATTGGTTGTAAAGGAATATTTTAGCTGTTTCCAATATATTACTTTATTGTAAATATGTATGTTTTGTTGTTAACTTTATACTTCAATAATTTTATTAATTTGAAATAAATATTATTTATAAGAATTCTGTGTAAATATTATAGTAATATTGATTTATTTACCAGTTTATTCCACTAGTCCAACCTTCCATGGTATCCCCTACGGCTCATAAGCAACCATGAGAAACAAATTTAATGTTTAGAGTTGCAGCACAGATCAAATATCAATCTCTTGTTTATTATCTACTTGGCAGTTTCGCCTTGGAATAGCAATCTTAGATTTTACATAAACATCATATTCATTCACTAAGCTGAGGTCAGCCCACTTAGTGCTTTCTAAATCTACAGTAGCATTTGGTACAAAATAAGCTGTTTGTAATAACAATAATAACCATTACAGTTTAGGTAATAACAATAACGAAGACAGTTACAATTTAGTTGTGCAGTGTTAATTATAGCTGTGTTTATAGAATAAATTGAGATTTTGGCACTGAGGAGTCATATTATGCCAAAAAATGAATAAATCCAATAGGAAATGATAAAATTGTTTCTTTGTTTGATATTTTTAATCAAAATAATTCATACACTAATAATTAATTCACTTTTGAAAATCACTGTCTGCGAGCAGAATATCTTGAAAAAATGTTTGTTTAATTTTCTTTCCTACTTTGAAGAAGAGTTCAGAAGTCACTTCAATAGACTTATTGTAGCATCTTTTGGTTTATTTTGTCATGAAGTTATTGATTTTAATGAGGTATAGTTCTCTGTTAAGTACAAACCACTGTGTATTCACTGATAAGCTGAACACTTTGTTGTTGAATGTTTTTATTCGATGTATTTTACTGAAGCTAACACATCCTCATGTCGAACATGGATACGTTTTTCTCGCTAGGCATCAGAACACAAATAGCTATAAAACAATATATTTAATCAAATCCAGTAACTTTCCACTTTGATATTTGAGAATGCACTGATTCTTTAGTATTATTCATAGTGGTTATGTAAAAATGATTCTTTTCATCAGCTCAATATTTCATTAGTTCTTCTGTAAAAAATAACATCAAAACTGACAGAATACTTGGCACATTCCCTATTTGATACACATGTCCCAATAGCCTATCATCAAATGCATCACTAACCAGTTTGCAGTCAGATTTATCGTCAAGACATAATTTCTTCGTAGGCGTTTCACTTGCACTTTCTGATTTTTCAGATTCAGAACAACTAACAACTCTAGTTGAAACATGAGACTCCATTGTCACCCCTGCTGACATGTATGGTTTAGGACTACCGCTTTCGGATTCTGTCAAAAAGCTATCACTTCCATCAAAATCAAGTAGTTCATCCTCAGTGTCACTCCTCGTAAGATTCCCCATGATTTCTTCCTCAATGCACCCACGACGTCTTCTTTATAAAATATAGGACACAAAGAACACAGATGTAATTCCCATTGAACAGTGAACTGTAGAGCGAAGCCTTGGCTCCCAACAGACAAACATTTGGATGATAAGCTAGTTACCAGAACTGCGAAAGGCTATTGAGAACTGGTGGGTGAAGTCCGCTATACGACTCAGGTAGCGGCGCGTATATAATCATCATCAGCCTTCAGGTAGCGGCAGTAGGGTGCGACTTAACTCGTCAACAGTGCTCAGGGGAAAACCGGCAGCTGGATTTAAGCTCGTCATTAACACACGGGGGCAGCATGCAGCATGACGAGTAAAATCGTCAACAGCAGTCAAAGGGAAATGAATAAATCAAATAGGAGATGATAAAATTGTTTGTTTGTTTGATATTTTTAATCAAAATAATTCATACACTATTAATTAATTCACTTTTCAAAATCACTGTCTGAAAGAAGAATAACTTTAGGAAGAAGTTTGTTCAATTTTCTTTCCTAGTTTGAAGAAGAATTCATAAGTCACTTCAATAGACTTATTGTAGGATCTTTTGGTTTATTTTGTCATGAAGTTATTGATTTAAATGAGGTATAGTTTTCTGTTAAGTACAAACCACAGTGTGTTCACTGATGAGCTGAACACTTTGTTGTTGACTGTTTTTATTCCATGTAATTTACTGAAGTTAAAACATCCTCATGTTGAACATGGATATGTTATAGAGGTAGTTAAGATTCTCCTTTTAATTAATATTTTGAGAGATGTGTTCATTTGAAACAATTTGTGTAAGCTTGGTTGAATTTATTATTATCGTGTATATTATACATTAACTGCAGATGAATATCAACTCTAATCTTCTTTAGTTATTAGTCATGTGGTTTGTTGTATTTAATTATATTTGTCTGTACCTGGTTCTGTGGTCACTGTAGTGTAAATATGTTTGTCTGATATTTTCTTAGATTTAAAGACATGTGGCAGCGATTTTTCTAGTTGGTTTATTGTGTTATAACTTCATGCATATGCTTTTGTGCCATGTATGCATCATGGTGTGACCTGTATATAATTGTGTCATCAGTATAATTTACAGTGGCGGTATTTCAAAACGTTGTTATATCTGGATGAGTTGTAGTGGTCAGTCAATAATTTTAGGCTGCAGTTTCTAAAAAGTTAATACAGTTGGGTGAAAGCGATTGCATATAGCAGAGTTGGAACCATGGCGGTTGCAACAGCGAATCAGAAGCTGTGGAATATAAGCATTATAGCAGTGGCGACTCCAGAGTAGAATAGATTGTCAGCAAAATTAAATTAGGAGTTAGCAAGACGTCATTTGGAGACAGATGGTAGGGAAAGAATTATTCATATTGGCCAATGGCACTCCCCACTACGATGGAAGATCTGCACAAAACTGGGCTGCACAGGCTGAGGTCTTGATCATCATCGAACTAGTCGTGTATCTTGGAGGAGGTCGCCATCGGCGGAGGCAGCGGGAAGACAATGAAGTGATGTAGAGCGGTGACTTCACAGCTAGAACACAGGTGGTAGCAAGCCAATTACTTATAAGCAATGTCGCAATCAAGGATCCGAATAACATGTTGGGAGTGACAGGCTATGAAAGGATAGAGGGAGCTAGGAGATGCCTTGATGTACATAAGTAATGTAATAAAGTGTATATATGTAATTATCCTTACTGAGAGTTTTATTTATAAGTGCTACTGCTTACATGACTAGAGGTTACCCATGATATATATATATATATATATATATATATATATATATATATATATATCGTATTTAATATATATATATCCTTCTTGGGAGGTGCAAGGCGAACAAACCAAAAAAAAGTTAGCTCGCCCACCACGTAGTGTATTCAATCGAATACAGACTCCTGCGGAAATTGTGCTGTTATTTTTCTTTTAGTGAATATTTTTGTGCCAACTCTTAAATAGATTGATTGTTACCACAAAAACTTTTTTATATTTTTGGGCAGACATTGAATACATTGTTGTATCAACGTTGTATCCAGCTATTTTCTCCAATATTCTTATCTCCAAAGATATAGTCTGTAGTAGGGATATAACAGAACTCTGCATCCATGAGTATGGAATTTCCGCATAATTTTTTTCCTCCGCTTTAGCAACCACATCAGCAACTTTTGATGCAGAAGTATGGAGGATGTTTTGTCTATATTGCGATATGTATATCTTAATCTTTTCCCTTTGTATGAGAATCGCTCTATCGTCGCTTAGCTAGTAGTAACGTGGTTGTTTCCTTTCTTCAATACTGTAATAAAAGTAACAATGAACCAAATGGTTTTATTATGTAACCACGAATTTGTAAGTATGAACTAGGAAATAAAGTAAAATGGCCTATTCACGAGCCAGCCTATAGGCCCTCTGTCCAAAATCACCATAGGATGCGCTCACTCATTCAAGCCACTTGAAGGGGGTAAGCAGTCCTTACCACTTTTATTTTCTAGCTGACTGGGTTTCCGCCATATATCTCGCCTTTTTCACCACCAGAAACATCGTTGCTCCTAATTTATTAATCCTCTAAAATATTAAAAAATGTTGATGAAACTTGTGACTTGTCATTAATACTGTTAACTATTACTATATTGGTTCATAACAAATCCAGCTCTAATTTAGCACGATTGGGAAAAGTGTATTTGTTTTCTGTATCTTCGTCGTTGAATGAATTTTTAATATCTGTCTGTCAGTTTCAATGAACGGAATTCACTCATAAACTACAGGTATGATTTTTATGCGGTTTTGAATAATTTGCAGCTCCTACATCTAGAGTAAAATGTGGTAATTCTAAAGTTGAGATATTTAAGTTAACGTGTCCATCAATTCGCGCAACAACCACTGGTAGGATGTTGATAGATCTTTAAGTAATGTACAACTAATGGTTCTGAAATAAAATAGGGTATGTTCGTTTTGATTTGAAATCGGAAGTTGAGAAATTCTAGATAAAAACGTCCACAAATTAGTACTTCGTTGGATGCTGCCATTCAAATATAACTAAGTTTCCAGACGACTTACTACGGAGGCGCTAAAAATGAACCCATATGGTTGCATGAAATCAAAGTAAAACTTAGCAAGTATGAGATATCGGTTTGGTCTCTTTAAGCCTGTCGAGATGAATCATAAACAGCTTACTTCTGACTTTCTAAAAAAAAAAAAGTGCCAGTCAACTTGGATGTGCTCCACTCACAGCAGAACTGTACTCTAGATGACTATATTATTGGAAGTTCAGAGCTTAATATAAAAACCCAAGTATGTATTTTCAGAACAGACACTCTCCTAATTTCTGTGTGTGTTAGAAACATGTTGATAAACGGAAAACTGGGTCGGCTGGACAGAGATTCAGTCATTGGAAGGTTATATTTGTACCTCTTCTTGAACTGCAATCACAACGTACAGGACAAGGACTGTGAGATGATCGCTAGGGAATTAAACGAAACAGATAAGTTCAAAAGTTTGTCACTTAGTATACTGCTATTAATTATTCAAAAGGGAGAATATCCTTAAAAACTACTGCTATTAATCCATACAATATCTTTCTTAATATGGAATTTGTGCACTATCAACGAAATACTTACCCCGGTACTTCCTTTTTTTTAACGTTTTATTCTTTGCTTTTCTTCAGTTGATGGATTTTTTATAACATTCTCGGTGTGGTAAGTTGAATATTTTGCATCATAGTTCCATATGAAATTATGCGATACACACATTGCTTAAATGAATATATTAACTTTGAGAGGAGCAAAACGTAGTATACCAGTATCCTAAGTCACTATATCGTAACCACATTCTACAGACTGTCTTCCCTACCAAACCTCCACGGACGATGCTAAAAGAAAAAAAAATCATTTATGATTTTTACAGGGTGAAAATGATTTTAGCGGCACTTTAATTATTACATGCCTCTAATTAATAGTGCAAATACAGATGGCTAAACTTCACAGTGTGTGGAAATGAACTGTTTCAATGTAGCTCTAGTTTTCTCATAACAATTGAGTTTTCATGTACAATTCTTTGAATGTTTATATTCCATTCTGAAAATAAAATGATAATGCTTGAATGAACATTCAGTTCCATACTGGCAGAAAAAAGTAATAAGTATTTTTATTAGCGCATGATTTGATTTTTTTATCAGTGTGCATTCGAAGGAGCGGTGGAAATATATTGAACGGCGGTAGTGAAAATATAAAATAAAAACTTTCTACCATCAGGTTCGGCAGGAATTTGTTAGTTGGCATTAGATTTGTTATTTTTTGAGAAATTCTTAAAATCTCGCTTTTCCAAGAACAAGTTGGTGTAGAAGCCAGCGGACAAAGAGGCTGATAATAATGTTTCTTGTGATGGAAAGCATCATCCCATGGCAGCAAATACCGTTTAGACATCATCTTCTTATATACAAACGCATCAGATTCAACCATACGCTCGAACCATAGTTGCTGATTGCGACGTTACTAGGAAGATGATTCAAAAACTGTAATATTAAATTAAATTGTTCTAAAATATTTTCAAGAGAAACAGATGCTGTTAAATAACAGGATCTAACAGCATTTCAAATTGATCTAGATTTTTTGCAAAGTATATTGACAAATATGAAACTTACTAAAGGGCAATAAAATCGTAAATTCAGAATAGGAATTTTAAACTTAACTAGTCTTGAAAAGAATGACTCTGTACTTTTCGTCCACGTCACGAAGGCCGTCTCGAGAACATGTTAAAGCTTACAGCTGATTCTGGATCAGACAAGACATCTTAAACCTATGTCACTTTACCATCAAATCTTTCAGTCCACGGAGAAATATTCCGCACCTCAAACACCGAAAATAATACATTAAACGACTTCATTCATTTTAGATTTAAAAAAAATAGTGCTGTATATTTATGTTAAGTAACTAACATCCTTTATTATGGAAAAATTTGGTGATTTCGAGGTGGTAGTTTTTCTGTATATCGACCAAGAATTGTTTCAAAACAAAAAAAGGACATTCCAAAAAAATTTTTGGAACGTTCGGGATATATTTCCCAATGTTAATTCATGTAAAAAATCCAATATTTTCTCCCCTTCTTCAGTCGTAAAGGACCAACCAGAAAAATAATTTTGGAAATTATATTGATGGAGAAGGGCCCGATCAGCATTGTTGTCAGATGATGTTATGCCTGATGCCACGTCTCTGGCAGGTCTCTTCTGTTATGACTGAAAAGGCCACATCCGCGCCACGTCTCCGGCAGTCGTCCGCGCCACCGCTCTTCTATGTGAATTGGGTCAAATAACTCACGCGATTGCCGTGACTCAATTCGTAATCGAAACTATTTTTTTTTAACTGAAATTTGGCATAATATGTCACATTAATTTGCGGTACAATCAGAGTATTCAATTATGAATCTTACGGCAGCGCTGCACTGTCGTCACGTCACACGACATCATAACACCGTGTGACAGACGTTAAGTGTGAGAAGTTGTTTGATGTGGTTCGCGGTTGTCTTATTATTCAGGTGCGCATTTCAGTTCCGTCACAGATCACAGGGGTGGCGTAACGTTTTTATTTTCTGCATGCAAAAATATATTCTAGAGTCACGTGAAGTGTCCGTTACTTTCATTATTTCCTCACTTATTTCTAACAATGGATGAATTGTTTAGAAGAGAAGTTAGTAATAGGACATTTTTTGGGGAAAAAAATCGATTTAATTGTGATGGAGCGGACGCTCGGGTGATAGTTTCTCTATACACTATATACTTTCTTGTATCCACCTAATTTTGCCTAATACGAATGTTAGTTTCAAAATCTTTTAGAAATTTTTGGTGTTGGTATTCAACTGTTACGATATTTCTAACGCAGATAACGCGAATTCTGGCGCTTTGAAGGCAATGAGGAAGTAACTGAAATACATAAACTAGACTACCCATTTTTAGTGCAACATTTTTAATGCTATATCTCTCGCTCTTATATTTAAAACAAAACGTGAGTATTAACAGCTCTCGGAAGTTGAGTGAGTCGCTTCGAATAAGCGCTTGTATAAAAATTATGTGGTTACTAGCTTATTCAGAAATACATGATACATATAATCTGGAATCTTTTCGTAATTTTTGCACTAATTGACGATATTCAACCAATTGTTTTCTCTATATATTGATGTCATGTTTAAAAAATCACGAAATTTCTTTTCCTCACAGAGCAAGTCACAGTTTACATCTCTTCTTCTCATTCAGCAGAGCTAGCTGAGCAAGCACTTTCCACCTTTTTTTTTTTTAAAAAAAAAAAAGGTCGTCCATCTGTCCCATGTGCCCCAAATTGTGTGCTTCACAATGGAGGTCGTCCAGATAGTGTGAACAGGAGGGGGCGGGGTGGAGAAAAAACCGATGAAATACGTGTCATGTAATTTATGGGTAATCGTGTACAGTGGATGCAGAGTTTGGCCATGGCGTTTTAAAGGAACCATCCAGGCCTTCAGGAAACCATGGAAAACTGAAGAATCGATGGATAGCCGTACCGGGAAACCAACGTGCTTCCCGCCACACATCTACCAGACTCAATAGAGGTCTGATGGTTAATTTATTTATTTATTTAACTCATGGCCATTGCACAAAAATACAATTTAACATTAATTACAATTAAAATTCAAAATTAAAATGGTGTAGCCAATCTAAAGCTTCATTTGATATGTTAATAAAATCTATCGACGATCCCCTGAATGCTCGAAGTGGGCAGTCAAATGTCACGTGACGGATGGTTTGTTTTTTCCTTACCATAGTCGCATCTCGGTGAATCTTTCATTCCCCATGTATACAAAGATGAAGCAGATATTCCATGACCAGTCCTAACTCTGTTAAGAGCTGCCCAGGTCTTGCGAGGAAGGTCGAGTCCCTTTAGTGCCTGTTGTCTGTCGAACAGGGAGTGCCATTCTGGTGGGGCTGAGGCTATCCACTCCAATTTCCAAGCTTCTCTCCCATTAAAATTATCAGATATAATCTGTTTTACAATTTTTACACTTGGATTTCTTCATTTAAGTCTCACTAACATATTATCCATGTCGTCATGGATGGGCAGATCCAAGTTATGACAGATCTTATTATATTGGGCAATTAGGAGAGTGTGTCGTGTTATTGTAGGCGGTTCATGTTACACAAAACGGGTAGCCAGTACAGTGGAGTGGTCTTAATACATACGCTAACTATCCGCATTGTCTGGTTTTAAACTGTGTCGATATTTTTGACGTGGGCGCTATTTATCCAGACAGATGAGCAATACTAAGCTGCAAAATACAGTAAGCTCAGTGCTGATGTTCGGAGTGTAGAGGCGGATGCTCCCCAGGAGGTGCCAGTTAACTTCTGCAGAATATTATTCCTGGTTCTTAGTTTTGCTGCAAGGTTTAGATGTTTATTGTACGACAAGGTGCGATCCATTATGACTCCCAAATACTTGGGGAAGGGGTTGTGTCGGATGGGAGTGCCATCAAGACGAACGTCAAGTGAGAGATTCGCCGCCCGATTGTTAAGATGGAAGACACTAGTTTCCGTCTTGCTGGAACTGGGTACGAGACGCCATTTCCGAAAATAGTTGCTCAGGGTTTTGAGGTCTGCTGTTAAACTATTTTTGATGGTTGATAAGAATGTTTTATGATATTTCACAGACACATCCATGCCTAGCAGTTCGGTGATTTTTATTACCGTTAGAATAGAATTACTTTTAACAATATTTCACGCATAGCGATATTAATAACCGTTCCTTAAAGAACGGACAGTGAAATATTTACGACTGATTGAATTGGTACGTGTTATAGAAACAATGCAATCATATCCCGGACATACCAGATTTTTGCTGGTGGTAAAAATATTCATAGCTTTTAGAATGTTTGGCTTACAGCTTATGGCCTCATACAACACAACTACAGCATGGATTCTATGTGAACAGTATTTAGTAATTTATTTTTATTATTATAGCTTTGAGGCAATTATAATTCAGTGTCCAATGCTCTTCAGATCACCTGTTGCATTTTCGCGGACCCCACGTTGAATCACTCATTTACACTGTTTAAAGCGACAGCGCCTCAGTGTTGTGATAATGCTGCGCGTGATAAACACAGCATCTCTGAAGAGCCAAGTAAAAGATTTAGGTATGTACAACAGTTCATAAGTATGATAATTATTTCACTACGTCGTGTCTGGAAATTTTGGAAGGTTCTCAGAGAATAGTTTGTAATGCCAGAACTGAAGCTATCAGTCACAACAGGGCCCGCTCTAGGGGGGGGCAAACCGGGCATTTGCCCGGGGCGCTAAAATTTAGGGGCGCCATTTCGGCTATAAGTGTGAGAAAAATATTAATGTGTTAAATACCCAATTAATATAAAAAAATTCACATACCGAATTTTTCGTTCGTTAAAAACTTACAGTTCTTAGCTATTTGGGTGCGCCCCTAGAGACTTCGAAGAGACGGGGCGCGGACCTCAAAGGGGCGCACCGCTACCCAGCCGCCTCTGTGTGAATTCCGCCATAGGAGCAACTTCAAAAAGCGCCGCGTCCACGCCATGTCTCAGCCCGAAGTCCGCGCCACGTCTATTCTGTGTGAATTGGGCCTTAGCACGCGAGTAGAACGCTGTTTCGACTTTTGTTGTCCCAACTTGCTTATTATTGCTAATTATAAAAGTGGTTACATCACACAACAGCATTAGTCTTACTATTACGTTATTAGTGATAAGTGGAAGTTCATAAAATTTACTTCAGGATTTCATTATTTCTAAAGGTAAGTACATCTATGATTAAACTGTTATTTAGTTGGATATACGACATAAGCGCACAACGACAAAAGCGCACAACAGAAGCGAAGCGCGGTAGGTGGAGGCTGTTACACCTGTCCTCGGCTACCTGCACTGATTCCGACGTTATGCTGCCCACAAGTTACTAGACCCAGTGAAAAGGAGTGTTTTTCGCAATTGCAGCTAGGCTGTAATACATGGAATCGATAGTGCTTGGCGGGAGATGCTGAGTATTTATTTTATTGAATTGATAAACCAAATCAATATGGATCTTAGTTATTGGAAATCGCAGTGGAATAATTTGCATAATAATTTCTTCTCGTAATCCGAGCCTCACAGATTTGTTGTACAAATTAGATACAGGCATTGTAAGTGTTATGGTTGGGTTAAATTATATACGCTAGCTTTGATCGCTTGTGAAAATATTGTAGTTTAGTGGGTGTGGGACAGTACTTACAATCATTAATAAATAAATAATATTACCAGCTGCTTATTACCGATTAGTTACTTCACATACCATTAGCATATTCAATTTAGAATGTTAACTGCTAATATATAATAACCCATGATGCTTATTATATATACAAATGCGGTTTACAGATACTCTAATTGCTACATTTGTAAATCGTCTCAACAAAAAGAAATTCATTAACTATTTTAGTGAATGTCAATAACTTTGTCAGTTGGTTTAATAAGTGCATTGCACGACAATCACTCCACAACATCATTTTTGTTTGTTTGTGAACTTGGAACGTATTCCGTTTAAGCCCATAGAAATTGCCATTCTGTATACACGGTTTCTGTATTTGCAGCAAATGTACGGAGAGTATCCTCCGCGAATACGCTTTGACTGTGTATTAACACTAGACTTTCTTTATGTTCACAGGGTATGGAAAATATTTTGTGTTGTACATAAATATATTTTTTTTTTATATCGACTGAGAATAATTTATCTTAGTTATGGTTTTAGCTTATTTAGAACAAGGATAAATATTTACTTTTCATATTATTTTATAGTGTACATTGTTTGAGTTACGTGCGCGCCTCTTCCAAAATGTCTGGCGGTCAAAGGAAACTATCTGGTTACCAGTAAAAAAAAAAAAAAAAAAAAAAAAAAAAGAAGGTTGGGAAAGGAAGCGGAAAGGCAGAATCAATCTGGCGCGTTAAAAAAATATACTGTATTCAGGGTTTACCAAAACAAATCTTAGAATCCAATATCAGGTCGGGATACAAAAGAAGTACAGAATCGTCAGAGAATAATAGCAAACAAATGAACAAAGTTTCTAAAACAACTGGAACTGACACCAACGTGAGACTCACAGAAGGAGTTCTAAAACTTTGTAGCCAAGAATTTTACAAGACGCCGTAAGAAGCTTTTTAGTAAGCCAAGGTTCACCTAAACTATTGCATAATTACTAATTTCCTTCGAATGACACAGATCGACATTTTAGCGCAAAATATTATGCACGAATTTTAAGTAACGGAGAGCAAATATTGCGAGCTTAGCTACTATCTTTCACAAAACTGCGTTTACTGCTTCTGTGTCAAAATTTTCGGCTGTTTAGTTAGTTCTCTCCAAAGGAATGTTTTAAAAATTGGAAGCACCTCGACGAAACTTTAAAAGAGCATGAAATTTCGAAAAACCATATTCAGGCAAAAAAGATTAAATTGTTGTAAAACTGTAGATGCTGCCACTCAAAGAGTTATTAATGCCGAAATAAATCATTGGAATCAGGTGCTTCTAAGAATTGTTGCAATTACGAAAATGCTTGATAAAAGTTGACTGGTTTTTCAAGGTAAAAGCGACAAGTTGTTTGAGCATAATAACAGTAAATTCTTAAAAATAGTTGAGTTACTGTCTGAATATTATCCCATTATGGAAGAGCACGTCCGCTGAGTGCTCTAAAAAGTAGAGACTAAAGCTCAATATCTTGGGAAAAATATACAAACCTGGATAGTAGATCTGCTGCATCAAAGCGTAAAGTCTCATGTTATTAATGAAATCAAATATTTCAAATATTTTCCATAATTTTAAACTGTACTCCTGACTTTAGTAAGATACAGTAAATTACTCTTGTAATCAGATATGTTTCAACCGATAAATTTAATCCTGATGTTGAAATTAAAATTAATGAAAGCTTTTAAGGCTTCTTACCAGTCGAAAGATCAACAGGAAAACAAATGTCTGACATTATAGTTATAGAACTTAATGACTTGTGTTTAAATTTGCAGGATATCAGAGGACAGGGACTGACAACGGGTCCAATATGAGGGACAATAAAGCAGGAGTGCAATCTAGAATTAAACAATACAGTTCGCGAGCATTCAAAGTTCCGTGTAGTAGCCAATCTCTCAATCTTGTTATTAATGGCAAAAACATCCTTGGAAGCCGCTAATTTCTTCAACATGTTCCAAAAAATATATTTATTATTTTTGGCATTTACTTTTCGATGGGCAATACTTTTAAAGCAGGTTCAGGGTTCAACTTTGAAAACATGGAGTGACACTAGATGGGAGAGTAGGATAGAGAGGATAGAGGCATTAAACCCTATAAAATTTCATTTGGGAGATGTATACGACGCCTTGGTAAGCATTTACGAAAACCAAGAAATTGATAATTTAATGATTTAGCCAATTTGGCAATTGAGTATGAAATTGCTGATGAAGTAAATTTTAAGATGTAATAAAAAATTCGCAACCTGAAAGTAAGAAAAAACGTTTTTTTTTTAAGATTTTAGCGTATCTGATGTAATCTCGTTTTATTTTCAAAATAATGGCATTTAGATTGTTTGTGTGATAATGTCCATCTGTAATAGCATTTAAAAATGTAAAAAATATGGTTAATTTGTGGCTATGTACAGATATTTCATAATTAATTTCTCTATTTTGTGCCGCTAAATCAAAATTCAATAAGTTTATTTATGAATATATGATTTTATTAAAATTTAATATTTTATTCGATTAAAAATTAATTATTTTTTAAAAAATATATACTTCTACATAATCTTAAGGGGCGGCAATTTGTCTATTTGTCCGGGGCGGCAAAACCGCTAGAGCGGGCCCTGGTCACAATCACTGCTTGTCACTCAGTCGTGCCAACTACTGCACAGAAAATAAATTTTATGAATACGAAATATTGGTATATGGAAGAAAAATAAATCAAATAGTCTCTCATGACGTTCGCTGTTGTATTGAGGCGTGCCAGGAGATAGCACTCAACATGATTGGGTATCAGGTGCCACACCACGTCTCGGCATTGCCGTGAGTCCCAGCTATTGCACTCGTTTAATTCTTACCAAATACAGCAGCTGACCGTCCACTGGGAAGGAATGCACACTTCAATCAAACAGAGTTGATATATGACAATAAAAGCTTAATAATATCCCTTATTTTAGTGTTCCTCGCAACTTACAGAAGAAATGCAAGTGAATTTAATACTTGTATGAATATAGATTGTGATAAATCTCGCAGACAAATTTCATGTTCATAAGGTAACATCGTTTATGTCTTAAATTGTCAAATTTTACAGATATTGACGTCTTCACTTTACATTGGAGAAAAAAAAAAGGAAATGCTAGGCCTCTATTTGACGATTTGTAATGAATAATAATCATAATCTCAGTTTATTTGCACGTCACTACCTAGAATACAATCTTACATACCAGTAGTTTTATAGCAAAATACGTAACTCGGGCAAGGCCAGAAACTTATTCCGCTTACAAGCTACAGGCCTGACTCGGACACCAATAGAAACGCATTTCCTTTGAGGGATAAAAGGCTACAGATACTCTCACACTGCTTTGCTTCACATGAAATTATTAACATCGTCTTTAGTTCACTGAAAAAGACGAAAGAAAGTATTGTTTACTGTCCTTTATGATTTTCGACGCTTCCGAGCCCACCTGTATAGAGGGTATATAGGCGGTGTCTGATGCCACGTGATAAAACAAGACACGGCCCAACTGCCGTATAGCGGTCTGCGTCAAAACGCCAATATGTTGCCTCCTCACTAAATTTATTTTTTTCGCACAATAAATCCAGATTAGGTATTGACAAAAACAGTCGTTACAGGGCTAATGAAGGAAGCTTTGATAAAGTAATTACTGTAAAACAGAGTTGTGTATATTTGGAGTAGACATCAACATGTAAACCATTTTTGTGTATGGTCGCGGGCCAAGATAGTGTAGCGTCTTGGATGTGGCTGACAGTTAAGTCAGGGGGTTAAGACTAATTATTGTACTGCTTGCTACATTCACAGCCGCTTGTCTAGGATGAACGAGCGGTAGGCCAGAGGTAGTTACTGGACATACTTGCTGGGTTACAGTTGCCGTCCTGCTGCCCCACGTCTCCACGCATCCAGATACATTGGCTACTGTAATGTTGGTCCTTCAGCTCTGACTTACTCTCTAACTGTTGGATCATGGCGGGTTCTAGTATTAGAAATGATTCAGATGAACAGTTAACCCGCTTACTGAATTCAAGCTGAGCAAGTTTGCAGCCTTAGGTTGAGGCCAGCAGAGTCTACATCTACATATATACTCTGCAATTCACAAAATTGTGGGTGGCAGAGGGTGCTCATCACCAAAGCTAATCTCTTTGTTGTGCATTCCAATCCCTAATGGTACGAGGGAAAAAAGAATTCATATAAGAAACATTGCGGCACCTTATTTCTCTAATCTTATCTTTCCTGTCATTCCGGCTCAAATAGGTTGGTGGACGAAGTATTTCACTACACTCGTGAGTGAAAGTGGGAGTACACATGTTTACCAATATGTTTAAACGAAACTTGCGTCGTCTATCTACCAGAGACTCCCAGCCTAGTCTACTAATCAGTTCTGTGATGCTTTCATAAGGACTAAAGCAAGCGATCACGAATCGAGCGGCTCTTCTCTGTACTTTCTCTATACTTTCGATCAACCCCTTACGAAACGGATCCCAAATGGCACAACAATAGTCCAAATGTGGACGCACAAGAGATTTGTACGCCATATCCTTTGTTTGTTCATTACAATTTTTCAATATTCGACCTATGAAGCGCAGCCTAGAATTAGCTCTACCTACTAACGAATTAATGTGTAAGTCCCATTTCATATTCCTTTGTACTGTTACTCCCAAATATTTCATAGAATCGACCATATCAATAACTGAATTGTTTAACTCGTATTTCTGAACAATTGGATTCTTTTTGTTAGTTATGCTCATTGTCTTGTACTTTTTACAATTTAGCGTAAGTTGCCACTCAGCGCACCATGCCAAAATAATATCCAGATCACGCTGATTTTCTAAGCAATCGGCCAAATTCCTTACTTCCCTATAAATAACTCATCAGCAAACAATTTAAAAAGGCTTTTACCATTGTCTCCGAGATCGTTTATGAAAATTAAGAAAAGAAGTGGTCCTATTACACTGCCTTTAGGTACCCCCGATGTAACATCTAGATTAGAAGAACTTTCTCATTCAACGACAACATACTGCGACCGACTAGTTAGAAAATCCTTTATCCATTCACAAAGCTGATCCGATATACCGTACGCTCGAAGCTTCGCTAAAAGGCGGTTGTGTGGCACAGAGTCAAAGGCTTTCTGAAAATCTAAAAAAAATGGCATCTACTTGTGAACCTGCATCAATAACTTTCATTACGTCATGTGTAAATAGGGCCAGCTGTGTTTCACATTATCTTTTCTTCCGAAATCCGTATTAATTTGTTATAAGCAAATTATTATCGTCTAGAAATTTCTTAATGTTCGAGCATATAATATGCTCCATAACTCTACTACAAACAGATGTTATAGATATTGGACGATAGTTTCCAGGATCACTTCGATCACCTTTCTTGAAAATCGGAGTTACTTGCGCGATTTTCCAGTCTGAAGGTACTTTTCGCTCTTCTAATGATTTACTGAATATATCAGACAGAAATGGCCCGATTTCCGCCGCATATTCTGAGTCCACGACGGTTGTAACAATAATCAACTTAGAAGTTAACTTACAGATTGTTAAGTCGGATGGCTGCAGGCGGCGGCAAGGTACGACGCGCGGACTGCCGCGGAGACGGTGCAGGAATCGTGTTGAGCGTTCGAGTGCTAGGCCTTGGTATTCGGTGTTAATATAGTAACCGGTCAGCTGACCGAACATAAGAGATGCGGTCATTGCCTCACGTCAACTACTTCCTGACACACTTAGCTAGTACAGTACCACCGCTAAGGTTCCAGAAGGATTACACATGACAGTCCCTGCTCACATCTTAATTGCCAGACGGTCGCGCGCTTCAAAACGTGTTCTTTACCTTAAAGTTTATAGAAATCCTATTGTTTCAAAAGTTACCTCCGCTGGAGTTTCCGTTTCTGGCGAAAACGGTCATGACGAGTGACCTGACCTGGCTGAAATACGTTTTGGAGTTCTATGTTGCATTATGCCTTCCTTTTCTAGCATATAAGGCCATATAGGCAGCCTGATGAATTTTTGCAGCTAATTAGACGTACCTCAGAACGGATACGACATTCACACAGAAACAACACTTAAACACCCATGTCCGTGGCCGGACTCGAATCGCCGACCTTCGGCACGTGGGGCCATCACTCTAGCCCAGACGCTACCGAGGCCTTACTTATACAAATTTTGAACAAAATCTGTTTTATTTGAAAGGTTTTAAATGTAACAAGTATAGAAGCGTTTCGTTGACACAGATTATGTTATATACAGTAAAAGGGTCACAGGTTGACCTAATCTGGCTAAAACACGTTTTTACCCATGTTTCACTCTGTAAAATTAAAAGATTTTTTTCTGGCTTTATGCCTTTTCAACTTCTAGGTCATTAGCGGGGGGAAAGAACTTTAGACACGAAATGGGGAGGAATTGGGGCATAGCCTGTTTCTAGGGAACCATGCTGTCTCGAGTGATTTCGGCATACCATAAAAAACCGAAATCCGAATGGCCCGACTTGTATTCGAACCTGTATTCTACCCTAATACTACGCTGTGGTCGTCAGTCAAGAATTTTAGGTTACAGTTTCTAAAAGTTAATAAAGTAGGGTGAATGTGATTGCATATAGCAGCGGTTAGGACCAGACCAATTGCAACAGGGATTCAAAACATTCAGACGCTTAGGAATGTAAGCAACGACACCAAAGTAGATCGGATTGTCAACAAAATTAGGAGTTAGCAAGTCGTCATTTGGAGACAGTTTGTAGGGAAATAATTATTCCTATTGGCCATAGGCACTACCCACTAAGGATGATATTGAGGGGAGAACTGCACGGGCTGAGAAGAGGTCGGTGGTCGTTCCGTTGGTTCGAGTTGGTCCAGAGTCTAGTGGCAATGAGAAGGTCATCATCGGCGGATACTGCCTGAGGACTCCGAAGTGATGTAGCGAGGCGACTTCAAAGCCAGCAAAAAACATGTCTAAGAGGTTAACCACAGTTTATATATCCTTCTCTGGAGTGGCAAGGTGGACAAAGGAAGAAAAAGTATTCACTCGTTCACCACAGTAGGATTTAAAATGGGGTCATGGTGTGGTATCAGCCTAGCAAGAAAGCATTGGGGGTGACGGTGGCACTACTCCATTAAGGGATCCTCTCTTATTTTTCACTTACCAGCAATAAGAGGAAGGAAACAAATTGTAATAGATGTAGTAATAATAAGAAGATTGTGAGCCAGAGATTATCGCTCCAATATAATACAGTTACAGGATCGTCGCAGTGGCCTGATTTTTCCAGCCAGTAGAAGTGAGCAGCAAGACGTTGGACTGTAGGAAGCACACATAAACAAGACACAGCAGAAAGGAGTTAAGGGTTGCTGAGTTGGCAGAATTGAGAAAGCTGCATAGACACTACGCAAACATGTGAGTACGCAAGCTCATCAAAAATGCCAAACAGTGCGGGAAGTTGTGATGATGGCGAAGACGAAATTTCAATTAAAAAGGAGAAACCGCTTGTTGGGCTCACAGAAGTATTAAAACTGATTCCTAATACCTTTTGCGGTGAAAAAGGACAATAGATGCATTTTTTGATGATTGTGATACTGCGTTCAGCATTGGTTTGGAGGAAGAGCAGGAAATATTATTAAAATTTGTAAAGTCATGGATAGGAAGCACGGCCTGACAGCTGATTCTTACACGGGAGAAAGTAAAAGATTGGAAGGATGTTAGGACGATTCTAGTGGAGAATTTCTGGCATAAACGGATGGTCGATCATTACGCAATCAGTATGTTTTCAAGTCGTCGATGGACTGGAGAAACTGTGGCAGATTGGGCAGGTAGTTTGGAAGGAATCGTACATGAATTAAAAGAAGCGACCAAAAAGTATTTAAAAGGGAATGAACCAAATGGAGCACTAAAATTAATCCATAACATGGGTCTCGCTGTATTCACTAACGGGCTGATAGATGCGAAGATTGAAGCCGTTTTAAAGTCTAGACGAACAGAGCTGACTTTGGCAGAAACCACTGAGAGCACGCTGTTAGAAGCAACCATGATCTTGTCAATCAGAGAAAAGCTTCAGTATCATTGAACGGAATGAAAGTCGCTGATCGAAGTAAACCGAGAAAGGAAGGGAGGTTGGAGACCGCGGAACGAGGGAAGACTGGAGATTTGTCAACTATGCGGCGGAAAGAATCACAAAACAAGACAATGTATGGCAGCTGCTAGGATACGCGAAGTGAAACGTACAGCAAGCAGGCGAGACCAGTGGTGCAAGGCATACGGTGCTGACGCATGTGATAGGCATGTGACGGCAGGGGTTTGTAAACACGCAGACAACGGCATGTAGACAGAGAGCTTGAAGGAGGAGTTGTGGAATTTCAACGTTGGAGATATGAGCCAGGGAAGGTAAGAGCCATAAATTAATAAGAATTTAAAGGCAATTGACGACGAGATGTAAATCTGTGGAAGCCTATGTCCTGTGAGCGATGGCATTTGCCTAGTCACACGGTAGAGTGTCGTCGATACAGACCACTGAAGCGTGGAAACTGCAGCTGGTGGGGGCATTACCCACAAGATTGCAATGCGTGCCCTTGTCTGATACAAGGGCGTGGGGTGCATAAAGAGTGTAGAGCGACGGTAAACTAGAGTCGAACTGGACTGCACAGTTTAGCCCCGTTCGGAAACAGAAGTGGAAGGAACAGGACTTCAACCATCAGAATAAAAACGACTACGTGGGGTTACAGTACGAAGAAAGCATCGAGGGAAAACTCAGATATTTGGTCGACACCGGGAGCTCTACCTATATCGTGAGTCGGAGCACATATGGGATAGTTTTAAGAAGCATATGATGCTGGGCATACGCATCCAAGGAATTACGGGAAATCCGATACAGATGGAAGGTGCCATAGTGGTCACTTTGAGAGACGGGTGTGAGATCAAAATGTGTCTTAAGATGCAAGTAGTTCCGCCAGGGTTGACACAAAGTACGAGGGGATTCTAGGTAGTGAATGGCTATAGGAAAATAAGGCCATTGTAGACTATGAGAAGTCTGTACTGGGAATACAGGGATATACCCTTAAAATGCGGAGTGAAAATGAAGGCGACGTAAAGCGACGACAGGCAGGAATCCAAGAGGAAGCACGGACGCAGGAGGAGGCGCTGTGTATTTGCGTGGGAGCACGACAGGAGAACATAATTTAGCTTCGTGTTACGGCAGTTCACGAAAATGCAGACGCAATTGTAGAAAAACAAGAATTAACAACAGGCTTAGTGGTCCCAGAAGCACTACAATACAATACAATCCATTCATTTTCCATTGATCCCAATATAAGAGACTGACTCTGTGGGATGTGGAAAGTTGTCAATTTACAGATAAACAGTTGCATAGCAAAATAATAAGTACACCACTAGATGTACAGTCATAGTATACATGGTACATTAAATACTTCCATTACAAAATAATACATACACCAGAAGATGTACAGTCATTGCATATATGATATTTTTTAAAAAAAATCCATAACAAAATAATACCAACACCACAAGATGTACAGTCATAACATATATGGTACCGTAAACAATTACAAACTAAATACATACACCAGGAGATATACAGTCATAGCATACATGGTAAATTAATTATGTGAACTGTATTTACACAATATACTGGCAGTTATTTTTTAGATACCTTAGAAATAAATTCCTCGATAGAGTAGAAGGAGTTGTCAATTAAAAATTCTTTCAATTTTTCCTGAATTTATTCTTATCATCTGCTAGAAATTTAATATGTGTTGGGAGCATATTAAAGATATGTATCGCTGAATATCGGACCCCTTTTTGACCAAATGGCAATGACTTGTAAGTCTTGAGAAGATCATTTTTACTTCTAGTGCCATAATTGTGTATTTTACTATTTGTTTCAAACAAAGTATAATTTGTGACTACAAAGGACATTAATGTGTATATATACTTAGATGCTAATGTTAAAATCCCTAACTTCTTGAACAGCTCTCTACATGACGTTCTATTGCTAACCCAACACATAATTCTTATTATACACTTTTGGGCTCTGAACACTTTGTCTCTATGGGTAGAAATGCCCCAGAATATTATTCCATATGACAATAAGGAGTGAAAATATGGAAAATAAACTAGCTGCCTCATACGGAGATCACCTAAAGCTGAAATTGTACGAATTGCAAACGTGGCTGCTCCCAATCACACTGATGAGAGTGCGCAAAGAGAAGTGTATTCTCACAATTTTTAATGTGTCGGAGGAAGTAATCGTGTTGAATAATCCACGAGTTAAAGTAGAAGTGTATGAGAGGCTGCAGGAAACGGTCAAGACGCGAGCTGCCGCATCGAAGCAAAACAGGCAACCACGAGTGCATATCCAAAGAATTATGGAGGGGCTGAGCTTGGCCCATCTGTTGGAGCCAGACAGACAGGTAGTGAAGGAGCTTTGTGCAGTTCTCCCCTCCCTATCATCCTAGTGGGGAGTGCCTTTGGCCAATAGGAATAGTTCTTTCCCTACCATCTGTCTCCAAATAAAGTCTTGCTAACTCCTAACATTGCTAACTATCAGATCTACTTTAGTGTCGTTGCTGCTTGGATGCTTATATTCCTAAGCTTCTGACTGTTTTGAATCCCTGTTCCAACTGCCCTGGTTCCAACCGCTGCTATATGCAATCACTTTCACCCAACTTTATTAACTTTTAAGAATTTGTTCCTGAAGAGAAAAAAGTCGAAAAATAATTGTACACAGGGATCTTAAAACTGTTGCGACATGCAATTCGACGAAAACGGCCTTAAAAATGGGCTGGGAAGGATTGGCTTTTGTTGCATGACAATGCCACCTTACATCGATCCGAAACAATACCTTGCCAAAAACAACGTTACGAGTCTGTAACACCATCCATATTCTCTCGGTCTTTCAACACCAGATTTTACCTGTTTCCATGGCAGAAAATGACATTAGAGGTACTAGTTATTGCTGATTCGTCAGAAGTGATTGAAAGAACTTTCGAAAAAATGCCAAGAAGAGAGTTTAAAACAATTGTATGAACAGTGGAATAAGTGTGTAGAATCAGGAGGAGATCATTTTGAAGGAAAATAAGGTAAAAATGTTACATAAAATTTCAACAAATTTTTATTAACCAATTCATGGAACTTTTTGATCCTACCTCACATATACATAATTTAACTATAGTGCGTCAATCGAAAAGGACAAAAAATTTCCATAATTAACAATGTACAAAACTAGGTATAACACGGAGGGAATGGGAGGAGTGATGAGGAAAAAGCGGCATCACGTTTCATGAGAAGGGGGGGGGGGGAGGAAACGTTCAATAGAGTCTAAAACTGAGTTACATTGTGTATGGACGCTCCCTTATCCTTACATGCTTCCATCGAACGTAGTTGGTAACTCTCTGGCCTCGCATTCAGGAGGTTACGGGTTCCAATCCCAATCTGGTTTTACCATGGTTTTCCCAAATCACTCCACGAGAATTTTATGATTGTTCTTTCAATTGGCCGAATTGCTTCCCATTCCTTATCCATTGTCCTTTCCCGCGTCTAATGACCTCGACGTCGACTATGCGAGAATCCTAAGCTAAAGAAGTAACTTGTTGAATGGTTTTATATATGTTTTACAGAGAGACTCCAGTCTCTTACGCCACTGTGTCAACTGCACAATGTTGAAAACGTTACTGTTAGTGTCACTGAAGGTAAAACTGCAACAATTCAGAGTCTGTGAAGGAATTCTTAAAAGATAGGAACTCTCTTCATATTAGAGATGTAGTTTCCAAGCACTTATCCCTCTATTGCATCGTCGTCTGTTTTTGGAATGCGACCTGTTGGGACTTGGCCGTCTTGTCTTTAGGCTGAAGCCTCCCCGAGAGGAAAGTTATGTTGACATCTATCTGCGAAACTATATTCTGTGTGCGCTGAGTGTATTTTTGTTTGTGTGAATTGTAGTTTATGAGGTGAAGATTGGGGACCGTCTCAGCATTTACGTGAGTGATTGTGGAAAACCACAATTGACGGCCAGTATGCGGGGACCAGGATTTGAACCTGCCCTTTCGTTAGCGTATTGAGCCACTCTGATAAAACATAAAGATTGTTTTATGATTATAGGATAGGAGATAAATTTATTGTTGAAGATGTAATGAGTAAATATATTGGCATAACTTGTGATAATAGTCTCAAGTTGGGCAGGACTCATTGGTTAGGTTATTGGAGAGTGTGGCGATGATAATTAGAAGAGTTAGAAGAGGAGGGAGGGAACTGTGCTTCAAAACTTTGGTCAAACCATTGATTGAATCTTGCTGTGCATTATGGAACCCTCATTATATGTATGATATACAGGAGTTGATGAAAAGGGGAGCAGCTTGATTTGTTAAAGAAATTACCGCAGAACAGAATCAGTAACTGATATAATAAAGGACCTGAAATGGGAGTCATTGGAATGCAGGATGTGAGATTACAGGGAACTAATTTGTTGTATAATACGAGAAATTTAGAGATGTCACTGAGAAACTTCTGTAGCTAACGCGTTATCGACATGAGCTGTATACACAACATTAATTGGCCTAAATTCAAGCTGTATACAAAAATTGCTTGAAATTTTATACAAATTATCTCCTTTTTGATCTATTGTTACTTGGCTACATAAGGCATATTCTGGAGATGAGGCCTGGAAGGATATTGGTAGAAGAATTTGGATTAGTTTATGAAATGGAAGTGATGACCATGACCACAAGCTAGCAATATATTTCTGGTGAAGGAATTGAAAATGTTTGTAGGCAGTCAAAGATCTGCATAGCCAGTTTCAAACAATCAAACAATATAAACTTCAAAATCTTGTAATAATTAAATACAATAACGGAAATTAAAATTGCAACAACCAGGCAGGAATGGTGGAATTTTAGGAAAACTCGTAGATGTTTTAACGACCATTACAGAAGATGGTAACAAACTGAAACGGATCAGGCCAAGTTTGTTACCTTTAAATATAGTTGTCAGTAAGAATTGCGCCCACCTCTATCACCTATTCATTCGTGCATCCTTATCGCCACAGTATAATAAGTGTTCGGATGTCTTCTTGGTGTATGTGCCTCTACGCCAGCATGCATTGAGGAGTCAGTAGTTTCATTGTTTGTCCCGAGTGACTGTGAGATCTCGTGTGTCTATTACTGGCATCCTAGACATGCTCTCCTGGGGACAAATCTGGGGACCGCTTGGTCAAAATTGCTATAATAACCCCTTAAAAAACTTCAGTTGTGATGCGATTTTGATGGTGGATCTGAAAGGTATCACAATAGAGTGCATCCAGGACCGGCACTAGTATTTCATGTGTAAGTTCCCCTCCCAAGACATTTTTACTTTCTTTTTTATATAAATCCTGAAAGTTTATTGGAAAAATGTTCAAAATCATCGGCAAATCTTCATTTGGTTTCTATTTAGATTGGCACCCAGGCCGGCGTACCCTGTTCGGGTTTTCGGGCCACGCTCACCCTCCTCCACCCTGCCTCCATAAAGCCAGCAATGTGTGCAGCACCCCATCTACATGGCGGTGGACTATCATTGGGCCTTCAACAACAACAAACTCAGTCCTTCTATCCAAACTGATACCCCAAAGCATGGTATCAATAGCTGGACCTGTATGTTGGGTAAGCCGTTTCTCTAGTATGCCACAAATGTACGCCATTTGCGTTTTGCATTACACCAGGTTAGACCATGCTGGCAATGAAATTAGGTCAATGGAACACATTGCGAAGGGGTCAGAGAGTACATCAAGCAATTGGTTTAGAATCGTCCAGGTGGTGACTATCTCTGTAACCGCTGCTTCGATCTTGCCCGTTGTCAATAGTCTGCTAGCAACAACCACTCATACTAATTGGTAGTATTCACGTGCTGCTATTCTTCTATATGGACCTGTGCCTGCTTTAGGGGAACTAGAGACTTCTTTCATCCAATGTGTTACATGTCTGCATACTGACATTGCACTATGGCCAATCGTGGGGGAGATTTTATGATAAGATGCTTCATTTCAAACACGCCAATTGTCCGACCTCTCTCACCGACATCTGAATGTGGAGGATCGTTATTTTTCACCTTGAAATACTTTGTCAACAAACTCTTGTGAACAAAGTGTCATGCTACACCATACTGTTCAACAGTTATACGCTAAAAAACATGGCGATTTTGCATAGTAAATAGTCCAGTAATTCTCATACTATTAAATGTAAAACTTTCAATTTTTAATCATTTAGTATACTTCATATGGGGATATTTGGGATCAAGTTTCGTTCCTTTATCACAACTCCGGCCGGGTGTTGCACTTTTAATTTCAAGCAGTATAATAATAGTAATAATAATTGATAAAATTGTAACGGAGCGCACGCTCTGGTGACAATCTCCCTACACAATCCTTTTTCTCATTTCTTCTTCCATCGAACTTTTTCCCTCTACTAATTCTTACTTTAAATTCTTTCAATGTTTCCAGTAAATTGTTCATTACTTTTCTTGGCAATTTATTCCAATCCCTTACACCCTTACCCACGAAAGAAAATTTTCCCACGCCTGAAACCCAGTGCCAGCTTGTAGTCATGGTCAACATTACTCTCCAAGCACCTCTCTTAATTTTCCCACCAATATCTTTCCATGCTTTATCTCCAGT
Organism: Vandiemenella viatica; assembly: GCA_031002005.1. Taxonomy (NCBI): domain Eukaryota; kingdom Metazoa; phylum Arthropoda; class Insecta; order Orthoptera; family Morabidae; genus Vandiemenella; species Vandiemenella viatica. The sequence continues at coordinate 4,467,158 of JARYHS010007075.1, forward strand.
ATAGGCCTTCTACACTCCCATGACACTCTTCACCCTCCTTCTATCCTCCAATTAATCCCGCTCCAGCTCCTTTATCATATTAGTTACTGTTTGTGTTTTCCGGTAATTTCCAAAGACAAATCTAGCAGCCCTCCACTACACCCCACCCAACTCCAGTATTTCATATCCAAAATGTGGGTAGCGATATTGCCACCAGGATATGATCTCCATAATATTGCTTATAATAAATGCTTTATAAATTGTATACGTGAAAATATTTTAATGTGAAAAAAGATAAAAGTGAATAAACATTTCGAGAAGTAATGTGCCATTTGAATTTTCGCAATGCAACTTTCTTATCAATATATTTGTATCAACTAATAAACTTAATAGAACTCTTTTAGAATATCCGTAAAATGTTTCTAGTATGGATGTAATGAAAGAATATAGATAAAATTCTTAGATTTAATTGGGTTCATAGTATTGCAACAGAAACTGAGAATGGAATGTATTCTCTGGAGCTGGCAGTATCGTTGTTAGCTATCAGCTGTGTGTTTTGGATACTGAATGTTGGCTGCAACGGAAGTAATATTGTGTATTACGTTCTCGAGGCGTCAAGAGGAGGCGATATGGAGCCAATAGAGGCTGTGTATATTAACGAAGAGGTAGGTTTGATACATTTTATGTGTTTGTTGAGTGTACAGTGCAAACATTGCTGATTACTGACCCACAACAACTTGGACGCCCTTCAAAACTTTGCTGTTCTTCGTGTAGCTGATGTGAAATCACTTACAAGCTCACTTTATTCAACTAAGTGCTTGAGTTGTACGATTTTGATAATACGTTTAAATTTGACGTGTTCTATCAGTTGATTCGTGTGAACTAAGTCTTGTGCAGAAACTACAAATGTTTTGAAGAATTCTTTGTCCACTTGAAATTGTTTCTTTTTAGCTCATAGGTAACGACCATATCAGATCTATTTGGAAATGTCTGCATTACGACTTATTAAACAAAATGTGTTTTGTTCAGCTGTTGGGCAACGAATTCATTTTATATGATCGTAGTTACAGGCACCGAAACTGATAACAGTAATCCAGTTATCTGTCTACACGCTTTACCATTATTTCTGTCAAATTACTTTTTTCTGCTTGTTTGTTTATAGGCCTTAGTAGCCAATAACGGAAGTTATTGAGGTCACTAATTTGTGATTGTCCGACAGTTCTCATTTAGACATGAAGCAATGACTGTATAGATGCAGATTAATTAGATACGTATTTATCAACAGAACAGCCGTAACTGGGAGATGTTTGTATGAAATCACGGAAAATGAAAGTAAATGAATCCTGTTTGCCCATGTAAGTCAGTGGGATTAATTCTAGATCGCGATACCACTGCCAATAAGCGTTAGTATATATAAATGATCTCCCCTGTGTTTCATATAAAAACCCAAATTTGACCAATTTGCTGACGACACAAACATTGGAATTAAAAATACTCTACATTTATCTGCAGAATATATTTCAAATTATGTCTTTGATCTTATTAATAAATGGTTTACAGCTAATGGCTTGTCTTTAAACATTATTAAAACTCAGTATATGCAATTCAGTACATCACACAGATTAACAACAGATATAGACATAAAATTTGCAGGCCATTGCATTCAAGAGGTAGAGTGTGTGAAATTTCTAGGTTTTTACATTGATCATAATTTAAATAGGAAGGAACATGTATCTGATCTACTAAAGAGTTTGTGTGCAGCCACATTTGCAATTTGTACAGTTTCAGCTATGGGTGATCTCCGTATGAAGCAGCTAGTTTATTTTTCTTATTTTCACCCCTTATTGTCATATGGAATAATATTCTGCGGCGATTCTACCCATGGAGACAAAGTGTTCAGAGACCAAAAGCGAGTAATAAGAATTATGTGTGGGGTTAGCAATTGAACATCATGTAGCGAGCTGTTGAAGTAGTAAGGTATTTTAACATTGGTGGCCGAGTATATATACACATTAATTTCCTTTGTAGTCGCAAACTATACTTTGTTTAAAACAAGTAATAAAATACACAATTATGGAACTAGAAGTAAAATTGATCTTCACAAAGATTACAAATCACTGTCATTTGTTGAAAAAGGGGTTTGATATTCAGGGATACATATCTTCAATAAGCTCCCAACACATATTAAATGTCTAGCAAACGATAAGAATAAATTCATAAATTCAGGAAAAAATTGAAATAATTTCTCATTGACAACTCCTTCTACTCTGTCGAAGAATTCATTTCTAAGGTATCTACAAAATAACTGCCAGTAGCTTGTGTAAATGTAGTTCACATACTTAATTTACCATGTATGCTATGACTGTACATCTGCTGGTGTACGTATTATTTTGTTATGCAGTTTTGTATCTGTAAATTGACAACTTTCCACTTCCCACAGAGCCAGTCTCTTATATTGGGAGCAATGTATTGCAATTCATGTATTTTATTGTACTTTCTGTTACACCAACAACGATGATGTAAACACAACTGCGAATGCTGTTTATGACATCACTCTGTTGCCGGGAATGATACGTACACTGCACTACAAATATTATTGACAGGATCTGCATGGATTTTGTTTCTTTTCTGTGCTGAACAAATGAAATACCATATTTCTATAAATTTATAAGAGAAGAAGTAAATTTTTCTATAGTTCTGGTACTGTAATTAAACTATTCCATGTGTTTCTATATCTAGATAACCAAAAATATATGTATAGCTACAAGCATCAATAAAATAATCTGTAGTCAAAGTAGCAGACTAATTTTGTCAATAAAATATCAAAAGCTATGTTATGCATCTCTTCATTGTAAAAAGTCACAATTAATTAATGGTTGGATTTTTTTCCACTATTAAATGAAGGATACATCTCACCATGTTGAATCGATAGAGATCGAGTGCTTTCACTGTATACAAATATGGCATTTCAATGGGTATTAGGCAATTTTTTCCTGGTCCAGGCTGCATTTCACCCTAACCACAACTGCCATAAATAAGTTTAGATTGATATGATCACTATAGCGACAACTTTGCAATGGAATCACACAATCTATACACCAGAAAACATTTTGCTTAATTCTAGATAGTGATACCAATAAAGTTGAAAATTATTATTATTCATAAATAACTATAAATATATCACATTTAAATTGTTACCCCCCAAAAACAAAATTTATTTTCTGTTACCTTCGTAGATGTTCGCGTGTTGAATACATCACACATGGAATCAATGAAGTCATATGTAACAGCAGCAATTTGTGTTTACATCATTGCTGTCGGTGTGGCAGAAACTATTGGTAGTGGTATCTTGATCTAGAATTAAACCGTTCAGTGAATTGCTTTCACTTTCATTAGTAAGTTCAGAATCAGTATTTGTGAGAACAAGTGCACAAGTTTCCTGCTGAATTTTTTATATTTGTAGCAGTAAGAAGATCTATGCTCCCAAGTGAGGTTGTTATTACAATATTAAAATCTGATCGAAATAGCATAATTTCTATATGATAGATTAGGGACGTATAGTAAAATAATATATATAAAAAAAATGTGTCGAGTTATACGAAACTTTGAAGTTGTGATGATTCAAATGTTTTTACAATTTTTGGCTAATCATTACTGAAATTTAGATATTACCATAGACTTAGGTGTATAATTAATTGATGTAAATAATTTATGTTAACTCTTCAGAGCTTTTGTAGTCTTACTTTGTTTGCTCAAGTACTGCTGTCTTATATAATCTGGCAGTTGCGGATCCTTATGAGATGATTATTCTAGTCCCCATTAATTACATGCTAAAGGAATTAATGAAGATATACTAGAGACATTAATATGTACATTTGTGTGCCAGGTTGGTTGATACTAGATAATTAGTGTTTTGTGAATGTATAAAAATTTACTTCTTTTAAAACTTAATGATTACAATGCTACATATGCTTTCTAATCTTAAAATTGTCTTCAATCTTAAAATTGTCTTCAATAGGTTTATTTCTTCATCCTGATTTTATTTGAGGTTATCATGTGGCTTGTATTTTTTTTTTTTCAGTATATGCTAGAAAACATTGAACAAGAAGATTCAGTATCAAATCCTATTCCTGATAGGTAAGGGAGTCCCTTATTATTAAACCTATTACACTTTACATACACTTATATTTTTTTGAAATATATAATTAGCATTGTGCATACAAGGTGAGGCAGTCAAACAGCAAGATTCCTTGAAGGGCTGGCAGGTGTGGTTGGAGGGTTGGAGAGCAGGAGATTTGATCTTGGGCATCTAGATAGTCGGAATTTAGTAGCCAAGCAGCGCAAGTCGAGTGAACAGCGTGTGTTTACTGTAAAAGCATTTTACAAAAATGTGGATCATTTCGTTGCCACTCAACACGCCTTTCAGCAAAAGTTTCAGTATCTCCATGTGCTTTGCTTCAGAGCCATCAGTGACAGCTATCGGACTCTGGGCGAGAAATTTTGAAGCCAATGCAAGCACAGCAAAGAAAAGATAGAGTAGTGAAAAAATGATCAGAACTTCTGAGAATTAAGTCAGGTAAGTTAGGACTTAACAAGAAGTCCGCAATAATCAGCTAGATGACACAGTAAAAACTTAACCTTGCTTATCGATCCATAAGAAGGATTGTAACGCATGAACTCTATTACTATCAATACAAGATGCAAGTTGTGCAAGCCCTCAAATCTGAATACGTTTTTGTCAACTGATGTTAAATGACACTGATGAAAATGAAGAGTGAGTTCACAATTTGTGGATGAATGACAAAGCCCACTTCCTCCTTAGGAGCTTTGTAAACAAACAGAATTTTAGATACTGGGCTGAAAATAACCCTAAAAATCTTCATGAAACACCTCTTCTCTTGGAGAATGTTACAGTTTGATGTGCAGTGTCATCGCGTGTAATAATCGCCCCCTATTTTTTTAAAGTTGAATGTGGTGACTGTCAACTGTGATCATTGTGCTGATATGTTGGCAATTTTTAATGTTCCTGAACTCGATGAAAACTCACTTTTCAAGCAAGATGGTGCAACTCGCCATACCGCCAGTGGGTCTACGGATTTGCTACAGCTCGCTTTTCTTGGTCATCTTATCAGCAGGTACGACGATTTGCAGTGGCCAGTCTTTTCACCTGATTTAAAGGCATCTCTATTTTCTCTGGGGATATCTTAAGCTTAGGTTTTTCAAAATAATGCACCAAAAAGGATCAATAAGGCAAGAAGTCAACTTCACTTTGAAAATGCTATGCAACATAATGGGTTCCTTCATTATCATATCCTGGAAATGTATTCAAACTGAAGGCAACCATTTTGTCTACACAGTATTCAGAAAATAAACATTTTTAGATTAAATGTGTACATTCCACTCATATAAAATCTATTTATAATAATAAGTAATACAATAATTTATTTATTTACTTTTTTTAAATCTGGTCATTTGACTGCCTCACCCTGTAGATTATTCGAATTTAATATGCTCTGTTTCCATATGACTGGAGATTTTATCAGCATTGCAGTTAGACAAAATTCTCTACTAACTAGACTAGTTAGTCCATTTATGAAATCCGAAAACGTCATGTTTCATCAATTGACTCTTTTGACCATTTACTCAGGATATTTTTAACCGTGCTTCATTTTTGCTATGGTGAGTGGCTGATAAAACTTAATATCTCAATGTTAGTGGTGTCATATATTAAACAGAAAAGTTTTAATTATTTTAGTGAAATGTGAAGCAAAGTAATTGAATTATATACAATCATTAACAACTAATTAAGATATTTATTAATGAAAATTAATTTACTTTCATCATTTATAATATATTTTTTCAGTCCTGTATTACTTTTTGCTGTTCAGCACATTAAATAAGTTGTGACTTGTGAGGATGGCAGAAGTGTCATGCTATTTGCCATATTACTTACTCTCTTCATATAGGCAATTCCCCACCCCATAGCTATTCTGGTGTTTTTAAAGTATCTCTACATAATTCCATTCCTAATTCTTAAAGCAATGGTGAGCAAGACCAGTATTGCGGCCATTATATGGTCAGAGCTTTCACGATAGTCATGTTCTTGAATAACAAGAAGGCAGTTCTGTGTTGGTAACAGTGATTTATACTAAGGCATCTATTTGTTGGTCGTTATATCACACTGAGCTAGGCAAACAGTTTTGGCTTTTATAAATTGTCAGACGCAACTAAGGTGGCCAAAATAATACCAATACTCGAATTTTTAACACTGCTTTCTATTGTTTCCATCTACCACTTTATGGCATCTCTGTTGATCATTTAGAATGTGTGCTCATTGATTTTTTTTCTGTTTTATGTCATGTGCTTTTAAGTTTCTTACTTAGTCTATTCAAACACATTTAATAACCAAGTTGGCCAACGTTGTATGGATACAGGATGATCTTTTTGTCTTCCTTTTTGAAAATTGTTAACTGACTGTGTTACAAAAACTCAGAAATCTTACTAATGAAACTATTAATTCAAAAGCATCTTCATCATCATCATCCTTAAAAGTTTATAGCCTCCGGCCGGGTCTGCTTTAAGCACAAGCCTTTCCATTTGCTTCTTTCATCCCACCACCTCTCTGTCACCACTTTGTTCCAGTCCTCTCCTCTCTTCCGTACACTCTCCACTCCTTTCAGCCATCTGTCTCTGGGTCATGTACCGTGCATCTTAATTTCATGGGTTTTTATTGGGATTCTCTGAGCCTCCATTCTCTTTACATATCCATACCATCCAAGTCTGGTCCTCTCTATCATTTCCTGTAAGGGTTCCTCTTTTATGGTGCATCTAATCACTTCATTCCTTATTCTTTACATTTTACAAAACAAAATCAAGCCTCAAAAGCATCTAAAAACCTGAAAATAATTTTATCAATAGTTGTTAACTCATTAAGTCTTACATTCTAATTGATATCATTGTGCTCACTGCTGTCAGAATATCCTCCTATCACTCCAATATTACTGTTAGGTCTCCCTATATAGTTCAACTTGTTGTTCTTTTATTTTTCTCCAGCCTGTTACCCAGTAATTGAACTTGTTGTAATTCTTCCACTTAGTTTCATCAGTTCATTGTTATAGGTCTGTTAGTAGATAGTGTGTGATTCTTCCTTACAAGGGCTACCCAAATTTTCTTCTATCTGTACTATTGTATCTATGGAAAACTGCCTGACACTTGCTAGGTGGATATGTCTTTCTTCATTAATATTATTTGTCATATTTAAGTTCAGTTTATAGATTATATCTTTTTATTGCTTTATATATCATTTTCCTGGTAGATATTATTTTCGTACAACTTTCCTTATGTTGTATATAGTTTCTATTCATTTCATTTTATACTATTAGTTGCCGCTTGTGTTCTGGCTCGTTCATAAACAATCAAGCTATGATCACTTAGAAAATTAGAGGTCTGATTTTTTCACAAATTGGGAGAGCACGCAGACTGGTTCCTCCAATATGGTGGAGTAGAGGTTGTGTGTAATTGACTGCACCATCGATAGATGCCTCTGAGACGCTGGAGTAAGCAGATCGCTGGTGGTGTGAGTACGTGTCAGTGACCCTTATCGAAAACTCGGATAGTAAAAAATGGAGCTTCATTTGGAGCAGCATTATTCATTAAAGCTCTGTGCAAAACTGAACAAAACCACTACAGTGACTTTTGAACAATTCAAGAGGTGGCCTATGAAGAAGCAGCTGTGTCAAATGCAGTATTTCTCATGGGGCCCAAGAGGTTCAAAGATGGCAACGAGGATGTTAAAGACAATTACCGTGCTGGGAGACCTTCAACAAAACAAACTCATGAAAAGTTGGTGCAGGTGCTGGTACTTCTAAGCACTGACCTTCACCTTGGTGTTACATTTTTTGCCGATGAATTGGGATTGCATCGGAATACGACATTCAAGTTAGTGATAGAAGAATTGATGTTGAGAAAAGTGTGTGCCAGAATTATTTCCAAAGTTCTGATGGATGAAAAGAAGGCACAGTGCAAGGCTGTTTGCAAAGAAATGCTTATACATTTGAGAGTCGATGCCAATTTTTTAGGTAAAATTATTACTGGTTTTAAGAACTGTGTAAGGAAACGATCATTAATAGAATTGACAAACTGTGGAGTTTGGGATATGTTCAACATGGCAGCACGGTGGCAGTGCTGCCATGTTGAACATGCCACCGCCATTCTACACCTCCGATCTAGCTCCCAGTGACTTCTTTTTGCTCTCCATAATGAAGAGAGACCTGAAAGGGAAGCAATTTGACATGATTCTAGGGTCCAGGCAGCTTCGAGAAGGTCCCTTGACTGCGTTCTGTGCAAAGATTAACAGGGAGCCTATGAATAAGACAAAATGCTGGCAGCTGTGTGTTGATGCCCAAGGGTCACATTTCACAGACGTAACTGTACAAAAATTTTCAGTAAATTTTTAGTTTTTAGACCAGTCTCGGAACTTTGTAAACACACTTTGTAAGTCCCACTTCTGTTGGCATATTATTCCTCAGTTCTATTTTTTCACGAGAACTACACAGATAATTTTTTAATAAATAATTTACAGCGAAAGGTAAGTTCGAATGAATGTAAACCCTAAAGCTCCAATCATTAAACACTATTAAATTTCAAACACATTTATATAAAATTTCTGATAATATAGAAAAGGAAAACTAAAAGTTAGACAGTCTTCAAAACCATGAAAAATTAAACCCAGACTTATGTCATGGAAAGCTACTACATTAATGTAGATCTGTATTATTTTGATGAAAAATGTTTTAGACATATAGTTTTTAAGTTACCATCTCTAAACAATTCATAATTCTTAACTTTCTTGCAAACAGATCTGTATCAAAATGTAAAACAGTTCTAAGGGGTCCATGACCCAATAGAAAAATTCTTCTCAGTGGGTGATCTGGTCCTTGTGAGTTGTACTTAATACACGTTATCTTATGTGTTAAATTCCAGGTAAGACTTGTACAGTTATGGACGTCAAGTATGTTGCTGTTAATAAAATATGTATGTTAATATTTATGCTGATCATAAAATCTCTATGACTTTAATTAGTTTCTCAGTAGTCTATCTCTATGTAATTCTGTATCTGCTATTAACAGTCAAGTGATTAAAACTGTTTTCTCAATTTCTTTTTCTTTTTTGCAGGTCAAATTTTGAATTGCAACAAAAAGATATAGTTCTTTTTTGTGAACAAAGCAGTATTAGTGTGATGGAGCAGTTACAAATTACAAATACCCTCTTAGTCAAACCTCATGTGAGCAATGCCAGTGTATCCAATAAGAGAGAAAGTGCCACCATGCCAGTTATCATACAATTACAATATACATGTGCCATGTGCCTTCAACATATCTCCACAAGGGACTTGCTAATATGTTATGTCTTTAGTCATTACCCATGTATAAATTCACCATTACATATTTGTGAATACTGTGGACTGGTTTCTTCGAATTTGTGTGCCCTCGGTTTTCAAGAGAACAAGAATGTTGTATTTAAAGAGCCATCATTAATTGAATTTGCTTGTGCATTGTGTACAGACATTTTTTTGTCTTGGCGTTCCCTCACAAAACATGTGTTCACCCACATATCAACTGTTTCATCTCCTTTATATGTTTGTACATATTGCTCAAAAGTATTTAAAGATGTGACAAAACTCCAACTTCATAAATACACCAGCAGATCTACACAAAGAAGGTAAGAGGATGCCTTATTATTTTGTATTTATACTTCAGTTAATTTTAAGTTTAATTTCTATAATATATTGTTATCAGAAATTTTGTGCTAATACTGAGTGTATGTGTGCTTAGTTATCAATTTAATGAGTGGAGAAGTTACTGTTCAACCCAACAGCTAACAGTTGTCTCAGCAGTTCAGGGTTGTTAGTAAAAAGTGAGCTGTATTGATATAAATCTAACTTCTTTGATGTGTAGATTCGTTATAGTTTTATGAGGAAGTAATGACTATTTAGGCTCCTTGATAACTAATGTAAGCCCAATTGAGGAAGTATATGAAAAAATATGGACATCGTCTCATTATAGCTAGAAGTGGAGTGTTTTTTTGTGAGAAGGAAGTAGATTTGATTTTTAGCCATATGAATGACTCATTTTAGTGTATTCACTGGAAGGAACTATAGATTATCAAGGACTCAGAGGAGAATTGAAATTCATTTTTCCTTACTATTGAGCATTAATAACGTACTGGAATGTATAAAGTTTTTTAGTAAATTTAAATTTTATCACTTGTCCTTTTATTATGTAAAAGTGAATTTCAAGATCTTAAAAATACGAGGCACTTTGCTTAATTTATTTTCAGTTAAATATGGTTGTAAATTCTGGGTAATTAGTGATCTTGTTACTTGTAAATGATGTGATAATATGGGAACCACATAACTGCTATTTAGCTAAGAGAAGAGTGGAAAGGTTGATAGGAGGCTGCTATAATAATGTGAATTTTTATAGCCCATATGGTATTATGTAAGTGGTCTCCAATTATTATCTATGCTGTTTGAATCCAGTGCAACTCTCTTACACCTTGATATTTTTACTGTTAAGGTATCTACATCTAAGGTGAGTACCACATTGTTGTTTGAGAATTGACTTTGAGTTCATATATATTTTGCTGTCATAATTCTTTCTAGAAGAAACTAAAGAATATACATTGAAGAGAGTTGAAATATTATACATTCCTGTGTCACACTTGTTAGTATGTTGGTTTATTCAAGTGGTCTCCAATTATAATCTATGCTGTTTGAGTTCAATGCGGCATTATTATTTTTTATATTTTTACTGTCTATTCACCAAGCATGGTGGGTGAACGGTTAATATTGTGGCCTCGCATTCAGAAGGATGCGGGTTCGAATCCCCATCTGGGCACCCAGATTTGGGTTTTCCATGGTTCCCTTAAATCACTCCAGGCAAATGCCGGGATGCTTCCTTCAAATATGCCATATCCAAATTCCTTCCCATTCCTTGTCACCAGTCCCATCTTGCCTTTAATGACCTTAGCCATTGACGAGGCATGAAGCCGCAAGAAAAAAAATTCCCTATTCACAGGAATACATTTGAACCAACTAAGGTGGATCTGTTGTTTAACATTAGAAAATGCCTTTCGAAAATCAGTAAAAAACACATAGAAAATTTGGGATCAATTCATTTCTAAAATAAGTTCTGCATACAAAATAACAAATCTACTTATTTCATATTATAGTTAGGTTAGATTAATTCTCTTGAATGTACTTCTATGAAATATCTGATTTGAAGTGTTTTTATTGATAATCCAGCTATCAATTGTCTCTATTTGCAAGGACAGACAGCATTTATTTTAAAATCTTCACATTTTTATGAATATAATATACATAGGGAAATTAACTAACTTTTTCCTATTTATATTGCGATATTGACTGCATTTAATAATATAAGAGATGCCATAGGTAACCAAATGTATTAGTCCATAGACAACTGTTGTAAATTTGCCAAGCAGTTGATGTCTTATTAGTTCCCTGTTTAATTAGAGAGCAAAAAAATATTTTAGTGCAAATATTTTATTTGTATTGAAAATGTTTTAGAAGTAGCCAGTATTTCACTTAATTAGGGTCATAAGTTTATAAAGTTGTTACTCACAAGTTGGTAATATATTTTCTACTTTAGGCTATGTTTTTTTATCGAGATTTTTCCTGTAATATAGCTCTTGGGTTTTTACTGTAAGTCATATTTTTGAAACAGTTAGGGTTATTCATTTAACGTACATTAAGGTAACTAGCTTTAAGAGCAGTGTAGCTCATTATTTATGTACACAGTATAGGATTACTTATATCAATGAAGTATATATTAAATGAGTTTAGTCTATTAGTTCAATAACTGAAACCAGATCTAAATGTGTTGTTAACTAACATAATTCTTTATACATTACATTAGCAATACATGATAACATACAAATTTTGATGGTTGTAGGGGTTGTGATTGCAAAAACACAAATGAACAACTTTCTGCTGCTGATTTTCAAACCAACAGAATAGAAGAGGAACTAATAACTACCTATAATCATAGTAAGTTCTTTACTAACAGAGAAAGTTATGTAGGAAGTAAGTCAGAAGAAATGTCTACTATTTGTGAACCGCATGCGACAAAATGTATTTGGTCCTGCAGTGTTCAAAACAGTCAGAAGGTTTATGAACCATTTTCTCATGAAGTTAGTAAAAAGTCAATTACAATTACTGAGGATCTTAAAAAGAATCCATTTACTCATTCAAGTGAATGCCCATTGATTTGTGATATTTGTGGAAAATCGTTTACACAGTCTGGTCACCTTGATAATCATCACATAAATTTGGACAACCGACCATTCTCTTGTGATGATTGTGGAAAATTGGCTACAGAACGCTCATTTTCTTGTGATTTTTGTGGAAAATCTTTTACAAGGTCCAAAAATCTTAAAGCTCATCAGCATATTCATTTCGATAAACGCCAGTTTTCTTGCGATGTTTGTGGAAAAACATATGCTAGTTCTAAATATCTTAAAATTCATCAGCGAATTCATTTGAGTGAACGCCCGTTTTCCTGTGATATTTGTGGAAAATCATTTAATTTCCGTGGTAGTCTTAAATATCATAAGCGGAATCATTTGGATGAAAGACCGTTTCCTTGTGACGTCTGTGGAAAATCTTTTTCACAGTCTTGCGGTCTGAAACTTCATCAACGGATTCATAGCGGTGAACGCCCATTTATTTGTTATGTTTGTGGAAAATCATTTACACACTGTGGAAGCCTCAAAAATCATCAGCGGATTCATTCTGGTGAACGCCCATTTTCTTGTGAGATATGTGCAAAATCATTTACAGAATCTGGGCAGCTTAAAACTCATCAGCGGATTCATTCCAGTGAACGCCCATTTACTTGCGATATTTGTAAAAAATCATTTAAACGTTCTGCTGATCTTAAAATTCATTATCGAATTCATTTGAATAAATGACTTTTTCATTTATGTGGAAAATTATTTACTTATTCCAATGATTTTAATGATAGCAATGGATTCATTTAGACTAACTGTAGTTTTTGTATACTATTCAGGAAAATCATTTTCATTGTCTGGTATTCTAAAACATCATCATCGATTTAGGTAAACTGCCATTTGGTTTTATTGTTTGTGGGGAATCTTAAAAATCATTATCGATTCATTTGGTTAAATATGAATTATATTGTGAATTTTGTGCAAATTGTTTTATAGAGACTATAAATCTTTAATGACATTGCAGTATTAATATAGGTGATTTCCTTTTTTGGTGTCTAATTTGTAGAAAATATTTTATACAACATGGGTATTTTAAAATCATAACTGGCTTAGTTTGTAATCAAACTCACATTCTTATAAAGTTTTCTATAAATCTCCTACTGTGGCCTAATTGCTTTTATTCAAGTATACATCCATTTTCTTGTGATGTTTTAGTAAAATCAAATGCTGTGATTGAATTCACTGAGGATAGCTCCACTTGTCTGTGAAGTTTCTTGAAAAACTTATTATTGGTTCTGATGACCTTAAAATATATCATATCATTTGTTTCATATATAATCTGAGTAGCTTTTAGATGTTATAGTTACTGAAAATTTAAAGGGTAAGGTTTATTAAGCCTAAAATTTTCTCTTTCACACTTTGGATGCCATTAAAGATTACACTGCATAATGGTGTTCTTAAAAGTGATCAAATATATTGGCCAGGTACTAAAATGTTTTCCTGTGGAAATTGTAAAGTCTTTTTAGATGAACTAAAAAATGCTCCTAAATTTCTTATGTACTATTTATTCCCCTCTCCTGGCTTCACAGAGAAAAATTTCCAATAAAATTTATCAAAGGATTCAGATTTTGTAAATTTTACGTATTTATTTCACTGAGGAAATTGTTACCTTTTATCCATAAACAAGTATAATCATTCTTGTAACCATTGTATAACATTGTACTGATTTTGCTAGAATCACGAAGTACTGTTATTAGTTTACATTAATTTATATTCAGTAACTTGTAGCATTATATATTGTCATAAGTAATATTATTGTTAGTAATAATTCATTTTAATGCTAATGTAATGCACTTTTGAAACTTCAGAGAAATTTCTGAATTGTGGATTTTATTATTTTGAAGATAAATTACAATATCAGTTCTGTTATGGTACAGTTTTGATAATATATATGTAAATTTTGTGTAGGCTATATGTGTAATGTTTGAAATATTATAAGGATACCCATATAATTAATTATTTATATAATATTTAGTCAGGAACCCTTCTCTTCTGACCATTTCTAAGGTGGATTTTAATAGATAACTTTTGGTATTATCTGTAATATTGATTTATTTAATAGTTGTGATGTTAGAGCTGCTTTAAATAGCTATCAGATTTCTCAATTGCACATATTTTTATTATAGCATGAAAGTGAAGTGATTTTTAAATTTATAACTGTACTTGAACCTCAGAAAATCAGGTAATTTGTATTGATTACTGGAGATCACAATACCTTTAGGAATTAGCATCCTAATATGATAGTAGTCAATTGTAAGATACTGTTATAACTACTTTCTGAAGTATTGATCCAGAGTGGCTTATAATATAATTTCTGCTCAAAAATAAATGTCCGTGCTGTATTACAATGGAATTATTGCTTGAAAATAATATGTATTGTGATATTATTATGACGTCAATAGTGAATGTTGTAAAGAAATCACGCTCTCAAAGAGACTTCAATGTATTATCTTATTATTGTTTAAAAATTTTGAATTATTGCTGCTATAATTTTATATGAATTATATTTTATTCAGGAAAGTATTTTAATCAACTGTCATAATGGTCATCAGTTTTGACTTTAGTATTTTTTTTAATATTGGGCTCTAATGACAGTGTAAATTTTTCACAAGTTCTATGTTTTGTGATTCTTGTAGTATTGTTTTTTATTGTAAGATGACACTTTTGAAATAAATGTTATTTATGACTTATCAGTGAAAATATTTTATGTAGTATTTAGCTAGTTAGCACTGCAGTCTTAGCTAAAAAAATTTCCTGCTGTTCATTTAACATACTGAAATGTCATCATTATATCTTTCATTGATAGAGAGAGCAAATTTGCATCTCATATCATGGTACTCGATCATCTGCTGGTAAAATGTCATTGTCATTGTGCACTTGTTTGAAGAAAAAGATTTTGACAAAGACTATATGTATCAGCAAAAATTAAATATTTTAAAGTCTCCTATTCGTTGTAGACTTTTGGAAGTCTATTATAACTCTCTGTCTTGAGAAATGAAAATTTTCTGCACATATTTAGTATATACTGCAGTTATAAATATAATCTTTTCTTACAATTCACAGTTTTACTAGGTATTTCAGTATCATATATGAATGTGTTGTTAGATTTGATGGAGCAAGTTAATCTTTGCTAAGAATTATTAAAACTTGATTTCTTGGAACCACATGGTGTAACCTGTATGATCAAACAGAACTTTTAAAATTCCTGTGCACACCGGAATTTGTGTGCAGAAACTGGAACAGTGAATTATGAAAGCAACAGCCTTCACTACTGAGGTACCCAACCAATCTATATATATTTTCGCAAATATTCTGCTAGGAAAATGTCAAACATCAATTTACTATCAACATTTTTCTAGTGATGGTAGAAGTATTACCAGTATGATGCATTTTACTGGGGATTCCTATTTATACTTATGCTCTCAGGTTTCAGTTTTAAGTACTTAGTTTCAATAATGTGTGCACTATTGAAAAAAAAAAGTTCTAAAATTTTCTTGCAAGAATCTGGATGCATATTAAATCCTTATTTCCACTGTCTATCTAAATTAGTCAAGTTTGACTTATATATAGCATTACCAGTGGTTTTCCCAGTTTTGAATCACTTTGAATTTCGCTGACTGCAGATGTTGTATCGGCTTCTGCTCGGATCTCATCAACAGAGTTAATGTGATGCCTTTGAAATGGAATATCATTTAATTGACGTTCCACACATTGTGTGCAGAAGCGTTATCATAATCTAGTAACTAGTTGGTATTACAACATCTTAGGCAGTTAGAGCATATCATTTTCCCTCAGTCATCTCAGTACTTTTCCATGACTTTCTGGCACGGCAGGACATATTTCCTGTGGATTATTTCACGATATTTTATAGTCATCATTGATTTAATGTTGCCTCTAAGAAGTTGCACTTTTCTCAATTGCTGGTGGTCGGACTGGGAGATTGAGTTATCTATAGCAGTTGTATACAGTCTCCTGTACACCTGAACAACTGGTAGTCTCATTCTTGCTATCCAAAAATGAGGTACATCTTCCGCCGAATTTGGTCTCATCCTCAGAACATTCACTAGAATGTATGTACATGCTAAAAACCCTATGGATTATCTGCCGGCTGTCCTCACAGATTGCTTCACGCATCATAGCATTCATACATGGAGTTGTGCGTGATAACAATTGACCCAGATGTCGTCTTCCAAAAATTTCCGACCATTATTAAAATGCTTAATACACTCAGATGTCGTTCCTTCATTTAGAACTTTCTCAGCAAAAAATGCCTTAAGCATTAGGTTGGGTGCTGCAAAAATGTTATTGAGCTTGGAACAAAAATTAACACAAGTGCTTTACTCGATCCTATCAGCCATTTTGGAAATCGGAGACAAAGAAGAATCGGTCTCAGGAAAACTACTAAAAAAACATGTGCAATCACTAAGATGCCACTTGGGTAAATGGCGGCTGATATATGCCCTAAGTGGCGGTAGTAGTGTTTTGAAGATCTCAGAAATTCTAGACAGCACCTAATATCATATAATATCATATGAGTAATATTCAGAAATTACTTTTTTTATCTTGAAGTTTTTGTTTGTCATGTATTGGAATCTTCTGACTATTTTATTTGAATTCAAATGACGGTCAGTGTGCTTATTTGAAACAGAAAGAACTTTTAAATGAGAGAGTTCTATGGAAACAATTTCTATTGTTTTCTTTCAGTTTTAGAAAATTGAAGGTGCCTGTTATTAGTTTTTAATGCAGATGGCAACCTTACAGGAACAACCTTTAAAAATACACCACAATCTGTATGCATTAAAGAAGACTTTCAGAATTAAGAAAGACAACTGTTATGTTTCAGTATTGTAATGCGATAGTCTTTCATGTACCATACCATTCACAGTGAGCATTCAACATCTTATGCTGTTCGAGCCCCTTATACACCATAGCATGCCTCGAAACAATGGTAAACATGGACATCAATAATGTACTCGGGTATCCATTATACCTTTTACAGAGAATTAAATCTCTAATCATGTACATACCAGCTGATGGTATGTGAACAAAATTCTATTGACATCCCTACCATGTATTTTTTTTATTTTTTTGTCAAGCAGTATATAAACATATATTCTTTTCTGCTGTTTCCATAGTTTAATACAAGACACATGATCGCTGTCTGACATAATTTTGAATGAATTCATTACTGAATCAACACACTTGAGTCCCACAATTCAGCCAGTCGTTTGTGAGTTGGTCGATTGAGAGCTGACCACCATTTGGTTTCAGTCATGGTGTTTAATTCAAATTGAATTTGATGTGAGGGAATAATCTCAGGGGATAGATCTCTATGTGGGTTGGGTTAATGTTAATGTGGACCTTACAGCATAAGCAGTTGTTTTATTCTTTGTATGTCTATCATTTTCCACTCACTCTTCCCTTAATTTCTCCTCGACAGTCTGACCAGTATGAACAATTTTAGGAATGTCTGAAATTCATCATTGATTTCGTGCCGCTTTTAACGAGACTCTTTTTTTTAGCTACTGGGTGGTTGGATGTGGAGTCTTGGTCACCTGAGAGAGTAACTGGCAGTATAGTGTAAGAGGTGGGGGGGGGGGGGGGGCGAGGGTTTCCTTAATGTATATGCAAAAATAAAAATTGTATTTCCATAAGTCTTACCCACTATTTCTATTTCTTAGAAGATAGTAAGTAACTATTAAAAGTTTCAAAAAAAATTACTCAACACTAACACATGCCTTAAGCAGAGTGAAAATTGCAGTAAATAAGATAATAATAAATGTTCACAAACTTTTCTCCGTTTTTAAATTTAAATATGATTAAACATAAGAAAAACTGAAATATGGCTTCAAATGACATACTGTATTATGTGTATTTAATATCTACATTAAAAGGTTTTAATTTTGTTGACAATGATTGCTTTGAGCAAGCTAGATTTTTTTTTCATTCTTCATCTTAGACTTTTTTTTTACTTTATGTACTTTTCTCTTCTTTATATATGACTGTGAGGCTTACAACTACAGTAAAGCCATGCCAAAGATTAAGTAGAGATCTTCTGATTGCAGGATTATGAACAAAAAGATCAAATGGAATTTTAAATCGTTTAAAAAATTTGATATTCTTTGCTTCAAACTCGTGTACCTCCTTGTGCATGTATTCTATTGTTTTCTTGAGTTCAAAGTTTAATACACATGGAGTTAAAAAATATTTGATTTTTGTTCTCTTATTGCTTTTGCTATTTTTACTTTTTCTTCTTTAGAAATTTTATCATCAAGAAATACCACAGTTTTTTCAGTAAGATACTACAAAAGATTATATTCTCTTGAGAATCCTTTGAATTATTTATTTTTTAATATTTATTTATTTTTTGTAAAATTAGAGGCATTTTGCTGGCTGAAGAGGCATTGCATCAAGCTCTTAGGTATACTTTTACAATAAATATGCAAATGTCGCTCACTTCTTGCAATTCTTGCCTAGTCAAGGTAAATACAATTCGAAAAATAAATATTTTCATGCCTTACATAGCTTCTGTCCAAGGTGGTAAAAAGCGCCAGGTAATCGAAATTTGTTTCCATTTTGTAACCTCCTTAAAACATAACTAACTGCAGAAACTCTTTATAATCATCTTTTTTTGTTGTATAATAAATTTTATTTTGCCAAAATTAAGTTTCCTATATTGTCTGCAACACTTTGATCACCAATTCCAATAGCATATTACAGCGTATGAGAGCAAAGTCAGTATTTAACATGACATGTCACATATTATCAACTATTTTTTTTTTTTTGTAACAGTTTAACGTTCCTTTTTAACAACGTGGTCTTTAGAGACGGGTATAATCAACTAGCGTAATCTATCACGACTCACGATATCAAAGTGTTATTGTATATTTAGTATAATTTTATTTATTAATGTACTGTACATAATACAGTATATAAATTTTTCTCATTCAAATGCTGGAAATACATTAGTTTTCAAGCAAACTGGTGCAATATTTAGAAATATGCAAATTACCCAAATTTTTTTCTGGCATCATTTTTGGACACAAGGAAAAAACATAGACGGTGAAACCTTAAAAAAAATGAGGTTAAATTATAAGGACCACACAACACGATGGCCTCGTTACTAGCTGCCCAACATACCAGGAACAACTTTCCCCTCATTAGATATCACGTTCAGTTCATCTGCTAGAATGCGTTTACATCTCCCATATGACAGCACAACCTTATTCTACATCTACATTCATACTCTGCAAATCACAGAGGGTGCTAAGCACCAATTCTAAACCCGCCCATTCCAATCCCGAATAGTGCGAGGAAAGAAGGAATACATATCAGTATCAGTACGGCATCTTATTTCTCTAATCTTATCCCTCCGGTCATTGCGACGTAAATAGGTTGGCGGAAGAAGTATTTCATTGCACTCGAAATTTAAATTTTTCCGCATATTCTCCAATAAATTCGAACGCAAGCTACGTCGTCTGTCTTCCAAACTATTCCGTCCCAATATATGTATCAATTCTGTGACGCTTTCATAAGGGCTGTAACAACAAGTCACGAATCTAGCGGCTCTCCTCTGCACCCTCTCAACTGAGTCAATCAGAACCTTGCGATACGGATCCCAAACCCCACAACAGTAATCCAGATGCGGACGCACTAGTGTTTTATACGTTATCTCCTTTGTTTGAGCATTACAATTCCTCAAAATACAACCTATGAATCGTAATTTAGAATTAGCCTTGCTACGACGGAAGTCAAAACCTCGTAAATTATTCGCCATCTATCCTCACTGATTATTTACGCACTTTTGCATTCGTTTCTGGTGTTGTGCGTGATAATGTATACAGAGGCGGCCCGAGCAAGTTTTTCAGGTGGTGCGAGATTTCATTATGGCGCCTCAAATTTGCAATAGGTTATTCGTGATTAAGGTGTCCCTGTAGATAGACTGAAGATAACATACATTTTATAAATACTACTGAAATTATAAATGTAAAAGTTTGTTTTCTTGGATATTTGTTACTGTTTCACATCAAAAAGTTTGAGTGGCTTAGGATAAAATTTGGAATTATAATTTGGCTACCTACTTTTATCCCGATCGAAAAAGTAGTTTCCGTGGGATTAGAATACAAAGGCGTATATGAATGCGTTATGAATTCCAGTCGAGCAAAGCTGAGGGCAGAAAACAGTCTTTATATATTAATAATAATTCAAATTTCAGAAAGATTAGTTTAGGATAGCAATGGTATGAATGAGAAACAACAACAATAAAAAAGAACACTATATGTTTGAAAAGATTTGTTTGCGCTGCTATAGCGTATATAATGCTTATATCACGTGTACGTCAAATTTACATAGATTTTGATAGTAAAAAAAAAAAAAAAAAAATGAAGAAATAAAATCGTGACTAAGACGTCTGGATTGCCAACTCCCTCGGTTTTGCCCTTTGGCAATATTATTTTCAATAGATAAAATTGCAAGTCTATCTCGACTCCGAGTTTACCGTAAATAAGTTCTGATAAGTTTTAATTTACCGAAACCTGGTTCTCTTTTAGTTACAAGTATGGCTAGCTAAATTCGAAGTGGTGTCCACACATTCGGAGATATATCCTGCCAACAATTTTGTTTCATAAGTTGAAGTTTTATTGGTTCTGCTGATTCAAACCCCATCAACAATAGTTTCAGTTAAAAAGTTTCTCCGCCAATTCATTACCCGATATGTCACATTTTTCGCCATTTGTTAAACTCATTTACAAATCTGCACAGGATTATTTCAATTATTAATATTCAGGAATTATTTTTATAATGTGTAAGAACGACACTGTTGAGTTATTTAGATAGTTGTGAATATTGAGTGACCAACGTGTTCTCAATTATACCGATCGTATCCTCTTCAGTCCCAAGCTCATATTAAAAGTGCAAGAGAACTACTATTGTGTTATTTACTTTGTGTTAATGCTAGTTAACAATGAATGACCATATATTTTTTTCGAAACAATAATAATTTTTTTATAGATGGTATATATATGATATCTTGGGAGTCATGAAGGAAAATTATACGCACAACTTTACTGCTTCATGTTACTTTATTTCATGGAAAAAATATATGTCTTTACCTTTATTTCGACGAGCCATGTTGTACAGTTGCAAGATCCCAAGCTTCTAATCAGGGCTGCCAAAAGCAGAAGATCGAACATATGAGCTGTGAGAAGCGCGATGTACTGTATGTATATTGTAGATGATACGATAGGCCAGAAAAGGTTCAGCTGTGCAGTGGCCCAAGAAAAAAGTAATTCCTGGAGGTGTCATATATGATACCTCGGGACTGCAGAGGATATGCTAAAACACGTTCATTGCAAAAAATTCTTCGGGATCTGTTGCTACCTCATCTACCACCTCGTACTCAAAAAATCTCTTCTTTCTTTGGGATCTGACTAGTTTAATAAAAGGCTATGTATGTACAAGTCTGAGAAGCAATTTCTCTATCTTTTCAGAGCTGATGAATAACCCCGGTACTCTCTCTCAAATTTCACAGCAATTGTGAAGCGTTCCTTAAATCCACTTTCACGCTGGATAGACAATATTTACTTGAAACAATGTATTATACCAAGTCACCATTGTAACTGTGAACTCAAATTGCTCCATGATCTGGCTCAGGCCTCTGTTGCGGCAACTGAATAATTCGTTTTCAGAAGGGCGTCACGAACTGAATAATAGTGATAACGAAATACAGCATGGCTAAAAACTCTATTCTACGAACTAAGGTTCGCAAATTTTTTGGCGTTAGTTCTTAATTCTTGGATGCCACTTCCCATCACTTTGTTGATCGAGAGAATGGAACAAATATTCTTTAAGGAAATCCGGATAAGGAAACCGATGTAATTGATTTTTTGGTGGCACGGCTATTACCAAATTTAACGACAGCTAAATGGATTCAAAAATGGTTGTCATGATATTGCTTTAGAATTCTGCTTTGGACATCTTTGTTTCCTCCTATCATATTGGACCCATTGTCATAACTTTGGCCTGGACATTCGTTCATATCCAAATCGAACTTTTGCAAATTATCATTAATATACAGGTTAGTGAGTCACTTACCGGCTTGGAAGCAATGAAACACTCACGCACTTGGGCTTCATCTACGATAGTGTCAACAAAAGCAATGTTAAAGATAATTGTTAGACGTGACCGACAGCGGGAGTTCAATTCAGTATGGTGGAAAAGTATTAAATGACATAGTCAAAATTTTATTAAGAACTTCAATCGTTTTGAATACATTTTCCAAAATAATAGATATTAGTCTCCTTATTAGGAATCCAGTTAGTTATCATTATTGGAAGTATTTAGTGTTTCAGATACAAAGCTTCCCCTGAACAAGAAATTATTGCATGTTGAAAAGAATACTCTGGACCTCATTCATTCGAGGATAGCAATCCACCGTGTTTTTTAGTTTTCGATGTGTATTTACAAATGTTTGTCTATTACATAGAAGTTCTTTAGTCGATTCAACGCTTCTATCCAACTCAGCAGTGTGCTGGCGATTTGAGAAAGTTTCGTGAGTTTTGAGATGCTCCAGTCATAAAATTCTTCTTTTCCCAAATAAGAGAGAGACCTTCTATTGAATGAAAACAATATAAAACAATATAATTAATTTGCAGATTTGAAGTAAACAAGCCATCTTTTTATATGTTTCTCCATCTGACATTACTCTTTGAAAAATTGACGTGCACTATTTTTCTCTTGGATTTTTTCGTTGCTCGAATAATTATTTCCTCTCTGACTGCAGGGTGAGTGAAAGACAATTTTGAAATATCATCAAAAATTGTATTTCTGAAAGGTGACGGTGGTGGTATGTCTGGTATACCCCATTTTGAAGCGAAGACGACGTTGCGGCGATAGTAAAAACTTTTGTACATGCCGCTCTTTATCATCATGGGCCTCGTCTGAATAACTTCTATAAAATTAGTTTTCTTCCATCACGTGTTGAACTAGTTCTGATGACAAACGATTCAGATGACATCTCAACTCTAAAAACTTTAGCAAGCAATTTTAAAGAATTTTAGTTTCGATTTGAATTAGATTTTTTTTTAACAAAAATAATAAATAAAAAGGTGGCGACATGGCTTGTCTGTAAAATACACATTACATTTTGTAAATATTTACGTTACCAACGTTAACTGCAATCACCTAAGATCTAATATCGAAGAAATAGATAACCAGGTTGAATTTCGCCTCATGCACATGCACCCACATGCAAATGACTGTGCCGGATCTAGGGGGTATAACCGGGGCGCTCATTCCGAGCGTCAAAATCATGTTTAAAGGGGCGGTAAGTGACAAATTCATGGGTGCTGACCTTCTTGGGTCTACTGCCCTGAGCGGCAACTTTGAGGGGTGGCAAAATCTATGAACAGCTTTAAATTGCTGCGGGCGGCAAATTCGTTAATTCATATTTGAAGGGGCGGCAGTCGCAGGTTTTTGCTCCGGCGCGGAAAATTCGTAGATCCACCACTGGCGAATGAACTGCAAGAGTACAGCCGAAACAGGTGAGGGAGGCACGGCGTGACATTGGAGAGTGCTAATAATGCGACGAGTTGTGGTTTCTTTAATAGAGTAACTCGAGCTGACTCGTACTATACATTAAACGGAAGTTCTTACGTTCGTAAATTCTTCTGGAAAATTAGTGCAAGCTGGATTATTATAGAATTTATTTTTCTTTTTTTTTTTTTTTGCGCAGACGAACTCTCGTTGCGTATTCGGCGCCCCCTATGCGATGGCGCCCGGTGCGGTCGCACCGCTCGCACCGCCCTAGGGCCGCCCCTGAATGTATACTAGGCCTACTTCAAAAATTCCGGCCTATCATTAAACACTCAGATGTTGTTCCTTCACTTAGAGCTCTGTCAGCAAAAAACGCTTTTAGCATTAGGTTGGGCGCTGCAACAATGTTAATGCAATTGGTACAAAAATTAATGCTCTCAGAAATTCTGCATAGCATATAATATAATACTGCTGTAAGAAGTATTTTAACGAATTACCTTATTGAATTAATTCTAGTGCAATATTCTTCCAGGTTATTATAGAAATTTTTAATAGGAATTTGATTCAGATATGAACATTTTTCTAATATCCTCTGTACTGGCTCTGAATAGAACTTTCAGTTTTCAATGAGTACATCAGTTAAAGATGGGATATATGTGGTACAGTTGTAAAAATGGAGGAAAGAAATATATAAAGACGACGAAGGGATCATCACCACGCATTGAAGTGACGCCGGGTGGAGGAGGAATGGGAAGGCATGACCGCCATATTACCTATCCATACAGAGATGGGGAATATGTACAGAAACCTCAAGAGGCCTCTAGGATAAACGTGACGCCGCAAATTGGTGATAGATTATTATATAACTCGATGAGGCAAATAAAAAATGAAGAATATTTTTTTATATATACTGCTTAATTTTCGAGATATTCTGTCTCAAATGTGAGAGGTTTTTGGTTGAAATTCAAAAGAAAAAATTGTTCAAATTCAAATTTGATGATGGCTTCTTATTTAAAAGGACTAGACAAATAAAAAATAAAGAATAAATATTTCGAAATCTTTTCTAGTTCTCGAGATATACTGTATCAAAAATGAAGTGGTTATGCGAACTGGACTAGAAGAAACATTACACGAAAGACAGATTATACATTCTGTTGGATCTCGACACAGGAAATCGAAAGTAACGAATAAATTTTTTTGATATCTCGCTTAGTTTTCGAGATATACTGTCTCAAATGAGAGGTTGTTAGGCTGAGATGCGATCTGGACCAGAAAAAATCACCAAATTCACAAGGAACTTCACGCTGGGTATGACAAAATAGTTGTATTATTTTCTTTCTAGCGGTTGTTGTCAAGATGAAATTTGGTATGGATCAGAAGAACTCATCTAAAACACATGGAATTATACCTCTAGGTGATGTTTGAAACTCGATTTCTAGAGAACTAAGCGAGGTATCAAAAAAGTTTATTCTTTACTTTCATGTAGATACGAAAGAATTCATCAATAGATTTTGGCGCCACGGTAATTACAGAAATGCCCTCAAAAGATATTTTACAGTTGGTGCCCTACATAAATTCGCCAGCAACATCAGTAAATTTATCTTGTTACCATGCATTGTATGCATAATAGGGGAATAGCTGGAAGTAGTTTACATACAATACACGTTTTGTTACTAACATGGTTCTCATGAAATTACTAACAATAATAGATCTTTTGCCCTTGTGTAACAGCAAAACCATTCTGGTACAGACTGCATTTAGACCTAACCACGATCTCCATTAAATTGCCGCTACAGAATCGAACTATGTAGACACACCCTCACACGCAT
The DNA here is from genome assembly GCA_031002005.1 of Vandiemenella viatica. Taxonomy (NCBI): domain Eukaryota; kingdom Metazoa; phylum Arthropoda; class Insecta; order Orthoptera; family Morabidae; genus Vandiemenella; species Vandiemenella viatica. The sequence goes on from JARYHS010007075.1 coordinate 4,492,810, forward strand.
ATTTCAATCGAAAACTGCATTTTAGGTATCAACATCATCAAGAATCCTAGATTCCATAGCATAATTTAACACATTGAATTTCCTCATACTCTGTCAGTGTAACTCCAACGTGACGAAAGAAAGCGCAATACTAAATTCACTTAATCGCGATGTAAAAATCACCCCTTTACACTCATTAAAAAGTAATGTATGCTGATTTTCTACACTACACCAACAAAAATTTGAGAACAAAGTCATCCTATTGAGAGCTATGACTAATATTTATAGATAGGCACCAAACTTGACAATACTTACTGCATGCTTCAAGAACAATTATTCCAATGCAACTTACTTATGAAATGATATTCCAGGTTCTTTCCTATCTGGCCTATTTGTGCAACCGTATGCAGCACAAGATGGCATTATAAAAAACTTAGACACATTAGAAAAGGAAATAATCACAGAATCAAGCACAATGTGAACATATCAGATGTATGGATATGTAATATGCGCAGTATCAGACTGGAGTTTAGAGGCGTCGTCACAGAATAAGCTGTATTTCGTCTCCATATATATTTCTTTCCTCCATACAGGTAGCCCTGAAGGGTGCCTAGCTATATAGAAATCAAACAAACAATAATTTTCTAAAAAGGTGTTAATTGATTTTTTGATTAAAATTTTCTGCCTTTACCCAAAAAATAAAAGTTTAAAATAAAAAAAAAAATTGGGATTGGGGGCCCGAGAATCCTAGCGCCGGTCCTGCCTCCATGGTTGTAAAATAGTAGTTACATGTGACATTTAATAAATATCATCATTAAAGCTGCTCCTACTGTATACTGCCAAGGACAGAAAAGTCTAAATTTTAGTTTCCATGTGCTATATCCATAGACACAACTAAAAAAAATACTGTCATAAGTATAATACTTGTATGGTGGCACTTTTAATGCACTAAAATATTAATAGTGGTTTTAGTAACAGTTACAGTGTTGCTGGAGAATCCAAACGAGTTACCCACATCATTCCTGCTATAAAGAAAACATTTTTAACGATTAAACATTCTAAAAGCACAGTATACATCTTCACAAAAATTTGTTTTTGAATAAAAATTTCTCTTGCATTTCCTGTTTAAGTAAAGTTTTTTTTTGCGTATATATTCCGCAAAATTACAGGCTTTGTTTTCAGATGTTTTCTCCGATTGGTGTTTAGCATGAAAAAATATTCTATATTTTATTTACAGCATTTATGATTCATAAAGATTCATTTATTTGGATTGAAAAGTGCGTTTATTTTGGGGCAATAACATTATCATATAAGGGTCATCAAGAAAATACGCTGTTTGGGGTTAAAAAAACATTTCTCATTTTTTTTATAAATTTAATATCTATGGAATACTCAGACTGTCTCATTTTTGTGCTTTACATTTAATCTGAATGAGACTTTGACTTGCTAAAGCTACGTTCCGTAACAGCTGACGGCTAGCGGTGGAGTGAGCTCGCTGAACAGCCATTCTGAAAATGAGGACGCTTTTTATAAGTAAAATGGAGAATTTACTTTAAATTCTACGATAACAATTATTCCGTGTCGTCGTAATGACATGGAGAGAGAGCTTCTATATGATGCGCATTCAGCCCCTACCATAGCCACCTTAACCTAACCCGGAAATCCTACTGGGTGCAGTGGCCCTACAGTCGGAACCACGGAATATTTCTGGCTTACTTCACATTACACAGCAAGCTGTGCTCTGCCAAGACAGGGATTCGAACCGGGGTCCTTTAGATCTCTTTAGGCTCAGACTGCACAGGAACAGCCTGTGGTGGCTGAGGTTGTCGAGGCTCAAGCTGTAGAGGCAGAAAGTAGAGATAGTGGGTTGGAGGAAGTTGATAAGGATGGGTGGGAGCTGGTGACAGGTCGTAGGAGAAACATGGTTAACAGGATGAAAAAGCCAGACAATTCGGTAATTGTGTGAAAAAAATAGGTTTGACCTGTTGCCAGAGTTTGCAGGAGAAGTACATCATGTAGATGTAGGAGAATGTAAGATGCAGCAGACCTTTAGGAATAAGGGCGTGCAGGGCAAGAATAGTAAAAAAAAAAAGGGTTCTGCTGCTAGGTAGTAGCCATGGGAGAGGTGTAGCCCCTCTTCTGCATGATCAGTTAGGTACAGGTTACCAGGTCACAGTTTTTTCAAACCTAGTGCAAGCAAACATTAGGCCAGGTAATAGAGGATATAGGTTCCCTTTGTAGGAGTTTCACTAAGGATGATAGAGTAGTGATAGTGGAAGGTGCGGGAAATAGTATTGATAGAAACGCGTGTTATAGTACCTGAGGAAGGTGGTGGAGGAGGCACAGAATACCAGGATGGAGCTCATGCAGTTCCTAAGTCGCAATGACCGGCCACAATTGAACTATGCTGTGAGGTGGGTTAATGTGGAAATGGAAGTGTTACTTGGGAAGGCATTAGTTCTGTGTTGGGGGTTGTGCCTGTGAACACATTTGGTAGGTGGGGTTTCACTAGGCATGGCCTACACCTAAATAGAAGGGGGAAGGGAGTACTTTCTGAGTTGTTAGCTAAAGCAGTGAGGGAAACTGCCTTTTTTTAGGATAGGGGGCTGCTGGTGAAGGGGGCAAAAATAGATTATCAAAGTGATACTGATTGCAGATTCACGATGGGGAAAGTCACAGATGTTAAAGAAATAGATGAATTGGCTGAAACAGTAACTGACTGCGGTAAAAGTGGGAAAGAGGGGATAAATTCTGAAAATGTAAAGCCAGTAGTAAGGGTGTTAATGGTAAACTGTAGAAGTATAAGAACAAAGTAATCGAATTTGCAAACTTAATAGAGATACACGAACCAATAGTAATAATTCTGGTTGAGAGTTGGTTAAAAGAAGAAATACTAGACAATGAAGTTTTTCCTGATGGTTACAGAGTGTACCGCAGAGATGGAGGAGCAATTGGTGGAGGAGTTTTCATACCAGTTAGCAAAAACTACCACAAGTCACTGGCGTTCATAGATCAAGACCATTAGTTATTTGGGGTAGATTTCTGGGGTGATAAAAAAGAAAAAATCAGAGTATTAACTGTTTACCGCAGTGGAAGAATAACAGAAGATGAGGCTTTTGGGGAGAAATTAAATCCATACTCAGATTTCAGAGGTGAGACTAGAATTATTATCATTGGTGAAGATTTAAATTTACCATATATAAACTGGGAAGGAAGTAAGATAAATCACACATGGGAACAAAGATTTGCAAATATCTTAATAAGGGAAGGAGGAGTTACACAAGTGGTTGAGCAAAACACTAGGGGACAAAATATTTTAGATATATTTCTAATTAAGCCCGATGAAAACCTTTTGGAGTATCATGTAACTGAAGGAGTAAGTGATCATGAAGCAGTACTGATGGATATTAGAGGATTCAGTAAACTAGCAGCCAAAATTGAGGGGGGGAATAGGTACAATTATAAAAAGGCACAGGTTTCAAATTTGAAGAGGTATTTCAGAGAACAATTCAGCAAATGGAAGGAAGGCTCAAGTACAGTAGAGTCAAAGTGGGAAGAGTTCAAGGAGGTAATAAGAAAGGGTGAAGAAAAATTTATTCCAAGGCAGAAAATGAAGAGAAGTAGAGAACCTATGTACTATAATAGGGAAGTGAGGAGGTTAAAGAGGTTGGAAAGAAAAGAACATAAAAGATTTAAGAGACAGAAGGGTAGAAGGAATATTTAAAACAAGGACTTAATAACAACAAAGAAAATGGCTAAGGATGGGTTTATGAAGAGTTTTGTCAGTGCAGGAGGACCATTGACTGATGCATCTAGAAATTTCTATGACTATATCAGGAAACTGAGGGGAAGGGAGGGTGTAGAGACACTTATAGATAAGGAAGGAGAAGAAGTTACTGACGAATTCAAAAAGGCAGAGATTTTAAGTAGCTGGTTCAGTGAAAGTATTTCCGGTAATGAATCAGAAACAGGAGGGTTTAATTCGGAGAACGAGCTTAACAACACAATTAGAAATAACGATAGTAAAATATTTGAAATTCATCCTGAGGAAATCATGATGGAAATAATAAAGCTGAAAAAAACATAAAGGGGCTGGTGAACATAATATTACTACATATTATATCTTAAAGATAGCCAGGTGTCACATTGTGCCTTATCTTGAAATATTATTTAAATTGAGTCTGGATACTTGCTGCTTACCACAGGTGTGGAAAAGCGCAACAGTAGTACCGGTGCATAAATGAGTAGTTTGAATTAGAGTTAAGAATTACAGGCCAATCAGTTTGACATCAGTGGTAGGTAAATTAATGGAAAGATTGATATGCAACCACATCAGAAATAAATGTGAGGAACATAGGTGGTTTTCAAGCAGGCAATATGGGTTCAGGCAAGGAAATACATGCGAATCTCAGTTGGTGGGATATATGCGAGATATTTCAGATGAAATAGACAAGGGAGACCAAATTGATACCGTAGCACTAGATCTGTCAAAGGCGTTTGACAGAGTGAGCCATAAAATGGTAGTAAATAAGATAAAAACCATGGGAGTGAATGAGAAAGTGATTTGCTGGGTAGAAGAATTTTTAAAAGGTAGAAAACAGAAAGTATGTTAGGAAATGTAGAATCAAAAGAAGTGGAAGTAAAAATGGGTGTCCCACAGGGTAGCGTATTGGGACCATTGCTATTCATTATTCTAATGAATAATTGTGTTGATTGTTTACTACCTGAAATTAGAATGTTTGCAGATGACTTAATGCTGTATAAAAGAATCAAAACGATACAGGACTGTAAACAGTTGCAGGGTGATCTGGACAGGATATCTACTTGGGATGGTAAACATGGAATGAAGACAAATGCAAAGAACAGTCAGCTTATTAGCTACACAAATAAAAAACAAGAGGCTAATTATGAATATAAGGTGGGGAAAAATTTCTTGTTGAAGACTTGAAATGTAAATATCCTGCCATTACTTTTGATTACAAGCTTAACTGGGTAGGACACATTGGACAGGTGGTAGGAAAAGGTTTGATAATTCTGTACTTGTTGGTAGAGTGATGAGGGGATGTACGAGAGAAATAAAGGAATTGGGTTACCAACTTTTGATCAGACCATTGCTTGAATCTGGTAATGTAGTATGGGACCCTCACTTTACGTATCAAATACAATAGTTGGAGAGGGTGCAAAAAAGGGCTGCTATGTTTGTTTCTGGAAATTATCGCAGAATGCAATCAGTGACGGATATGATAAAGGAGCTGGAATGGGATTCATTGCAAGACAGGAGGAGGATGAGGAGGGTCATGGGAGTGTACAGGGCACATACTGGCGATGAGCCATGGAAAGATATTGCAATAGGTATGAAAAGTAGTTCATGGAAGGGAAAAGATGACCATGACCACAAGCTGGCACACGATTTCAGGCACAAGGGTATGGGAAGATTTTCTTTTTTTGGTAAGGGTGTCAGGGATTGGAATGAGTTACTAAGTGAAATGATTAATAATTTACCAAAAACTTTGAAGGAATTGAAAGGTAAAATTTGTATAGGGCAAATATAGGTGGGTGCAGGATAGGGGCAAGATTGGTGTGTAGGGAAATTGCCACCGGAGCCTGTGCTCCATTGCAATTAAGTTAAATTAAATTTCCAGTCAGACTCGTTCCACCAGGACCTTCTACTAAAGAATGGCTGTATACAAAACGTGGTATTTTCTGTCTTCAAAGTAATTACAGATCCATTATAACTTTCAAATTTTTGCACGAAATATACTCAACAGATAATGGAAGCCGAACAGCGGCACTGTTACCAGTTGTTCTTAGCACAATCTTAGGCTGTTGGTTTTGCACAAGTGATAAACATTGCTGATACTTATCTCCTTTCATCCATTTTCTTAGGTCGGCTATATCAAAATAATAACAAACTGATAATTAATTAAATCTGTAATCCATACTGAGTGGTACTGAGATTTTAAAACTCAAATTAATGTACTGCAACATTGTAGGCAGAAAATTTGCATGTTCTATAGGAAACTGAGTCCAAATGTGGGATTAGACGCAGTGTCACCATCTGTTCTTAGCAGAATGGAAACTATTAGTTCATTAAGTTTAGTAATGTATGTAGCAAATTAGTCATGTGAACATCTATAATTCCAATAAAAATGTTTTTTACAAAGTAGTACATTACACAATTAAGTATTAACCGCAATCTAACAATAACATGAGTTTTACACTATCATCCGACCTAGAATTCGGAAGGTGTATTGGGGGCATTGTGCGGTTTGGTGCCTTTTTTCTGGTAAATGAGGAGCGTTGAAGCCAACTGAACCGGTTATTTTTACGAAATGGACAGTGACTAATAATTCACAGAAAGCATATGCCTCTCTAGAAAAGTGCAAAGCCATTATTGGTAAAGTCCCATACTAAGAAAGGTCTACAAGATTGTCAGTATCCAAAATAAATAACGTTTACAGTAGATGGTTCTGTTCTAAAGTATGATGAACATAAAACAAAGGATACAATAATAACGATTCTTAGGCAGAGGAGATTCGAGATAAATGGTAAGTGGCATTAATACATCTCTTGCATGATTTGTTTTTGGAAATTACCACAGAACGCAATCAGTAACAGATATGATAAAAGAGATGGAATTGGATTCATTGCAAGACATGAGGATGGTAAAGATAATCACCGCAGTATACAAGGCTTATATTAGGGTGAGGCATAGAAAGCTATTGGTGTAAGAATGAAAAGCAATGCATGGAAGAGAAAAGATCACAGGCACAAGAAAATTGTAAATATGATGAAGAAGAATGGAAGAGTGGAAATAAATCTCAACGCAAAGATGAAGGTAATGTATGCTGACAGATTGAAACAACCCAAAGAAGCCAAAGCAAGATAGTGAAAAACCAATGAAAATCTACATCATCAATTAAACTCAACAGAACTTAAGTTTTTAATTTAAAATGTAAGAAAGTTCACAACCAGAGATATAGCAAATATTTGCAAATTTCTTGTGAATTTTGTGGAAAGTTTTTTTTTTTTAAAAGATACTGGGACTCTTAAAAAAAACAGAAGTATTTGCTGTGAATTTTGTTGAAAATCTTTTATACATCCAGTGTACAATAGTGTTTACTAATGTAAATGGCTGTTTACTACTAAGGTTTATAGAGAAGTCTTGGTCTCATGAAGGAGGAATATTTTTAATGACCAATGATATTCTTGGGAGTCTTGTGCAAACTGTTTTACAAAACCTACGAATTATAATAAGTATAAGTGTGTTTGTTAAGTTTAGCCCCGTCTTTCTTGTGAGGTTAATGAAAGAACTTTACCTCAGTATGCGAATTTTAGAGGACATCAGAGTGTTCAGGAACGTAATTGTTTATTTTCTTGAGAGTTTTATTGAAAATATTTTTCACATTTTGTGCCTCGTAACCATCATAATTGGATTTATTTAGCTGAATACCATTTTTCTGGTAAATTGTTTAAAAAATGTTGTATAAAGTCAGGATTTAATATAATTTAATTTAATTGCAATGGAGCACAGGCTCCAGTGGCAATTTCCCTACAGACCCATCTTCCCCCTAACCTGCACCTACCTACATTTGCCCTCTACAAATTTTACTTTTAAATTCTTTCAGTGTTTTCTTTAAATTATTCATCATTTCTCTTGGTAACTCATTCCAATCCCTGACACCCTTACCTAAAAAAGAGAATCTTCCCACACCCATGTGCCCGAAATCGAGTGCCAGCTTGTGATCATGGTCATCTTTCCCCCCCAAGCACTACTTTTCATACCTATTGCAACATCTTTCCATGCCTCATCGCCAGTATATGCCCTGTACACTCCCATGACCCTCCTCATGTCTTGCAATGAATCCCATTCCAGCTCCTTTATCATATCCGTCACAGATTGCATTCTGCGATAATTTCCTGAAACAAATCTAGCAGACCTTTTTTGTACCCTCTCCAACTCCTGTATTTGATACGTAAAATGAGGGTCCCATACTACACTACCATATTCGAGCAATGTTCTGACCAAAGTTTTGTAACCCAATTCCTTGACTTCTCCCGTACATCCCCTCATCACTCTCTCCAACAAGTGCAGAACTTTGAAACCTTTTCCTACCACCTGTCCTATGTATCCTGCCCAGTTAAGTTTGTTATCAAAAGTAATTCCAAGATATTTACGTTTCAAGTCTTCAGCAAGCAATTCTTATATTCATAATTAACCTTTTGATTTTTATTTGTGTATCTAATAAGCTGATTCTTCTTTGCATTTATCTGCATTCCATGTTTACCAACCCAATTAGATATCCTATCCAGATCATCCTGCAACTGTTTACAATCCTCTATCGTTTTGATCCTTTTATACAGCATTATGTCATCTGCAAACAATCTAATTTCAGATAGTAAACAATCAACACAATTATTCATTAGAATAATTAATAGCAATGGTCCCAATTCGCTATCCTGTGGCACACCCATTTTTACTTCCACTTCTTTAGATACTACATTTCCTACCCTTACTTTCTGTTTCCTACCTTTTAAAAATTTCCGAAAAGCATAGTAGAGTTTATTGTGCGTCACTATTTTACATCACACGTTGAACTTGAAATATCGATTTAGCGAGCTCTATAACGAAAGATACACTCACCGAACTATTTTAATATCTCATTTCTTTTTGCAAGTTGGTCACTTATCTTGAGTCATCGCTCAAATGTAACTGTTCCATTTGAAAATCGGTGTATAAGAACAGCTTAGAATTGAAAACGTCATTACATCTTCGTCCATAACCTACAATACCCCACTATCTGCAAACAATGGTTGTGCGCCGAAGCCGAGCATTGCAGATTACCGCTGGTTCATCTACCGCTGCAACTAAATAATGATTAACTTTCAAACTAAGAAAAGTCTCAAAGTAAAATTTAAGATTTTAGTTTAACCTGCTGTTCTCTATTAATTAAGGAAATCTCAGGTATATAAGTTAATCCACAGCAAAGCAATTAAACTACAAATATGTGCCAGAATTTTAGGATTATAATTAAATAAGCACAGGGAAAAACATCAATATTAGACTTTTCTTTTGTTTTAGAGATGAAACCCTATATGTATACTAAATTATTTGTTTCTAGGACTACTGGGAATACAGTGTAAAGATCGGGCCACACTAGATCGCACCTATCCCGCACCGTCACCACACCGAAACTTTTCTTATTGCTGTCGCTCACTCGATTGAAGTGAGTTCAAACGACACCGCGTGTCGGTCGACACTCGGCCGTGTGTTAGTCGTCATTAGATTGGTTTACTTTTTGACTGTGTCTGGCTGATGTCGGGTCGGTGGATATGAAGATGCATGTAGAATCAGTTCGGAAATATTCGGTCCTTTACCATTTAATGTTATTTTAGCGTTACTGATTGCTTTAGAAAAGAGACATTTTTTTCCGCCTCATTTTAAGTTCATCAGATGTTCGTAAAATGTTGGTAGAGTAATTACATGTTCGCATTAACGAATCAAAGCTTTGTCAGAGGTTAAGGTCGATTTTAAGGCCCATAAAAGTTGCATCCGACATCCGGATTTTGAACCGGGGACCTTCCGTACCCAAATCACAAGCATCTGAATCTGGAAGTACTGGAAAATTGTATTCGATCATATATTAGTACAATTGTGTATTGGATAGCAAAAGTAAATTATATATATTAAAAGTAAGTTTATTGTATTATGTTTGAATATTATTTATTCATTACATCCAGATATGTCTCTTGACTCAGATGGCTACGACATACGATTGCGATACAAAAAGCCCGTTGCTCAAATCCCTGTCTCAACTGTAATTTTTATGGATCTTAAAATTGACATTCGCGTCTGGCAAAGCTTTGATTTGTTAATGCTAAGATGCTAGTATGCTCCGTGGTTCGAATTTCACGCTAATTTGTAGGTCTCCTTTTCAAATTAGGTGACAACGATAGAGGCGTACTGCGCCGCTGATAATAAACTCTGATTGGAATTTTTAGAGCACATGAAATTATTATTATTTTACAGAATCTTTGTAGTCTGTATTTAAATTAAAATGTATAATAATCTTATTTTTGTTTGTTAAAAAAATATTGAGTTAATCGAAAGGAACCTCAACCAAAACAAACGCATTAAATGTAAAGTAAGTGACGCTTGACATTTCATTGTGACTATGTAGATATACACGAGAATCTTTCAATCCACTACAGTGTGACCATCATCTAATTTTTGTGCTTAAGAGACCAAACAGTTAGGAGATATCAGGAATCAGGCAAAAAAGTATTTTAACATACTTTATTACTTTCGTTGATTATAAAGTAAGCCTATGCAAAATGAAGTACAATACTCTATATAAGGTAAGGGTGGTAACCGCAGCTACGAACCCCAAATCACTTTTAACGTAATTTTTTAACTTTAATTTCGTGAAACAGAGAAGTGTATGCGTTAAAGCAGACTGAATACTGAGTAGGAACACCGATTTTGTCACATGGCATACAAATACGATTTTACCACAGATTATAAGAGAAAACTGACTATACCCCTTGTTTACCACGAACGGGAAACCGATTTCAACTCTAATAACTTTATATACCTAAGAATTATATTCTAAACGTAGCTTGCTAAGTTTAACTAATGTGCTAAATTTTACTTCCTGTCCTTACTTTTCAAGTTAGTGAAATTCATTTTTTTTTTTTTTTTCGGCCACAGTACTCCGACATAAAAATTACGGTCGGGCCACAGTAACCCGCACCGTCACAGCACCAACAATCGGCCTAGTGTCGGCTCGCCCCTCGCATCCATACTGGTCCGTTATTTCCATTTACTAATGTTTATGTCATTCAAAAATATATCTAAATTAAGAATGATAGAATTATGAACTGTTCTTTACAGTGTAATGATTTATTGATTGGTTCTCTCTCTTTTATTATTTTTTATGTAAATATGTTCAGTAATATTATTCTAAAAAAATTAATTGCAATTTCATAAAAAACAGTGTAAACACTCGATAGAACAATATAGTCATAAATATTATTACCAAGATATGTTGTATCTGTTGTTTTCCTTAATGTTTTTGTGATTATTTTATAATATTATTTTTAATATGGTATAAGCATAAAAGTAATGTTGGTGAGTTTCTATTTAGTTCTAATTAAGTTTCTTTTAGGTCATAAGTTGTTAGATAAACGATTCTTCTTGCCAGTTCTGAGATGGATTCAGAGTGGAAAATATTTGGTTAAATCTGTGACTGAATATATAGATGTGGATGTTAGCTCTTTATGATGTATACTAGATTTCTCTTTTGCAGAATATAATAGGTGCAGATGGAAAGATGATAGTATATTAACTTCAATAATTATTCTAATTATTAGCTGTTTTCATTTTAATATTTAGAAATATTAGTATATTGATGGCTCTTTCAAATGTATTATATTTAAGAATGTTTTGTATTCACTAATAATAATCATAATAGTTACATATATTTCAAATTGGAATTATTCTTAGATTATAAAGACAGCTTCCGTTGGTTACACTTATTACTCTAATTGGTTGTAAAGGTGTAATTTAGCTGTTAACTTAGTTTTTCCAGTATATTATTTCATTGTAAATATATATTTTTTGCTGTTAACTTAATACTTCAATTATTTTATTAATTTGAAATAAATATTATTTAAAAATACTGTGAAAATGTTGTAGTAATATTGATTTATTTACCAGTTGATTCCATTAGGCCTAACTTCCAGGGTATCCCCATTGCTCATAAGAATCTATGAGAAGCTATTTTAATGTTTACAATTGCAGCAGAATTCAAATATCAATCTGTTTTGTTTATTACATATTCAGCAGTTTTGCCTTAGCAGGGCAATGTTAGATTTTACATAAATATCATTTTCATTCTCATAGTTGGGATCAGCCCACTTAGTACTTTCCATTACTACAGTAGCATTTGGTAAAAAATAAGCTGTTTGTCATAACAAAAATAACGATTACGGTATCAGTAATCACAATAATGAAGACAGTTACAATGTGGTATGTTGTTGATTCGTTTTAATTTCAGCTGTGTTTATAGAATCGATTGATATTTTGACACCGAGGAGAGTGATATTATGCCAGCAAATGTACAATTCAAATAGGAGATGATTATATTATGTGTTCCTTTGATGTTTTTAATAAGATTATTCTTAGACTTTTTATTAATTTATTTTTCAAAATCACTGTCTAAAAGGGTAATATCTTCAGGAAAGCATTTCTTCAATCTAGTTTACCCAGTTTATTTCCTAGTTTGAAGAAGAGTTCAGACTGCATTTCAATAAATTTATTGTAGGAGCCTTTGGTTTATTTTGTTGGGTGATTTAAATGCTATATAGTTCTCTGAGTAGTTACCTGTTAAGTACAAACCACAGTGTATTCAATGATAAGCTGAACACTCTGTTGTGAAATGTTTTTATTCGATGTAATTTACTGAATCTAGCACATCCTCATGTCGAACGTGGATACATTACAGAGGTAGTAGGATCATCCTTTTAATCAATAGTCAGCTCTCTAGTTTCAGTGATGAGTTCATTTGAAACTATTTGTATACGCTTTGTTGAATTTTATTAGTATTGTGTATATTCTACATTAACTGCACATGGATATCAACTCTAATGTTCTTTAGTAATTAATCATTTGTATTCCGCGGTATGTTGTTTTTAATTATATTTATCCTTACTTGGTTCTGTGGTCACCTTAGTGTATATTTTTCTCTAATATTTTCTGGGGTTTAAAGATATATGCCAGTGATTTATCCAGTTGGTTTATTGTGTTATAATTTCTTGTAGATGTTTTTGTGCAATGTGTGCATCATTTTATCGTCAGTATAATTTACAGTGGAGGTATTTCGAAGCCTTGGTAAATCTGAATGAGTGTACTGAATATGATGCAGACTCCTGAGGAAATCGTGGTATTATTTTTTTTTAGTAGATATTTTTTTGCAACTATTATATAAAATGATTGTTGCCATAAAAACGTTTTTACATTTGTGGGGAGACATTAAATTCATTGTGGTATCAATGGTGTATCCAGCCATTTTCTCCAATATACTTATCTTCAAAGATATACTCTGTAGTAGGGATATAACGGAACTCTGCATCCACAAGTATGGAATTTTTCCTCCACTTTAGCAACTATTATTGCGGAACTATAGAGGATTTTTTTTTTTTTACATTTCAATTTGTATATCTTACCTATTCTTTTCTGTTTATATGAGAATCGCTCTATGATCGTTTAGCTAGTAAAAACATTGTTGTTTCCATTCTTACAACGTGACAATGCTGTAATAAAAGGAACAATGAAACAAATGGTGTTATTACATAACCACTAATTTACAAATTTGAACTAGCACATAAACTAAAGCGGTCTAATCAGGAACCAGTCTGTAGACTCTCTGTAAAACTACCATAGCATGTGCTGACTCATTCGAGCTACGAGAAGGGGCCAAGCAGTCCTCTCCACTTGTATTTCTAGCTGATTGGGTTCCCGCTGTACATCTCGCCTTTTTCAACATCGGTCAGATCGTTGCCCCTAATTTTTTACATCCTTTAAAATATTAAAAAATGTTGATGAAACTTGTGACTATTCATAAATGCTGTTAACTATTACTTACATTAGTTCATAACGAATCTAGTTCTAATTCAGCATTATTTTGAAAAGTGTGTATGTTTTCCGTATCTTCGTCGGTGAAAGAATTTGTAATATCCGTCCGTCTATTCGAATGAATGGAATTCACTCATAACCTACAGGTATGGTTTTTATGTGGTTTTGAGCAATGTACAGCTCCTAGATCGGGAGTAATATGCGGTAATTCTAAAGCTGAGAAATTTAAATTAATGTGTCCATCAATTCGTGAGAAAACCACTTGTAAGATTATTATAGATCTTTTAGTAATACACAGCGAATGGTTCTGGAGTAAAACAGTTTATGTTGGTTTTGATACGAAATCGGAAATTTTAGACGTCGCTACACGAAATTCCAAACTGCGAGCCTCGGCGCTGTACACGTATCGGAACGCTTTCAAAATGCTGCTTGCTAGGATAACCCATAATTGTTTGCTATAGTGCGGGCGCATTTAGCAATGTTGGACGGATAATATACGTCGCTTGTCGATTGCTAATTGCTGCCTATCGGCAAACAAACCAGGTGACCTGTTTCGCAGTGTAGTTGAGTTATTGCATAAACTGCACTACTTTTCGGAAATAATGGGCCAGCCAGATACCGAAAATGTCCCACATCTGCGCTAGACCAGTTCAAACCGGAAATAATAGACAGGTTATTCGTACGTGCTTTAGTACTCACTGACTTTATTAAAGGAGAAACGTAATGCGTTGGGCCACACTTGACCTCACTGAGGACGCACCAATAATTTTTTTTATTGTTGGAGCTCGCTTGATTGAAGTTAGTTCAAATGACACCGCATTGCCGTTAAACACTCGGCCGATACACCAGCATCTCCTACGTCGATTCGTTGTGTTTATATTTTGTCGTTGACGATGTGGTGTATGCCTCGTGGATTTTCAAAAAGCTATGGAAGAAGTTTCGGTACTTTACGACCAAATGTTGTTTTTTTATTATTATTATTGATTGCCTTAAAAACTGTCTTTTTTATTTCCCTTCAGGGTTCATCAGACGTTCGTAAAACGTAGATTATGTTATTCTAAAGTATTCGTGAATCTTCTTTTCATCATTCAGCAGATATTGTGACTCACAATTCAATTTTACGAAGATTTCTGAACATTAGTTCCGTGAAACAAGTACATGATCACTTCAAAGGAAACTGAAGACTGAGTAAGAACACGTCTATCAGCCGGACGGGACACGCTACGCACAAGTGTCGACACGAGAGGCCCGACCTGTAATGCTGATTACTAACAAACGTCGTAGGGGAATCCCCAAATATTTTGAAATGAAGGATCTTTCATTTCATGTCTGTTTTTTCTCTATTTAACTAATACACTAATAAACTGTTATATGCTACTGCTAAACAATAAAAAAGGTACCAAACAATAAAAAAGATGCTGAACAAGAAGAAAATTATTTAAATTTAACATATAAATGCTAAATTGTTTAAATGTTTATAGTTGTGTAAAAATATTCATTAGATGATATCATAAATATGTAATTTATTCCGTGAAATCTAAAAAAATAAAATCAATGGTTCATCTGCCCGTCAGTAAAGTAGATTCTTAAAGTTTTGAAAAGAGAAATGAAACAGAAAAAAACATTCAACATGTTATCACCTGCGAGTACCATTCACTGGTTATTTATATATTAATACACTAAGCAAAAATTTCTGATCCTTTTTTAAGAATATTGCGCCCACGGAGTATTGTGGGATTTGACATAGTTAAAGAAAGCTAAAAATCTATATGTAATATATGCAAAAAAAAATGCATTGAATTAAATAAAATATTCCAATCCCTACATATTTCGCTCAACTGCCGCCAGAGCTAGCGGCCAGAATATAGCACAAATGGAGGAACTTAAAGCAATGCAGAAAATTAAAATTTGTATTTCGCGCACGGGGAAGTGTGAGATTTGGCATAATTGAATTTTATATGGAGAAGAAGTACAGACAGCTAATATCTGTATGTAATATGTTTTACAGATACATCAAATTATTATTATTTTTTTTTTCGGTAAGCGTCTTTGATCTTGGTCAGGAGTAAAGAAAAAATATAATAAGCATAGTTAATACATGTTACAAATAGATTATTAAAATAAAAAAATTAATTTGCGAACGTGTGTGAATTAGGATCGGAGCCAACGTTCTGACGTGTATTCCCAACATTGAAATAATCTGTGGTCTTTGGTGAAACGAAAGTAGAGATTAATCTTTCTAGTTATAAAAGGAACGTTTCAAAAAGGAATTCTGACAGATACTATATGGTCATTTGATAATTTAAAAGGTCAAACTTTGGTTAATTGTCTTTTGATTTTTTAATTTCAGTATTTTCATTAGAGAGAGACAAGAAATAAGGAATGCTTATTTGCGTTAAATTCAAAATGATAATAGACCAAATTTAAATAGCGAACACACGAAATTATTTTGATAGACACATCTAAATGAATGTCATTCCAAGAAATTTTTACACTTTAGAATTTGCAATGGAAGTTTCGCAATGCAAAACATTTCAATTCAGAAGTCACTACAGGTGAAAGAACTACATTTACGTCATGTTTCATAAAGCTAAAGAAGTTTTCCGGCCTTAAGTCGAAATGAATATTTCAAATTCAA
Organism: Vandiemenella viatica; assembly: GCA_031002005.1. NCBI lineage: Eukaryota > Metazoa > Arthropoda > Insecta > Orthoptera > Morabidae > Vandiemenella > Vandiemenella viatica. Next base: position 4,509,063 of record JARYHS010007075.1, read on the forward strand.
ATGAACCATCGATAAATACATTTCAACATGTGCTATCGCTAGTTCAGAAGCTCAAATTTAGGATACAGTGACGCGTGGAGTGTATCGTTTTAATTTTATAGGTATTCCAGTGAATTAAGCCAAACAAGACCATGGAGGAAAGAAATATATGGAGACGACGCAAGAGACCTTCACCACGCATTGAAGTGACGCCGGGCGGAGGAGGAGTGGGGGTGGGGGGGGGGGGGGGGGGCTAGGCCGAACCTATACAGACATGGGGTATATGTACAAAAACGTCAAAGGGACTCTAGGATAAACGTAACGCCGCAATCTGGTGATGGATTATTATGTAACTCGATGAGGCAAATAAAAAATGAAGAATAAAAATTTTTGATATCCTGCTTAGTTTTCGAGATATTCTATCTCAAATGTGAAATGTTTTTAATTGAAATTCAGGAGAAAAAATTGGTCAAAGTCGAATTTGATGATGGATACATATTTAAAAAGACGAGACAAATAAAAATAAAGAATACAAATTTTCGATATATCGCCTAATTCTCGAGATATACTGTATCAAAAGTTGAGTTGAAATGCAGAAGAAACATTTCGCAAAAGTCAAATTTAATGATCGATTCTTATGTAACACGACGAGACAAATCGAAAATAAATAATAAAACTTTTCGATATCGTGCTTAGTTTTCGGCTTATACTGTCTCAAAATTGAGAGGATCGGGTTGGGATGCGGACTGGAACAAAAATTAATTCTGCCAAAGCCACAATGAATTACATGGTGGACATACAGAATGGATATTTCAGTTTTTTTACTACCACTTGTGGTTAGGTTGAAATGCGGCCTAGACCTGCATAAAAATAGCTATTTTGTTTCCATACATCGTAAGCTTCATTGGGAATACCTGGAAGTAGTTTATATCGCGATACACGTTTTGTCACTAACTTGGTTCACATGAAAATACTAACAGTAATAGATAAATTCTTTGTCCCTTATGGAACAACAAAACCATTCTGATACAGACAGCATTTAAACCTAACCACAATCTCCATTAAATTGCCGCCACAGAATCAAACTATGTAGACACACCCACTCACACGTATTTGAATCTCAAACTGTATTTGCGGTAACAACATTGTTTGCTTCATCAAGATTCCTAGATTGCATAGCATAATTTAACACATTTAATTTCATCATACACTGTCAGTATAAACTGCAACGTAACGAAAGAAAGCGCAATACGAAATTCACTGAATCGCGATATAAAACACACCCCATTTAATCTTATTTTCAACACTCGTTAAAAAGTAATGCTAGTCTATTATGTGCAAAATAGCAAGGTATACTGATTTTCTACTCTTCACCAACAAAAATTTGAGAACAAAGTCATCCCATTGAGAGCTATGACTAAATATGTATAGACAGGCACCAAAGTTTGTAATTCCTACTGTCCACTTCAACAAAATAATTATAGTTCAATTTACTTATGAAATGATATTCCAGGTTCTTTCCTCTCTTGCCAATTTGTGCAACCGTATGCAACACAAGATGACATTATAAAATACTAATACACATTACAAAATAAAATAATCACAACATCAAACTCAATATGAACTTTGCATTTGTTTGGGTTCGCAATATCGCCGCTGCCACCACCGCGCATGCACGAGAGTTTAGAGCCAGTGTCACAGATTTAACGTCACTTCTCCTCCATATATTTCCTTCCTCCATGAACAACACATGCTAATAATGTATTGGTACACGCTCGCAGCCAACGACGTTAGTGTATTCAGTATATAATATACAGGGGCGGATACAGGATTTTGGTTTGGGAGGGGCTTGAGTGGACTTTGGTTTTGGGGGGGAGCTTGGCTTGAGTGGATTTCGTTTGGGGGGGCTTGCCTTCAGTGGATTTTGGCTTTGGGGGGGCTTGAGTCGGGAAAAGGGTAGTATTTATAGCCTCCACGGCCACAAATCCGTAGAGATACATAAAAAATATCCCTAAAATTTTAATGTCGAAGGTGGACCTAGATACTTTTGGGGGGGGGGGGGCTTGAGCCTCCTAGCCTCCCCCTGGATCCGCCCCTGATAATATATTTATGCTCGCATCAAACGCAATAGAAGAAATTCAAATAATGATTATTATTATATCATGAAAGAAACTAAACCAATTAATTAATTACGGTCGAATTTCGACCGCTGGGCGATCAATAGTAGTTATTAATAATAATGAAGCCTGTCCTGTTGTAGCAGTATCCCTAATAAGCTGTGTGTGCATAAACTTAAACGTTAGTTTAAATCATCTGGCAGTTTCAGTTGTTTGGCACTTTTATCTATAACTTATTTCCGTCCCTTACTTCCCTACTACAACAGGAAGCCTCGACGCTCCCTTATAATGTGCTGGATTAGTGTCTCTCACCCATTACTTAACTACTTCTAACTCACTTCTTATCATCCAGGGACTCCAAACCACATCCTTTATTATACAACTTACAGACATCGGCTGTCGAATCGATGAGCGGCAGTATCGATAGGAGTTGATACAAACGACTCCCAACAGTTATCCCTTAACCACAAATAATATTACATTGTGTCCCAGCAATCTTATATTCGTTTGTAGTTACAAATGGCTTATAGTCTTTTTCAAAATTTCATCCGTAGTATATTACTCATAATGCCTTTTTCAAATATAGTGGTGGAGTAGAACATTTTGAAATGAAATTTTTATTCAGATCATCACCCAGGAACGGAAAGCAGAAGTCAGCGTTATCTAGTCTATAATAATTGCGCTCTCGCCAGTCGACAGTACACAGTCGGTGTATGGACTGTCAAAGCAGGCAGTATTTTTTTTTTTTTTTTTTTTTTTTTTTTTTTTTTTTTTTTTTTGTATGTAAGGATCAAGGACTGCAGTAGTTAAATTAGGAAGTTATTAATAATTTATCAAAAATACCAAAAAATTAAAATTCCAATTGCAAAATATATATGGATGGTCAAATTCGACTCAAATAATCTAAGATTAAAAAAAATAAAGGAATGGGAAAATGGGTATATAAGGAAATTATCAGGGAAACATGCGCTCCTTAGAATTAAGAAGTTACATATACCACAAACCTTTTTTCTCTGTCATCAGTCTCTTGACTGGTTCGATGCATTTTCCTGTGAATTTTGGGTAAAAACATTTACACTGTCTATGAATCTTCAAAAGCACAATAGGAACGCCCGCCATAAACATTATAATACTACATCGAGGTGCTCCAACAAGTCTATTGCCTTCGAAGAAGCCAAATTTTAATTTTCAAGGCTTCCTGGAAAGGCACGCGGTAGTAAATCCTGCACAATGTGAGATACAGTTTGTAAAAACTCAACGCAGTCGCAGAATAGAGAATCTACCCAGCCCCAGATGTGAAGAGTTGAAGCAGTTCTTCATGTACCACATCTAATATGGTTTAAGTTACAACAAATTGACCATGGTATGTTGAATCCTGGTAGTTTTGAGCAGGGATTGGTAATATGCACTATGCCCTGTGATGTCGACGACAACCATTCCGCAGTCCAGCCATCTGTAGGGCCAAAGGAGGTAGATGTTAGATTGACAGCAGTCTTCCAGGCAGGGCGACGTGACTTCAGTCGTGTTTTGTAATATCTAATGTATCCATGGATGGGAAGAGCCTTGTTGTTCAGAATTCTCGATCATAGTTTTAATAGTACGTTTTGCCTTCTGATGTGAGGTGATGGGAAAGCCATAAATGAAATCCCGTTTTAAAATTAGAAGAAAGCAGGAGCCATTTGAGTTAAACATATTCCAAAGTGCAAACTGGTTTTTGATGAAAATTAAACTGATGTGTTCAAATTAAGAACAAGACAAGACTTAAGAGAAAAAAAAATAAGACTTAAAATGTGGAAGAAAATGATAAAACTAAAAACGAAAAACAAAAAGGAACAACACTAAAAATCAGACTTATAAGACTTATGAGAAAAAATAAGTCTAATATGACAATATTAGTATTGCGTGTGAGTCACGCGTGCCTGACGGTAGATGTCATTCAGATTCCAAATAATGTTACCAGCTACTGGTAAAGAGAAACGACAGAGAACCAATTCAGTGTGCAATGTTATTTAAGCCGACCCATCGTTGTAGTTATTTTTCTTCTAATTCCAAGAATTGTACAGGATGCCGAAGTAACTTGCAGGGTAGAGGAGTTCCTTAAAAGATAGGAACACTTCTTTTCTCCCTTGAACTTATCTCTCTATTGTAGTGTCGTCTGTTTTGCGTGCGACCTATTGGGACTTGGCCATCTTATCTTGAGACTGAAACCTCCCAGGGAGGAAAGTTGTGTTACCATCTATCTGGGAAACTATATTATGTGTGGGCTGAGTGTATTTTTGTTTGTGTAAAGTGTAGTTTATGAGGTGAAGATTGGGAATGGTCTCAGCATCTACCTGAGTGATTGTGGAAAACCACAATTGATGGCCAGTATGCGGGGACTTGGATTTCAACCCGCCCCTTCCTTAGCGTATTGATTCACACTGATCGGTGTTTAGTGGGAACTATAATAAAACATGATGGCTGTTTTATGATAATAGGATAGAAGATAAATGTTCAAGATGTAAAGAGTAAATATATTGGCTTAAGACCTGATAGCAGTTTCAGTTTGGTAGGGCACAATGAGTAGGTTATTGGAGAGGGTGGGGAGGGTGTTTAGAAGAGAAGTGAGGGAACTGTGCTTCCAAATTTTGCTCAGACCATAGATTGGTGGTGCATTATGGAAAATCATTGTAGTAATGAAATACAGGAGTTGTTGATGAAAAGGAGAGCAGCATGATTTGTTTATATAACTGAATGAGTTACTGATGCGATAAAGGACTTGAAATAGGTGTCATTAGAAGGCAGGATGTGACATTACAGTGAACTAACGTGTTGTATAATAGGAGAAATTTCGAAATTACCTTGAGAAACTTCTGTAGTAAACGCGTCATCGACGTGGACTATGTACACGTTATTTATTGTGCTAAAATGAATCTGTATGCAAAAATTTATTGGAATTTCACCGAAATTATACCCTTTTCGATATATTGTTACTTTGCTTTATTAGGCTTATACTGGGGATGTGTCATGGATGGATATTGGCAGAAGAATTAGGATTAGTACGCGTAATGCATGGTATAGCCATGACCACAAGCAAAAATTATATTTCTGGTGAAGGAATTGCAAATGTTTGTAGGAATTTGAATAACCAGTTTCAAACAATGAAAAACTATAAACTTCAAACTCTGGTAACACTGAAATACACTAATGGAAATTAAAAGTTTCACACCCAGACAGGAATGTTGGGATTTTAGGAAACCTTATAGATATATCCATGATCAGTCCCAGAAGAAATGGTAACAAATTGAAATGGAAGAGACCAAGTTTAAACATAGTTGTCAGTAAGAAGTGCGACCACCTTATCATGTATTCATTCGTGGACCCTTACCACCACTGAACAATAAGTGTTCAGATGTCTTCTTGGTGTATGTGTCTCTATGCCGTCCTACCTTGTGGGGTCAGTTGTTCAATTGTTTGTGCTGAGTGACCATGTAATCTAGTAGTGTATACTCCTGGCATCCTAGACATGTTCTACTGGGGTCAAATCTGGGAACCATGCGGTCCAAATTGCGATAGTAACCCCTTTCAAGGCTTTCATTGTCATGGTCATAATATGAGAATGGATATTATGCTGTTGGAAGATGCAATTTTGATGATGGACCTGAAAGGTATCACAATAGAGTGCATCCAAGGCCGTCACTAGTATTCTCCGTATGAGTTCTTAGACACTCCTCCCAAAACATTATTATATTTTTTGATTAATTCAGAAAATTTTAATGGGAAAATATTCAAAATCATAAGCAGAGATTTCAGAATTTCATTTGATTTCTATTTAGTCAGGAAACCAGGCTGGTGGGTCCCCTTCAGGTGTTCGGGTCACTTCCTTCCATCCCACCTGCATAATGCAGGCAATGTGTGCGGCACCCCGTCCACAGGGCTGAGGACTATCATTGTGCCTTCAAAAACAACAAACTCAGTCCTGCTGTCCAAACTGATTTACCCCAAACCATGATATTAATAGCTGGACCAGTATGTAGTTCTGAATTCACAGCAATGTAAGCCGTTTCTCCAATATGCCTGTGTAAATGTTGTCGATTATCACTTTAGAGAATCGTCTCTAAACACAAATGTACGCCATTCACGAGTCAATTTGCATTTTGCATTACACCAGGTTCGACGATGCTAGCAATGAAATTAGGTTAATGGAACACATTGTGTAGGGATCAAAGAGTGTAACACAGCATCAAGCAATAGTTGTGGTGACTCACTCTGTAACCACTGCTTGGAATTATCCCGCTGTAACCCCTCTGCTAGAAACAGCCACTCATAATAATTGCTGGTATTCACGTGCTGTTATATTTCTCTATGAATCTGTGTCTGCTCTATACGACCATCCCTGGGTACACTCGATGCCGTGCATAAATCTCCCCACTACCCGGTACGCGGAAGTAACGTCAAAATGAAGAGTGAGTTTTAAATGAGCGAAAGGTGAGATATCAGTTTTGGAGATTTTTCTCTCAATCCAGGCTGCATTTCAACCTGAGCACAATCTCTAGAACAAACCAAAACTGTTTACGTTGATGCAATCCTTGTACCGATAATTTTTAGACCGTCTGTGTGTTCACTCGGTGCTGTATACACATATCGTCATTTCCACGTGCCGGGGTAATGTGGAGATTTGTGCACGGCATCGAGAGTACCCACAGACGCTCGTTGTTCTAGGAGTACTAGAGTCTTCTTTCTTCCACTGTATAACGTGTCTGTATACTGACATTACACTATGACCAACCCTTCGGCAGATTTCATAATAAGGTGCGACCTTTTCAAAAATCCCAATTCTCTAACCTCTCTCACTGACATTTGGGTGTAAAGTTGTCACTCTTCGCCCTGGCATACTTGTTCAACAAGAACTTGCGGCAAAGAAGTGTCATAGTATGTCACACCATTCACCAATTATTGAGTATAAAACGTAGTAATTTTGCATAGTAAATAGTTGAGTATTTCTCCTACTATTAAATGTAAAACTTCCAATTTTTAATGTTTTAATACTCTTCATATGGAGACACTTGTGGCCAAGATCATTTAATACAACTCCGTCTAGGTGTTGCACTTTCAATTTCGCCAATATAGTAGGTAACGATATTATAAGTATTAATTTAATTGCAATGGAACCAACATTCCAGTGGCAATTACCCTAGTCATCCATTTACCCCTTTTTTTATATACATAATTTTTCAATTTCTCTTGTAATTGGAATATTAAATTCCTCCCCCATTTAGTATTATGACTTACAAATTTTTAATTCAAAATTCCTTGAGCGTTTTTGGAAAATTATTCATCACTACACTTGATAATTAGTTCCAATCCCTGGCACCTATACGACCAAAAAAACAAATTTTCACTCCCTTATACCTGAAATCGAGCTCAAGCTTGTGGTCATGGTCACCTTTCCTCTTCCATGCACTATTCCTAATTCTTTGACCAATATCCCTCCAAGCTCAATCACCAACATATGCCCTGTAAATTTCCAACACTCTCTTCACCCTCCTCCTTTCCTCCAATGAGTCCAATTCCAACTCCCTTATCATATCGGTTACTGACTGGGTCTTGCGATAATTTCCACAAACAGATCTAGCTGCTCTTCTATGCACACCTTCCAACTCTTGTATTTGATAACCAAAATGTGGATCCCAAACTACACCACCATATTCAACCAATGGTCTGACCAAAGTTTTTAAACCAACTCGTTGCTTCTTTGGTTCATCCTCTCATCACCCTCTCCTGTAAATGAAGGACCTTTTTCCCCCATCTATTTTGGCTTCTGGTTTACTTAATACCATAATATCCATCAAAACCGCACAGTGATCACTTAGGTATTCTTTCATTTGCTTGACACCCTACAAGTTTTTCATCGAGTTTTATTAGAAAGATATCCAACATGTGCTACCAGGATATGGTCTCCATGGCAAATGCTTATAATAAATTCTTTATAAATTGTGTATAACGTATTATTTTAATGTGAAAAAACATAAATGTGAATAAATATTTCGTAAAGATATTTGCCATTTGAATTTTCGCAATGCAACGGATTTAATTTAATTTAATTGCAATGGAGCACATGCAAAGGTGGCAATTTCCCTACACACCCAACTTCCCCCTTTTCCTGCACCCACCTACATTTGCCCTCTACAAATTTTAACTTTAAATTCGGTAAGTTATTTATCATTCCCCTTGGTAACTAATTCCAGTCCCTGACACCCTTACCTAAAAAAGAAAATCTACCCACACCCTTGTGCCTGAAATCGAGTGCCAGCTTATGGTCATCTTTTCCCTTCCATGCACTACTTTTCATACCTACTCCAATATCTTTCCATGCCTCATCGCCAGAATACGCCCTGTACACTCCAATGACCCTCCTCATCCTCCTCCTGTCTTGCAATGAATCCCATTCCAGCTCCTTTATCATATCTGTCACTGATTGCATTCTGCGATAATTTCCAGAAACAAATCTAGCAGCCCTTCTTTGCACCTTCCCCAACCCCTGTATTTGATACTCAAAATGTGGGTCCCATACTACACTACCATATTCCAGCAATGGTCTTACCAAAGTTTTGTAACCCAATTTCTTTACTTCTCTCGTGCATCCCCTCATCACTCTCTCCAACAAGTGCAGAATATTTAAACCTTTTCCTATCACCTGTCCAATGTGTCCTGCCCAGTTAAGCTTGTTATCAAATGAAATGCCAAGATATTTACATTTCAAATCTTCAGCAAGCAATTCTTTCCCCACCTTATATTCATCATTCACTTTTTCTTTTTATTTGTGTATTTAATTAGCTGACTCTTTTTTTGCATTTATCTTCATCCCACGTTTACCAATCCAACTAGATATCCTGTCCATATCACCGAACTACTGTTTACTGTCCTCTATCGTTTTGATCCTTTTATTCAGCATTATGTCATCTGCAAACAATCTAATTTCAGATAGTAAACAATCAACACAATTATTCATTAGAATAATGAATAGTAATGCGGCACTCCCATTTTTACTTCCACTTCCTTTCATACCGCATTTCCAACCCTAACTTTCTGTTTTCTACCTTTTAAAAATTCTTCAACCCAGTAAATCACTTTCTCATCCAATCCAATAGCTTTTACCTTATTTACTACCATTTTGTGGTTTCCTCTGTCAAATGCCTTTGAAAGATCTAGTGCTACACTATCAATTTGGCCTCCCTTGTCCATTTCATCTGAAATATCTTGCATATATCCCACCAACTGAGAATCGTATCATTATCCTTGCCTGAACCAATGTTGCCTACTTGAAAACCACTTACTTTCCTCATATATATTTCTGATGTTGTTGCATATCAATCTTTCCATTAATTTACCTACCTCTGAAGTCAAACTGATTGGTCTGTAATTTTGGACTCTATTTCTCACCGCTCCTTTATGTATTTTATTTGTATCAACTATTAAACTTAAAAGAAATGTTTTAAACATCCGTAAAATTTTTCTAGTATGGATGTAGTGAAAGAATAAAGATAATAATCTTACAATAACCTTGTTTCGTTGTAATGCTACAGACACTGTGAATGGAATGTCTTTTCTAAAGCCCACAGTATCGCTGTTAGTTATCAGCTGTGTGTGTTGATGGCTGTTCCTTGGTCACAACAGAAGTAATATTGTGTATTACGCTCTCAAGACGACAAGAAGAGGTAATATGGAGCCAATAGAGGCTGTGTATATTAACGAAGAGGTAGGTTTGTTACTTTTTATGTGTTTGTGGTGTCCTACAGTTCATGCATTGCTGATTTCTGGCACACAACAATATGGACGCCTTTGTAATCTTTGTTATTTGTGTGGCTGATGTGAAATCGCTCACAAGCTCAATTTACTTATGCATGTGCAAGAGTCGTATGATGTTGGTTATACGTTTAAATATTACGCGTTGTATCAATTGATACGTGTGAGAGAAATCCTTTACATAAGCTATAAAAGATTTGAAGAATTCTTTGTCCACTTGAAATTGTTTCTTTTTATCTCATACGTAATGAGCATATCAAATCGATTTGGAAATATTTGGATTGCAACTTATTAAACAAATTGTTTTTTGTTCAGCTATTTCGCAATACATTCCCTTTATCTGATCATAGTTACAGGCAATGACATATATCATAGTAATTCTGTTATCTTTGTACACACTTATCCATGTTTTCTGTCAAATTATTTTTTTCTACTTGTTTGTTGACAAGTGACTAATCACGGAAGCTATTGTGGTCACCAATTTGTGGTTGTCTGACAGTTCACAGTTAGATGTGAAGCAATGATAATGTAGATGCAGTTTAATTTGATACCTATTGATCAACAGAATGACAGTGACAGGGAGATGTTTGTGTGAAATCACAGAAAATGAAAGCAAATTAATTTTATTTGCCCATGTAAGTCTGTACGGTTAATTGTATATCGCGTTACAGCTACCACTACTTTACACCTCACCGACGATGATGTAAACACTTCCGGCATTGCTGTTTATGACATCACTGTTACCGGGTATGACGCAAGCTCTGTGGGGGCAGCTACAAATATTACTGACATGATGTGCACGGATTATTTTTTTTCCGGGCGGGACAAATGAAATATGATATTTCTATTAATTTTTATGAAAAGAAGTAAAAATTTTCTATAGTTCTGGTACTGGAATTTAGAATTCTGTGTATTCCGTGTACTTCTATATCCAGATAACCAAAAATATATGCATAGCTACAAGCATCAGTAAAATAATCTGTAGTTTAAGCAGCAGACTTATTTTGGCAATGAAACATCAAAAACTAAATTAGTTGTTCTTGACATTTCAGTGTGTCTCCGTTGAAAAAGTCACAATCAATTAACGGTTGAATTTTTTTTTTTTTCCAAAACTTAACGATGGATTACATGTTGAATCGATAGATATTGAGTGCTTTCGCTGTATACAAATACCGCATTTCAATAGGTATTATGAAATTTTCTCCTGGTGCCAGCAGTATTTCAACCTAACCACAACTGCCAGGAAGGGGAAAAAAGCAGTTTAGATTGACATGATCCCTGTAGTGACAAAGCTGTCGCGGTATCTCGACCGATATGCCTGAAAACATTTCAGCTTAATTCTAGATAATGACACCAATAACTTTGAAAACTATTATTATTGTTATTATTCATAAATAATTGTGGATATTTCACATTTAAATTCTTACCGCCCAAAATAAACTGCATTTTGTGTGACATTGGTAGCTGCCCGTGTGTTGAATAAGTCACACACGGAATCAATGACATCATATTTAACAGCAGCAATTTGTGTTTACATCATTGCTGTTGGTGTGTCGGAAACTACTGGTAGCGATATCGCAATCTAGAATTAACCTGTTCAGTGAACTAATTTCACTTTAATTAGTAAGTTGAGAATAAGTGAAGAAGATTCCTGCTGAATTGTTTATATTTGTAGCTGGAGGAAGATATATTTTCTTCAGTAAGATATGTTACTACAATACTAAAATATGCTAGCAATAGAATAATTGCTATATGGTATGTATAATAAAATGAATATCAAAGAAAATGTGTTGAGATATACCAAACTTTAAAATTGTGATATTTAAAATGTTTATGACCCTTTAGTTTTTCCCGGTGTATTGTTGAAATAAATAACTCTCGGGTTCTCTGCCGGTTAATTGATTTATTTAGATATTTTAACAACGTTTCGGCAACTGCCACCGTTGCCTTCATCAGGTTAACTCTTACATACAAGGACGAGACATGTCGACCAATGGGAGATAAGTCATTCGTGATTGGTCAGTTCCAGAGCCCTCGTGTAATGCCGCCGGTTAAGCAACGATTAGTGTGGAGAGCACTTGGATGGGTGACTGCACATGCCAACGGTTAAACAACGTTATGCGTGGTTTTTACTTGGATGGATGACCACTCAAGATGCTGCCATGGAGCTATTAAATGCCATCCAGTTGCTGAGCTATGGGATGCAGCAACGAGATGCAGAGATTCAACCAAACCAGTTTTTCCCCGTCTATAGCTGTGTGCATCGCCAACCAATCAAAGAGCAGCGTGAAGCTTCCCTTGGCAACAGGCTATTTATAGGAGCCAGGACTGGCTCGCGAGTCAGTCAGTGTCTTGTCCTTGTATGTAAGAGTTAACCTGATGAAGGCAATGATGGCAGTTGCCAAAACTTTGTTAAAATATCTAAATAAATCAATTAACTGGCAGAAAACCCGAGTGTTATTTATTTCAAATGTTTGTTTACAATTCTTGGACTATTCATTAGTGAAATTTAGATCTTATCATAGACTTAGATGTATATTTAATTGATGTAAATAATTTGTGTTAACTCTATGGAGGTTTTGTGGTCCTACTTTGTTTGCTCAAGCACTGCTGTCTAATAATCTGGCAGTTCTGGATCCTTATGAGATGAGTATTCTGGTCCCCATTAGTTACATGCTGAAGGAATTAATAATGAATGGGCAATAATGTATACATCAGTGTGTCAGGTTTGTTGATTCTAGGTAATTACTGTTTTGTGAATAGTAAAAAAAATTCTTCTTTTAAAACTGAATGATTATACATTGCCTTCCCAGTGTGAAAGTATATGTTTTCTAATCTTTAAATTATTTTCGGTAGTTTTATTTCTTTATCTTGATTTTATATGAAATAATTATGTGGTTTAAATTTTTTCAGTATATGCTAGAAAATATGGAACAAGAGGATTCAGAATCAAATCCTGTTCTTGATAGGTAAGGTAGTTCCTTATTATTTAACCCATACCACTTTACATGTACTTATATGTTATTCAAAAATATAATCAGCATGACATGGACAAGGTGGGGTAGTCAAACGGCAAGATTCCTCGAAAGGCTTTTAGGAATGGTGGGGGGTTTGACTTTGGGCCTCTAGACAGTCAGAATTTAGTAGCCATGCAGTGCAGGTTGAGTGAACAGCGTGTGTTTGCTGCAAAAGCATATTACAAAAACGCAGATAGTTTGGTTTCCTCTCAGCTTGCCTTCCGGCGACAGTTTCAGTTATCTCCACACCCTTCGGTGCCAACAGCGAAAGCTACCAGATTGTGGGTGAGAAATTTTGAAGCCAGTGGATACTTGACAAAGAAAAGAGGGGGTAGTGAAAAAATGATCCAAACGAGAAGTCTGCGAAAATCAGCTAGACAGTAAGAACTTAGTTATCGATCCATAAGAAGGATTCTAAAACATGACCTCCTTTATTAACCATACAAGATGCAAGTTTTGCAAAGCCTCAGATCTGAATCTGTTTTTGTCAACAGACATTAAATGATGTTGGTGAAAAGGAAGAGAGAGTTCTTAATTTATGGATGAGTGACGAAGCTCACTTCCACCTTAGCACCTTAGTATACAGAATTGTAGATACTGGGTCAAAAATAACTCACAAAAGTTACGTTTTGGTGTGTAGTGTCATCACATAGAATAATCGGCCCCAATTTTTTGAAGATGAATGTGGTGATGGTCAACTCTGATCGTTGCGCTGACATGGCAATTTTTACCGTTCTTGAACTGGATGAGTATGGCCCTGACACGCTTTTCCAGCAATTTGGCGCAGTTTATCAATGAATTTGCTGCAGCTCGCTTTTCCTGATCATGTTATCAGCAGGTACAGCAATTTTAAGTTGTCAGTCTGTTCACCTGATTTAATGGCATTTATATTTTCTTTGGTTCTACCTTAAATTTAGGCTTTTTCAATATAACACACTAAGGACCAAGAAGGATCACATAAGGTAAGAAGCTAATTTCACTTTGGAAATCCTATGCAACGCAATGGGTTCCTTTGTTCTCATACCCAGGTAATGTATACAAATTGAAGGCAACCATTTGGTCTAAACAATATTCAGAAAATGAACATTTTTACATTATATATGAATGTTCCACTCATGTGAAATCAAATTATAACAATAAGTATTACAAAAATTTCATTTTTTTTTAGTTTTTTAAAATCTTGCCCTGTAGATTATTCCAATTTAATATGTTCTGTTTACATATGACTGGAGATTTTATGATCATTGTATTTAGACAAAATTATCTTGGGTAACAAGGCAAGTTAATCCATTTTTGAAATACAGTGTTTCGGCAGCCGTAGTCTCTGCCTGCCATCAAGTGACTTGGAATCAGCATGTTTCATCAGTTGACTCTATTGACCAGTTACTCAGGATAATTTTAACTGTGCTTCATTTTTTTCTGTGATGAGTAGTTGATAAAACTTCATATCACAATGTTAGTGGTATCATATATTAAACAGAAAAATTTAATTATTTTTAGTTACAAGTTAGGCAAAGTAATTGAATTATGTAAAATCATTAACAACTCATTAAGGTATTTAATAATGAATTTAAAAATTGCCACTAAAAATTAATTTACTTTTATCTTTTATAATATTTTTTTCAATTCTGTATTACTTTCTTTCTACAATTTTTCTGTTCAGTACCTTAAATAATTTCTGACATGCGAGGGTGGCAGAAGTGTTATGTTATTTGTGGTATTACCTGTTCACCTTAAAACAGTGTTACCCTACAGATATTCTGGTGTTCTTTTTTGGGGCATTTCTCTACTTGACTCCAGTCCTAAACCTTAAAGTTGTGGTGAGCAAAACCAGTATTGTGGTTATTATATGGTCAGAGTTTTCATGGTGGTCACGTTCTTGAATATCGAGGAGGCAGTTCTGTATCGGTAACAGTGTCTGGCATTTAGATTGCCTGTTCATTGATTTTTTTTCTATTTAATGTCATGTGATTTTAAGTTTCTTGCTTAGCATCTTTTCCTGTTTCTCTTCTAGTACATTTAATAACCAAACTGGACAATATAGTTTGGACACAAGAGGATATTTTTGAAAAGTGTTAACTCACTGTGTTACAAAAACACAAAATCTACCTAATAAAACTATTAATTTGAAAGCATCTACAAACCTGAAAATAATTTTATAAACAGTTGCTAACTCATTAAGTCTTACATTCTAATTGGTACACAAGCCTTTCCATTCATCGTACTCAGTGCTGTCAGAATATCCTCCTATTACTCCAGTAGCGCTGTCTTGTCTCCCTATATAGTTCAGCTTGTTGTTCCTTTATCTTTCTCCAGCCTGTTACTCAGTAATTGAACTTGTAGTAATTCTTCCATGGAGTTTCACCAGTTCATTTTTATGTGCCTCTCTCTTCTCTTGTTTGTAGATATTGTCTGATTTTACCTCACAACAGCTACCCAAATTTTCTTCTATCTGTATAGTTTTGTCTATAGAAACCTGCTCTCACTCCATGGTACTTGCCAGATGGACACATCTTTCTTCATTAATTTCGGTTTATGGAGACTGTTTTTTCGTTGCTTGTACCTATCATTTTCCTGGTAGATATTGTTTTTATGCAACTTTCTTTATGTTGTATATGGTTTTTTTACTCCTGGTTGAGCGATTTCTTATTTTTCTTTCCGTCGGCCGCGGGCATCTATGTTCACGGCGGAATAAAGGTCAGCTGGCGTAATTCAGACATCCACTGGCCTATGCAATATTTGCGTGCCTTGTTCCACAAGGAAATTATATATGTGTGAATTTTCTTTTTGTTACGCTCACGTCCGCGACATTTAAGTTCGCGTACAAATCATCGTAGCGAATTAAGCTATTTATTTGACTGTCGGCGAGTTATGCCAAGTTTCGGAGGAAAGAGTGTTTTACAACTCAGATTTTGGTGCATCCTGGTTGCATCTTGCTGGAAATAATAGCTGGTGTCATGTTATAGCATGAACATGCCAATCGACGCTACAATCATAAGGTGAGTGGATCTCTGTTTATTTGCGCTATTACTGGCCGAATCGCTGCTGCCGAATTTCGGGTGCTTGTGGTCGGCGGGAGTGGAGAGAAATCGCTCACCAATTAATTAACCACGGTTACGTTCCCTGCGGGAAGTCACTATTTATAAGTGGCTTTCCCAAAATAGATTATCCATCATCTATTTTTTGGTCCTCCTGGGGTCGGATATGACACGATCAGTTTGATTAATATAATCCTTGTATAAGCCAGTTACGCTATACTTCAATCATATTTTACAATATGGCTTTCGGGACAAATGTTGATTCTGTAGAATTCAAACGGAAGCTAGCGTTATTAACTTCCAAGTCGGATATTATCTTTGAGAGAATTAATAAATTGTATAAGATTTCTATGAACATCTCTTCGTTTGATTCCCGGACCAATGAAAGTTTTATGACTGATTCTGAAACAATTGATGACCTTCAGATCAAGTTTGAATCTATGATAGATCAGATTAATGATTTACATTTGACTAAAGATCCTGAATATACACCTGATTATACCCCATTAGCGGCATTTGAGGATTAGTACACGCGTATTAAACGAACTCGCAACAAAATTAGTGCCTCTGTGCCATTGTGTGACATTGCCATCGCGTCCGAGTGAACGTGAACACATTAAATTGCCTCCTATAGATATTCCTAGCTTTGATGGTAGTATGGAGAAATGGCCAGTATTTTATAATCTTTCAAAGCTAATATTCATGATAACGACCAGTTAACTAACTCACAGCGTGTGCAATATCTTGTAAGTAAACTAACAGATAATGCATT
>JARYHS010007075.1:4526770-4606892 GCA_031002005.1 Vandiemenella viatica
AAAAAATCTTTTAATTTTACAGAGTGAAACACGGGTAAAAAACCGTGTTTCAGCCAGATTAGGTCAACCTGTGACCCTTTTACTGTCTATCACATAATCTGTGTCAACGAAACGTTTCTATACTTGTTACTTCTAAAACCTTTCAAATAAAACAGATTTTGTTCGAAATTTGTCTAAGGAAGGCCTCGGAAGCGTAGGGGCTAGAGTGATGGCACCACGCGCCAAAGGTCGGCGATTCGAGTCCAGCCGCGGGTATGGGTGTTTAAGTGTTGTGTCTGTGTGAATGTCGTATCTGTCCTGAGGTACGTCTAATTAGCTGGAAAAATTCATCAGTCTGGCTGTATGACCTTATATGCTAGAAAAGGAAGGCATAATGCAGCATAGAAGTCCATAACGTATTTCAGTCAGGTCAGGTCACTCGTAATGACTGTTTTCGCCAGAAACGGAAACTACAGCTGAGGTAACTTTTGAAACAGTAGGATTTCTATAAATTTTAAGGTAAAGAACACGTTCTGAAGCGCGTGACCGTCTGGCAATTAAGATGTGAGCAGGGACTGTCACGTGTAATCCTACTGGAACCTTAGCGGTGGCACTCTACTAGCTAAGTGTGTCAGGAAGTAGTTGACGTGAGGCAATGACCGCATCTCTCATGTTCGGTCAGCTGACCGGCTACTATATTAACACCGAATACCAAGGCCTATCACTCGAACGCTCAACACGATTCCAGCGCCGTCGTACCTCACCGCCGCCTGCAGCCATCCGACCGAGCAATCTGTAAGTAAACTTCTAAGTTGATTATTGTTACAACCGTCGTGGACTCAGAATATGCGGTGGAAATCGGGCCATTTCTGTCTGATATATTCAGTAAATCATTAGAAGAGCGAAAAGTACCTTCACACTGGAAATCGCGCAAGTAACTCCGATTTTCAAGAAAGGTGATTGAAGTGATCCTGGAAACTATCGTCCAATTTCTATAACATCTGTTTGTAGTAGAGTTATGGAGCATATTATATGCTCGAACATTAAGAAATTTCTAGACGATAATAATTTGCTTATAACAAATTAACACGGATTTCGGAAGAAAAGATCATGTGAAACACAGCTGGCCCTATTTACACATGACGTAATGAAAGTTATTGATGCAGGTTCACAAGTAGATGCCATTTTTTTTAGATTTTCAGAAAGCCTTTGACTCTGTGCCACACAACCGCCTTTTAGCGAAGCTTCGAGCGTACGGTATATCGGATCAGCTTTGTGAATGGATAAAGGATTTTCTAACTAGTCGGTCGCAGTATGTTGTCGTTGAATTAGAAAGTTCTTCTAATCTAGATGTTACATCGGGGGTACCTAAAGGCAATGTAATAGGACCACTTCTTTTCTTAATTTTCATAAACGATCTCGGAGACAAAGGTAAAAGCCTTTTTAGATTGTTTGCTGATGATGCGGATATTTATAGGGAAGTAAGGAATTTGGCCGATTGCTTAGAAATTCAGCGTGATCTGGATATTATTTTGGCATGGTGCGCTGAGTGGCAACTTACGCTAAATTGTAAAAAGTGGAAGACAATGAGCATAACTAACAAAAGAATCCAATTGTTCAGAAATACGAGTTAAACAATTCAGTTATTGATATGGTCGATTCTATGAAATATTTGGGAGTAATAGTACAAAGGAATATGAAATGGGACTTACACATTAATTCGTTAGTATGTAGAGCTAATTCTAGGCTGCGCTTCATAGGTCGAATATTGAAAAATTGTAATGAACAAACAAAGGATATAGCGTACAAATCTCTTGTGCGTCCACATTTGGACTATTGTTGTGCCATTTGGGATCCGTTTCGTAAGGGATTGATCGAAAGTATAGAGAAAGTACAGAGAAGAGCCGCTCGATTCGTGACCGCTTGCTTTAGTCCTTATGAAAGCGTCACAGAACTGATTAGTAGACTAGGCTGTGAGTCTCAGGTAGATAGACGACGCAAGTTTCGTTTAAACATATTGGTAAACATGTGTACTCCCACTTTTACTCACGAGTGTAGTGAAATACTTCGTCCACCAACCTATTTGAGCCGGTATGACAGGAAAGATAAGATTAGAGAAATGAGGTGCCGCAATGATTCTTATATGAATTCTTTTTTCCCTCGTACCATTAGGGATTGGAATGCACAACAAAGAGATTAGCTTTGGTGATGAGCACCCACAATTTTGTGAATTGCAGAGTATATATGTAGATGTAGACTCTGCTGGCCTCAACCTAAGGATGCAAACTTGCTCAGCTTGAATTCAGTAAGCGGGTTAACTGTTCATCTGAATCATTTCTAATACTAGAACCCGCCCTGATCCACCAGTTAGAGAGTAAGTCAGAGCTGAAGGACCAACATTACAGTAGCCAAGGTAACTGGATGCCTGTAGACGTGGGGCAGCAGGACGGCGTCTGTAACCCAAGCAAGTATGTCCAGTAACTACCTCTGTCCTACCGCTCGTTCGTTCTAGACAAGCGGCTGTGAATGTAGCAAACAGTACAACAATTAGTCTTAACCTCCTGACTCAACTGTCAGTCACATCCAAGACGCTACACTATCTTGGCCCACGACCATACACAAACATGGTTTACATGTTGATATCTACTCCAAATATACACAACTCTGTTTTACAGTTATTATTTTATCAAAGCTTCCTTCATTACCCCTGTAACGACTGTTTTTGTCAGTACCTAATTTGGATTTACTGTGCGGAACAAATAAATTTAGTGAGGAGGCAACATTTGGTGTTTTCACGCGGACCGCTATACGGCAGTTAGGCCGTGCCTTGTTTTATCACGTGGCATCACACACCGCCTATATACCGTCAATACAGGTGCGCTCGGAAGCGTCGAAAATCATAAAGGACAGTAAACAATACTTTCTTTCGTCTTTTTCAGTGAACTTAAGACGATAATAATAATTTCATGTGAAGCGAAGCAGTCTGACAGTATCTGTAGCCTTCCATCCCTTAAAGGAAATGCGTCTATATTGGTGCCCGAGTCAGGCCTGTAGCATGTAAGCGGAATAAGTTTCTGGCCTTGCCCGAGTTAGGTATTATGCTTTAAAACTATGTAAGATTGTATTCTAGGTAGTGACGTGCAAATAAACTGAGATTATGATTATCATTCATTACAAATCGTCAAATAGAGGCCTAGCATTTCCTTTTTGTTTTCTTTTTTTCTCCAATGTAAAGTGAAGACGTCAATATCTGTAAAATTTGACAATTTAAGACATAAACGATGTTACCTTATGAACATGAAAATTGTCTGCGAGATTTATCACAATCTATATTTATACGACAAGTATTAAATTCACTTGCATTTCTTCTGTAAGTTGAGACGAACACTAAAAAAATTATATTATTAAGCTTTTATTTCCATATATCAACTCTGTTTGATTGAAGTGTGCGTTCCTTCCCAGTGGACGGTCAGATGTAGTTTACACTCTTCAATGAATTGGTAAGAATTAAACGATTCCAATAGCTGGGACTCACGGCAATGCCGAGACGTGGTGTGCACCTGATACCCAATCATGTTGAGTGCTATCTCCTGGCACGCCTCAATACAACAGCGAAAGTCATGAGAGACTATTTGGTTTATTTTTCTTCCATATACCAATGTTTTGTATTCATAAAAGTTATTTTCTGTGCAGTACTTGGCACGACTGAGTGACAAGCAGTGATTGTGATGGATAACTTCAGTTCTGGCATTCCAAACTATTCTCTGAGAACCTTCCAAAAGTTCCAGACACGACGTAGTGAAATAATTATCATACTTATGAACTGTTGTACATTCCTAAATCTTTTACTTCGTTCGCTCTTCAGAGATGCTGTGTTTATCACGAGCAGCATTATCACAACACTGCGGCGCTGTCGCTATAAACAGCGTAAATGAGTGATTCAACGTGGGGTCCGCCAAAATGCAACAGGTAGTCTGCATTATAATTGCCTCAAAGCTATCATAACAAAATAAATTAGTAATATTGTTCACATAGAGTCCATGCTGTAGTTGTGTTGTATGAGGCTATAAGCTGTAAGCCAAACATTCTAAAAGCTATGAATATTTTGACCACCAGCAAAAATCTGGTATGTCCGGGATATGATTGCATTGTTCCTATAACATGTACCAATTCAATCAGTCGTAAATATCTCACTGTCCGTTCTTTAAGGAACGGTTATTAATTTCGCTATGTGTGAAATATTGTTAAAAGTAATTCTGTCCTAACGGTAATAAAAATCACCGAACTGCTAGGCATGGATGTGTCTGTGTAATATCATAAACCATTCTTATTAACCATCAAAAATAGTTTAACAGCAGACCTCATAACCCTGAGCAACTATTTTCGGAAATGACGTCTCGAACCCAGTTCCAGCAAGACGGAAACTAGTGTCTTCCATCTTAACAATCGGGCGGCGAATCTCTCACTTGATGTTCTTCTTGATGGCACTCCCATCCGACACAACCCCTTTCCCAAGTATTTGGGAGTCGTAATAGATCGCACCTTTTCGTACAATAAACATCTAAACAACCTTGCAGCAAAACTAAGAACCAGGAATAATACTCTGCAGAAGTTAACTGGCACCTCTTGAGGAGCATCCGCCTCTACACTCCGCACATCAGCACTGAGCCTTGTATATTCTGCAGCTGAGTACTGCTCATATGTCTGGATAAACAGCGCCCACGTCAAAAAGATCGACACAGTTTTAAACCAGACAATGCGGATCATTAGAGTATGTCCACTCCACTGTACTGGCTACCCGTTTTGTGTAACATCGAACCGCCTACAATAAGACGACACACTCTCCTAATTGCCTGATATAATAAGATCTGTCATAACTTGGATCTGCCCATCCATGACGACATGGATAATATGTTTGTGAGACTTAAATCAAGAAATTCAAGTGTAAAAACTGTAAAACAGATTATATCTGATAATTTTAATGGGAGAGAAGCTTGGAAATTGGAGTGGATAGCCTCAGCCCCACCAGAATGGCACTCCCTGTTCGACAAACAACAGGCACTAAAGGGACTCGACCTTCCTGGGCAGCTCTTAACAGAGTTAGGACTGGTCATGGAAGATCTGCTTCATCTTAGTATACATGAGGAATGATTCACCGAGATGCGACTGTGGTAAGGAAAAAACAAACCATCCGTCACGTGACATTTGACTGCCCACTTCGAGCATTCAGGGGATCGTCGATAGATTTTATTAACATATCAAATGAAGCTTTAGATTGGCTACACCATGTTAATTTTGAATTTTAATTGTAATTAATGTTAAATTGTATTTTTGTGCAATGGCTATAAGCTAAATAAATAAATAAATTAACCATCAGACCTCTATTCGGTCTGGTAGATGTGTGGCGGGAAGCACGTTGGTTTCCTGGTACGGCTATCCATCGATTCTTCAGTTTTCTGTGGTTTCCTGAAGGCCGGGATGGTTTCTTTAAAACGCCATGGCCAAACTCTGCATCCACTGTACACGATTACCCATAAATTACGTGAAACATATTTCATTGGTTTTTTCACCATCCCGCCCCCTCCTGTTCACACTATTCACACTATCTGGACGATCTTTTTTTTTTAAAAAAAAAAAAAAAAAAGGTGGAAAGTGCTTGCTCAGCTAGCTCTGCTGAATGAGAAGAAGAGATGTAAACTGTGACTTGCTCTGTGGCTCTTAGTGAGGAAAAGAAATTTCGTGATTTTTTAAACATGACATCAATATAAAGAGAAAACAATTGGTTGAATTTCGTCAATTAGTGCAAAAATTACGAAATGATTCCAGACTATATGTACATGTATTTCTGAATAAGCAAGTAACCATATAATTTTTATACAAGCGCTTATTCTAAGCAAATCACTCAACTTCCGAGAGCTGTTAATACTTCACGTTTTGTTTTAAATATAAGAGAGAGATATAGCATTAAAAACGTTTAGTCTATTTTATGTATTTCAGATACTTCCTCATTGCCTTCAAAGCGCCACAATTCGCGTTATCTGCGTTAGAAATATCGTAACAGTTGAATACCAACTGAGAAGCGAACTGTATATCAATAGATAGAATCACATGATATATTTACAGTTTATTCCCAAGAAGCTTATCGCTTAATTTTTTTATTTCATTTACTTATTTTTTTTTTATTATTATTATTTTTTATTTGTAGGTAAAGAGGTCAGGGGCTCGGAAGGCTGGAATAAATAACAAGAAAATTGTTGAATAAATTACCAAAAAATTGCTAAAAGATTTTGAAACTAACATTCGTATTAGGTAAAATTAGGTGGATACAAGAAAGTATATACTGTATATATAGTATATAGTGTATGAGTGTATACCGAAACTGCCACCCGAACGTCCGCTCCATTACAATTAAATCGATTTTTTTTTCCCTCCAAAAAAATATCCTATTACTAGTCACTAACTTCTCTGCTAAACAATTCATCCATTGTTAGAAATAAGTGAGGAAACAATTAAAGAAACGGAGACTTCACGTGACTCTAGAATATATTTTTGCATGCAGAAAATAAAAACTTTACGCCACCCCTGAGATCTGTGACGGAACTGAAATGCGCACCTGACTAATAAGACAACCGCGAACCACATCAAACAACTTCTCACACTTTACCTCTGTCACACGGTGTTATGATGTCGTGATGTCGTGTGACGTGACGGCAGTGCGGGCCAGCCTTAAGATTCATAATTGAATACTCTGATTGTACCCTAAATTAATGTGACGTATTATGCCAAATTTCATTTTTTTTTAAATTAGTTTCTATTATGAATTGAGTCACGGAAATCACGTGAGTTATTTGACCACAAATCACACAGAAGAGACGTGGCGCGGACGTCTGGCGGAGACGAGGCGCGGATGTGGTCTTTTCAGTCATAACAGAAGAGATCCGCTAGAGACGTGGCATCAGCCATAACATCGTCTGACGACGATGCTGATCGCGCCCTTCTCCATTAATATAATTTCCAACATTACTTTTCTGGTTGGTCCTTTACGACTGAAGAAGGGGAGAAAATATTGGATTTTTTACATGATTAAACATTGGGAAATATATCCCGAACGTTTTAAAAACTTTTTTGGAATGTCCTTTTTTGTTTTAAAACAGTGATTCTCAAAGTGTGGTACGCGAACCCCTAGGGGTTCGCGAGTTGATCATAGGGGGTTCGCGGCGAGATTTACGTAATGGTGGCAGACTGATTGTATCACGCGTGTGACATGCATCATTTAATACAATGCCTTCAAAGAAATATCGCTCCTTTCACTCGATGTGCCGAATAAGTATTAATAGATAATATGTAAATTTTTGAACGCCAAATATCTTTCAAGGTTCAAATTCTACATTATGCTATATATTTCCATTATTTGGCACCACTCACAATCGTGTTAGGTTTGGTAACAATAGGGGCGGAAAATAATGCCTTAAGAAAGGGCTACAATGGCTTGAAATTACGTAATAATTTGTGACTGACAAAAAGCGCGCGGCATTGTTTAGTATAGTTGTTTCTCAAATCAGTGGTACTCCGCGCGCGCACTTATTCGGCTGGCTGAAAGTTGATAAGTAATTTTGATTAAAAAGTAAGTGAAAACATGAAACAGTGGTTAAAAACCGGATCAATACGCGGAAAATGCCCAGATACTCAAAAGTTATCCAGTTCAGAAACATTAAAAACTTCGTTGAGTCAAATTGTGTCTACCTCTACTGAAAGTTCAATTTCGAAAGAAAATACGCGGAAAACAAGTAAACCAGAAGAACACTTCATTCCATCGACAAAGAAAAGAAAATATGATGAAGATTATCTGAAAATTGGATTTGTGTGCAAAGAAGACACCCAGTACCCAGAGCCACAGTGTGTAATATGTTCAGAAGTTCTCGCAAATAGCTCGATGAAGCCATCATTGCTGCGAAGACATTTGGAGACAAAACATAAGCAGTACGTAAACAAATCTTTAGATTTTTTTGTTCGAAAAAAGAGGGAGTTGGAATCTTCAAAAAAAAAAACTGTGACAAATACTGCAACTACCAACGCTGATTAGTTACGTGCGTCTTTCCTAGTGGCATACAAAATTGCAAAGACCGGCAAGTCATACTATATTGCTGAGGAATTAATTTTTCCAGCTGCTAAAGATATGGTCAGTTGCGTGCTAGGAGACAAATTAGCAAAATTGCTGGATAAAATACCACTTTCAAATGACACAATCGCAAGGCGCATTCACGACATGGCACTCAATGTTGAAAATCAACTAGCAGAACGACTGCAAAATACTTATTTTGCAATTCAAGTTGACGAATCAACAGATATTACTGGACTGCCAAATGTACTTAGTTTTGTTAGATATGTACACAGAAACATTTCTGAAGAAGATTTTCTGTTATGCAAGAACTTGGAGACTACGACAAAAGGAGAAGATATATTCAACGTCATCAATGATTTTTTTTGAAGAACATGGCATAGACTGGAGAAGGTGTGTTGGTGTTTCGACTGATGGTGCCAAGGCCATGACAGGTAGGATATCTGGACTAATCACTAGAATTAAACATCTTGCTCCTGAATCCAAAAGTATGCACTGTGCATTGCACAGAGTGACACTGGCGTGCAACAAAATGCCTGATTACTTAAAAACAGTATTGTCAGAGGTCGTAAAGATAATAAATTACACAAAAGCACGTCCGCTCAACTCGAGACTTTTTGCATTATTATGTCGGGACATGGGCAGTGAACATGTTTCATTACTCTTACATTGTGAAGTGCGTTGGTTGTCAAGAGGCAGGATGTTAGCTAGGTTTTTTTAACTGTGTCATGAAGTCTATTTATTTGTGAAGGACAGTGACTTCAACCTCAAGTTAAGATTTGAAGATGAAACCTGGCTTATAAGGGTGTCATATCTAGCTGATATTTTCTCTTCTCTCAACGAAACGAAAGCTTCTATGCAAGACTCTACGTCTAACATATTCATTGTGCAGGATAAAATACAAGCCCTCATAAGAAAAATTGAATTTTGGAAAACTTGCATGATATCAGGTGTTATTGAATGTTTTCCTCTTCTGCATGAATTTGTTTCGACCAACACCTTATCACTGGATGCCGAAGTAAAAGCTGAAATTATTGTACATTTGTCTCAGGTCTTTGAAGAACTGAAAAGGTATTTTCCAGATATGGGTAATGCTGAAGACTGGGTTCGAAATCCATTTATGGTCACAACCAAAAGCATAAATTCTGGTTTGAGCATTAAGCAACATGAATCATTGCTGGAAATGTCCACGATCGTACTCTTCATGCTGATTTTAAAAAGATGTCTTTAATTGATTTTTTGGCAGCAAGACAGGAAGAATATCCGGAGCTCTCACGTAAAGCAGTTAATTTCCTTTTACCCTTCGTGACAACTTACTTATGTGAGAGTGGGTTTTCACACCTGGTTATGATAAAAACGAAATACAGGAATCGAATGAATGTCGAATATGAAATGAGACTGAGATTGAGTAAAACTGTTCCTGATATTGACTAAACATGCAACAAAAAACAAGCTCATCTATCACATTAACTGACAACAATCTTCTGTATAAGTGTATTACTTTTATGAAAATAAAAATTCTTATTTTTTTTAAAGCATTTTTAAAAATTTTTTTTAGGGGGTTCGCCACTGTCTGGAAAATTTAAAAGGGGTTCGCGGAGCATAAAAGTTTGAGAACCGCTGTTTTAAAACAATTCTTGATCGATATACAGAAAAAACTACCACCTCGAAATCACCAATTTTTCCATAAGAAAGGATGTTAATTACTTAACATAAATATACAGCACTATTTTTTTTATCAAAAATAAATGAAGTCGTTTAATGTATTATTTTCTGTGTTTGAGGTGTGGAATATTTCTCCGTGGACTGAAAGATTTGATGGTAAAGTGACATAGGTTTAAGATGTCTTGTCTGATCCAGAATCAGCTGTAAGCTTTACCATGTTCTCGAGACGGCCTTCGTGGCGAGGACGAAAAGTACAAGTCATTCTTTTCAAGACTAGTTAAGTTTAAAATTCCTATTCTGAATTTACGATTTTATTGTCCTTTCGTAACTTTCATATTGGTCAATATACTTTGCAAAAAATCTAGATCTATTTGAAATGCTGTTAGAACATTTTATTTAACAGCATTTGTTTCTCTTGAAAATATTATAGAACAATTTAATTTAATATTACAGTTTTTGAACCCTCTTCCTAGTAACGTCGCAATCAGCAACTATGGTTCGAGCGTATGGTTGAATCTGAT
Source organism: Vandiemenella viatica (assembly GCA_031002005.1). Lineage (NCBI taxonomy): Eukaryota > Metazoa > Arthropoda > Insecta > Orthoptera > Morabidae > Vandiemenella > Vandiemenella viatica. The sequence continues at coordinate 4,537,055 of JARYHS010007075.1, forward strand.
GCGTTTGTATATAAGAAGATGGTGTCTAAACGGTATTTGCTTCCATGGGATGATGCTTTTCATCATAAGAAACATTATTATCAGCCTCTTTGTCCGCTGGCTTCTATAACAACTTGTTCTTGGAAAAGCGAGATTTTAAGAAGTTCTCAAAAAATAACAAATCTAATACCGACTAACAAATTCCTGCCGAACCTGATGGTACAAAGTTTTTATTTTATATTTTCACTACCACCGTGCAATATTTTTCCACCGCTCCTTCGAATGCACACTGATAAAAAAATCAAATCTTGCGCTAGTAAAAATACTTATTACTTTTTTCTGGCAGTATTGAACTGAATGTTCATCTAAGCATTACCTTTTTATTTTCAGAATGGAATATGAACATTCAAATAATTGTACATGAAAACTCAATTGTTATGAGAAAACTAGAGAAAAACTAGAACTACATTGAAACAGTTCAACATTTCTACACACACTGTGAAGTATAGCCATCTGTATTTGCATTATTAATTAGAGGCATGTAATAATTAAAGTGCCGCTAAAATCATTTTCACCCTATAAAACTCATAAACGATTATTATTTTTTTTTAGCATCGTCCGTGGAGGTTTGGTAGGGAAGACAGTCTGTAGAATGTGGTTACGATATAGTGACTTAGGATACTGGTATACTACGTTTCGCTCCTCTCAAAGTTAATATAATCATTTAAGCAATGTGTGTATCGCATAATTTCATATGGAACTACGATGCAAAATATTCAACTTGCCACATTCAGAACGTTATAAAAAATCCAGCAACTGAAGAAAAGCAAAGAATAAAAAGTTTAAAAAAAAAGAAAGTACCGGGGTAAGTATTTTGTTGATAGTGCTCAAATTCCATATTAAGAAAGATATTGTATGGATTAATAGCAGTAGTTTTTAAGAATATTCTCCCTTTTGAATAATTAATAGCAGTATACTTAGTGACAAACTTTGAAACTTATCCGTTTCGTTTAATTCCCTAGCGATCATCTCACAGTCCTTGTCCTGCACGTTGCGATTGCAGTTCAAGAAGAGGTACAAATATAACCTTCCAATGGCTGAATCTCTGTCCAGCCAACCCAGCTTTCCGTTTATCAACATGTTTCTAAAACACACAGAAATTAGGAGAGTGTCTGTTCTGAAAATACATACTTTGGTTTTTATATTAACCTGTGAACTTCCAATAATACAGTCTAGAGTACAGTTCTGCTGTAAGTGGTGCACATCCAAGTTGACTAGCCCCTTTTTGTTTTGTTTTGAGAAACATAAAGTGAAGTTCAGAAGAAAGCTGTTTATGGTTAATCCCAACAGGCTTAAAGAGACCAAACCGATATCTCATACTTGCTAAGTTTTACTTTGATCTCATGCAACCAGATAGGTTCATTTTTAGCACCTGCCTAGTAAGTCGTCTGGAAACTTAGTTATATTTGAATGGCAGCATCCAATGAAGTACTAATTTGTGGACATTTTTATCTGGAACGTCTAAACTTTCCGATTTCAAATCAAAACGAACATACCCTATTTTACTTCAGAACCATAAGCTGTAGATTACTTAAAGATCTATCAAAATCCTACCAGTGGTTGTTGCACGAATTGATGGGCACATTAGTTTAAACCTCTCACCTTTAGAATTACAGCATTTTACTCTAGAACTAGGAGCTGTACATCATTCAAAACCACATAAAAATCATACCTGTAGTTTATGAGTGAATTCCGTTCATTGAAACTGACAGACAGATATTAAAAATTCATTCAACGACGAAGATACAGAAAACAAATACACTTTTCCCAATCGTGCTAAATTAGAGCTGGATTTGTTATGAACCAATATAAGTAATAGTATTAATGACAAGTCACAAGTTTCATCAACATTTTTTAATATTTTAGAGGATTAATAAATTAGGAGCAACGATGTTTCCGGTGGTGAAAAAGGCTAGATATATGGCGGAAACCCAGTCAGCTAGAAAATAAAAGTGGAAAGGACTGCTTACCCCCTTCAAGTTGCTTGAATGAGTGAGCGCATCCTATGGTAGTTTTGGACAGAGGGCCTATAGGCTGGCTCGTGAATAGGCCATTTTACTTTATTTCCTAGTTCATACTTACAAATTCGTGGTTATATAATAACACCATTTGGTTCATTGTTACTTTTATTACAGTATTGTCAGAAAGGAAACAACCACATTACTACTAGCTAAGCGACGATAGAGCCATTCTCATACAAAGGGAAAATATTAAGATATACATATCGGAATATAGACAAAACATCCTCCATACTTCTGCATCAAAAGTTGCTGATGTGGTTGCTAAAGCGGAGGAAAAAAATTATGCGGAAATTCCATACTCACGGATGCAGAGTTCTGTTATATCCCTACTACAGACTATATCTTTGGAGATAAGAATATTGGAGAAAATAGCTGGATACAACGTTGATACAACAATGTATTCAATGTCTGCCAAAAAATATAAAAAAGTTTTTGTGGTAACAATCAATCTATTTAAGAGTTGGCACAAAAATATTCACTAAAAGAAAAATAACAGCACAATTTCCGTAGGAGTCTGTATTCGATTCAATACACTCCGTGGTGGACGAGCGAATTTTTTTTTGGTTTGTTCGCCTTGCACCTCCCAAGAAGGATATATATATATATATATATCGTGGGTAACCTCTAGTCATGTAAGCAGTAGCACTTATAAATAAAACTCTCAGTAAGGATAATTACATATATACACTTTATTACATTACTTATGTACATCAAGGCATCTCCTAGCTCCCTCTATCCTTTCATAGCCTGTCACTCCCAACATGTTATTCGGATCCTTGATTGCGACATTGCTTATAAGTAATTGGCTTGCTACCACCTGTGTTCTAGTTGTGAAGTCACCGCTCTACATCACTTCATTGTCTTCCTGCTGCCTCCGCCGATGGCGACCTCCTCCAAGATACACGACTAATTCGATGATGATCAAGACCTCAGCCTGTGCAGCCCAGTTTTGTGCAGATCTTCCCCCCTTTACCATCGTAGTGGGGAGTGCCTTTGGCCAATATCAATAATTCTTTCCCTACTATCTGTCTCCAAATGACGTCTTGCTAACTCCTAATTTTGCTGACAACCTATTCTACTTTGGAGTCGCCGCTGCTATAATGCTTATATTCCACAGCTTCTGATTCGCTGTTGCAACCGCCATGGTTCCAACTCTGCTATATGCAATCACTTTCACCCAACTGTATTAACTTTTTAGAAACTGCAGCCTAAAATTATTGACTGACCACTACAACTCATCCAGATATAACAACGTTTTGAAATACCGCCACTGTAAATTAAACTGATGACACAATTATATACACGTCACACCATGATGCATACATGGCACAAAAGCATATGCATGAAGTTATAACACAATAAACCAACTAGAAAAATCGCTGCCACATGTCGTTAAATCTAAGAAAATATCAGAAAAACATATTTACACTACAGTGACCACAGAACCAGGTACAGACAAATATAATTAAATACAACAAACCACATGACTAATAACTAAAGAAGATTAGAGTTGATATTCATCTGCAGTTAATGTATAATATACACGATAATAATAAATTCAACCAAGCTTACACAAATTGTTTCAAATGAACACATCTCTCAAAATATTAATTAAAAGGAGAATCTTACTACCTCTATAACGTATCCATGTTCAACATGAGGATGTTTTAGCTTCAGTAAATTACATGGAATAAAAACATTCAACAACAAAGTGTTCAGCTCATCAGTGAACACACTGTGGTTTGTACTTAACAGAGAACTATACCTCATTTAAATCAATAACTTCATTACAAAATAAACCAAAAGATCCTACAATATGTCTATTGAAGTGACTTATGAATTCCTCTTCAAACTAGGAAAGAAAATTGAACAAACTTCTTCCTAAAGTTATTCTTCTTTCAGACAGTGATTTTGAAAAGTGAATTAATTAATAGTGTATGAATTATTTTGATTAAAAATATCAAACAAACAAACAATTTTATCATCTCCTATTCGATTTATTCATTTCCTTTTGACTGCTGTTGACGATTTTACTCATCATGCTGCATGCTGCCCCCGTGTGTTAATGACGAGCTTAAATCCAGCTGCCGGTTTTCCCCTGAGCACTGTTGACGAGTTAAGTCGCACCCTACTGCCGCTACCTGAAGGCTGATGATGATTATATACGCGCCGCTACCTGAGTCGTATAGCGGACTTCACCCGCCAGTTCTCTATAGCCTTTCACAGTTCTGGTAACTAGCTTATCATCCAAATGTTTGTCTGTTGGGAGCCAAGGCTTCGCTCTACAGTTCACTGTTCAATGGGAATTACATCTGTGTTCTTTGTGTCCTGTATTTTATAAAGAAGACGTCGTGGGTGCATTGAGGAAGAAATCATGGAGAATCTTACGAGGAGTGACACCGAGGATGAACTACTTGATTTTGATGGAAGTGATAGCTTTTTGACAGAATCCGAAAGCTGTAGTCCTAAACCATACATGTCAGCAGGGGTGACAATGGTGTCTCATGTTTCAACTAGAGTTGTTAGTTGTTCTGAATCTGAAAAATCAGAAAGTGCAAGTGAAACGCCTACGAAGAAATTATGTCTTGACGATAAATCTGACTCCAAACCGGTTAGTGATGCATTTGATGATAGGCTATCGGGACATGTGTATCAAATAGGGAATGTGCCAAGTATTCTGTCAGTTTTGATGTTATTTTTTACAGAAGAACTAATGAAATATTGAGCTGATGAAATGAATCATTTTTACATAACCACTATGAAAAATACTAAAGAATCTATGCATTCTCAAATATCAAAGTGGAAAGATACTGGATTTGATGAAATATATTGTTTTATAGCTATTTGTCTTCTGATGCCTAGCGAGAAAAACGTATCCATGTTCGACATGAGGATGTGTTAGCTTCAGTAAAATACATTGAATAAAAACATTCAACAACAAAGTATTCAGCTTATCAGTGAATACACAGTGGTTTGTACTTAACAGAGAACTATTCCTCATTTAAATCAATAACTTCATGACAAAATAAACCAAAAGATGCTACAATAAGTCTATTGAAGTGACTTCTGAACTCTTCTTCAAAGTAGGAAAGAAAATTAAACAAACATTTTCTTAAAGATATTCTGCTCTCAGACAGTGATTTTCAAAAGTGAATTAATTATTAGTGTATGAATTATTTTGATTAAAAATATCAAACAAAGAAACAATTTTATCATCTCCTATTGGATTTATTCATTTTTTGGCTAATATGACTCCTCAGTGCCAAAATCTCAATTTATTCTATAAACACAGCTATAATTAACACTGCACAACTAAATTGTAACTGTCTTCGTTATTGTTATTACTGATACTGTAGATTTAGAAAGCACTAAGTGGGCTGACCTCAGCTTAGTGAATGAATATGATATTTATGTAAAATCTAAGATTGCCATTCCAAGGCGAAACTGCCAAGTAGATAATAAACAAGAGATTGATATTTGATCTGTGCTGCACTTCTAAACATTAAATTAGTTTCTCATGGTTGCTTATGAGCCGTAGGGGATACCATGGAAGGTTGGACTAGTGGAATAAACTGGTAAATAAATCAATATTACTATAATATTTACAAAGAATTCTTATAAATAATATTTATTTCAAATTAATAAAATTATTGAAGTATAAAGTTAACAACAAAACATACATATTTACAATAAAGTAATATATTGGAAACAGCTAAAATATTCCTTTACAACCAATTAGAGTAATAAGTGCAAGCAACCAAATCATTATAATCTAAGAATAATTTGATTTTGAAATATATACAAACATATAAATATTATGATTATTACTAGTGAATACAGAACATTCTTAAATATAATATTTTAAAAAACCATCAATATATTGATATTTCTATATATTAAAATGAAAACAGATAACAATTAGAATGATTGAAGAAGGTAATATGCTTTTATATTTCTAAATGCATTAATAATATTTGGCAAAAGAGAAATCTAATATCTATCTCAAAGAGATAACATTCCATGAAATTGACATTCATAATAATAAATTCTGTGATGAATTCTATAAGTCCCCAAAATAAAAGGAATACTTTCTAAAATGCTTCTTTAAAAATTTAGAAGAAAAATGATATTCAGAAAAATAAATCCAACTAAGACCTTCATGAGCCACAAATGTGAAAAAGATTTTCTGTAAAATTCTTATGAGAATAAGTATTGCCCTCTTGGAACACTCTTATGTCCCCCTAAATTCGCAGGCTGTGGTAAGTTTTTTTCATTAACCTCACAATAAAGTTGAGTCTAAACTTAACAAACACACTTATACATTTTATAATTCCCATGCTTTGTTAAACATTTTTCATAAGACTCACAAGAATATCATTGGCCATTAAAAAGATCCCTCCTATTACCTTCAAGAAGCCAAGACTGCGAAAGGATTTCCTTAAACATCAATAGAAAATGGCCATTTATGTTAGTAAACACAATTATTCCCTGGCTACATAAGTGATTTTCAACAAAATTCATAACAAAATGAATATTCATATTAATAAAACCTCCCACTCTTCCAGATTTTCAGAGTTTGTAACAGGTATTGCACAAAATCCCCAACAAATTAGGAGTTTAAGGAAATGACTTCTCGAAGAGCCTGCTCAAAAATTTTCTAAAAAACGTACTAAAAATTTGGCGCTTCCCTTAACAAACAGCTTTATGCCCTCTAAGAGACCCAGATCATACATAATACTTTCCACAAACTTAACAAGAAAGCTAGTGTTTAAGTAAATTAATAAACTTCTTTTTTTTTAAGACTACCATTATCTTTAAAAGGCTTTCCACAAAATTCACCAGAAATTTGCTACTAAGCTGCATGAATCCGCTTGTGTCTTTTAAGATTCACAAGCTGTGTGAAACTTTTTCCACAAACATCACAAGAAAATGGCCGTTCACCTGAATGAATCCTTTTGTGGATTTTAAGATCACCAGACCTTGTAAAAGATTTTCCACAAGCTTCACAAGAAAATAGCCGTACTCCAGAATGAAAACGCTTGTGGTTTTTAAGGTTCCCAGGTTGTGTATAAGATTTTCCACAAACTTCACAGGAAAATGGCCGTTCACCTGAATGAATATGCTCGTGGATTTTAAGATTCCCAAGTTGTGTAAAAGATTTTCCACAAATGTCACAAGAATATGGGCGTTCACCTGAATGAATTCGCTTGTGGATTTTAAGATCCCCAGATCGTGAAAAAGATTTACCGCAAACTTCACAAGAAAATAACCGTTCACCTAAATGAAGCATTATGTGCATTTTAAGATGTCCAGACTGTGTAAAAGATTTTCCACAAAGTACACAACAAAATGGCCGTTCACCTGAATGCAACCGCTTGTGGGTTTTAAGATTCCCAGGTCTTGTAAAAGATTTTCCACAATCTTCACAAGAAAATGGCCGTTCACCTGAATGAATTCGCTTGTGTATTTTAAGATCCCTCGAACGTGTTACAGATTTTCCACAAATTTCACAAGAAAATAGCCGATCACCCAAATGAGTTATCTGATATCCTCTCAGATCCCTAGGTTTTGTAAAAGAATTTTCACAAATATTATAAAATGAAGGATCACTTAAATAAGTTTTCTCAGACCTCTCATGGCAGTGAGACAACATTAATGATTTTACACATATTTCGCTTACAGGTGATTGTTCATCACGCTGAGTTACATCTTCATTTTGATTGTGTGTTAATCTCTTACTATAACTTCTCCAAGAGAATTGTTCCTCATTCATGCAGTTTTTTACACGTTCAGTTGCAAGAAGACGCTGTTCCGAAATAGGACTGTAACACTGACAGTTGTAATCACCTCTAGAAAAAAATTAAACTTCCACATTAACATGCAGTGACAACTTTATATACAACAGAAATATATGCTAATACTGCGTTTAGAAGTAATAATACCTGGAATTTTGGTAACTAGTATTATTATTTATTTACAAATAGCCTCTGAATAATATATTTAACTAGTCTATAAATGCACAACTTCAATAATATAATTCTATATTTTATTCATAGACTAACAAAAGGTGAGTCTTGAAGAAAGAAGGAGCAAATCATAGACAAAGAAGAAGATTAAACTATATGAACCAAATTAGGAATAATATAAAATGTAACAGCTATATAGATATAAAAATGGAAGGCACAGAAGTGACATACATGGAGAGTTGCTCTTGGATTAGTAACTAAAAGAAAAGAAACAGCTACACTCACACACACTCTCTCACACATACTCATACACAATCACACTCTCACTCTCTCTCACTTACACACACACACACACACACACTCTCTCTCTCTCTCTCTCTCTCTCTCTCACACACACACACACACACACACACTCTCTCTCTTTCTCTCTCTCTCTCTCTCTCTCTCTCTCTATATATATATATAAAATCCCCATACTTTACAGTAAATAATGCAATAGCTTGATTATAGTATTAGTTAGCAAGTACTTTTGAATACAAAATCTAGTCTCCCTCCATAAATTCTACCCAGTCTTACTCAGTACCAATAATATCAGTTCCATAATATTTTTTCAGGCTTCCCTTCCTCCTGAAGTGAATGTTCTGCTTATTGTCTGAACTATATTCATTAACATCTCCCAAAAGATTCCTTACTAACTGACATTCCAATAATAAATGAAGATATTCACAGTTTATACCTTTAAATACGATTCCCTTTCCATTAGAAATAAATACAATATCTTTATTTTCTAATCTTGTAATATAATAAAATGTAGTAATTATTTTCATTCCATGCTAAAAATCACACCCAGATGTCATATGCAGTTTCCTCCTCAACTAAAAAAATAATGACAAAATATGTTTAAGTAATGATCAGAGTTTATCCAAGCCTTAAAGAAAGCAGTGGAAAACTATTTAGGTAATGGTATTTAAAAAAGGTAGAGAATTCAACTCAAACAACAATTAAAACCATTAATCACTTGCATTACATATGGTTATTTAATGGGAGACTAACCCAAGACACACAGAACAGTTACTATTCTCAATTATGAATCATTGTAAAGATAAGTAAATAAACATAAAGCTATAACACCAGCAAGCAAGATTAATAGCCAGAGAATTGGCTGGAAAGTTATATACCACACAGCTAACAATTCAAACTATGTTTATTACAAAGGAAAGATCTTGAAACCTAGAGAAAAATGCAACTGAATGTGATAATTTTTTATTACAGCCCTAAGTAGTTTATTTTGTGTTTCTACAATTCCTGCAGACAAGGAAGAGAATTTTCTTTCTATCAATCTTGCCGTAAGTTTTATGCTAAACTTCATTTCCAGAATCAATTGACTCCAGGCCATACACTCTAATTTTTATCTATTTCTTTAAGTAAGAAATTATATATTATCGGTGAAATTCTTCTCAGCATTAAATACATTCATACATTATTTCCATGCATTATAAAACGGTTATCTATAAAATAAAGTCTCCAATGATTTTTCAAAATTAAAAATATGTTTATTTTCTTTGATTTATACATTCTTGGAAAGATTAGATTTTTTTTACTATTCGGCATAATCGCTGTTGAGGTTTTTTGTTATGCCTGAGTTGCAGAACTCTCTCACCGCACCACAAAAGTAGCTTAACACCTATTCTTTCAGCTCCTCTCTAGTTCCGAATTGAGTCCCACCCAGGTTTCTCTTCAATTCTGGGAAGAGATGGTGATCACTTGGAGCTATGTCGGGGCTGTAGGGCGTGTGTGTGACAATATCCCATCAAAATTGGGCGAGTACTTCGGTTGTTACACAGGCGGTGTGCAGACGAGCGTTGTCATGATGGAAATGCACTCCTCTTGTGAGCATGCCTCTCCCCTTGTTTAGAATTGTGCGGAGCAGGTTCTTGAACATCACCCAGTAGCGGTCAGAATTGATTGTTGTACCAGCAGGCATGAATTCGCAAAACAATCACTCCTTCCTATCCCAAAACACGCTAGCCATCACTTTGCTGGCATACAGTGATTGTTTGAATTTCTGCAGCTTTGGCGACTCTGGATGTTTCCACTGACAGGATTGTTCCTTCATTTCCGGCATCCCATAATGTACCTATGTCTCATCCCCAGTAATAATTGAATCCAAGAATTCTTCGTCATATGTTTCATAGGCTTGAAAAAATTCGTGGGTCACTTCAACACATTGCCATTTATGGTGTTCCATAAGCATTCTTGGGACCCATGTTGCACAAACTTTGACATACCCTTAATGGTCTATCAGTATTTTGTCAATGGTAGTCTTGCTGACGTCAGGGATCATCTTGCAGAGCTCCCGAACCGTCACCCTACGATCTTTCAGCATTTCTTATTCCACGTTCACAGTTTTTCTGTCCAAAACCAATAACGGTCAACATTTTTCATCACTGATATCTGCACAAACGTCTTTGAATTCTCTGCACCATTTGCTCACGTGTTGTCTGGTCATACACTTTTCTCCACAGGCTTCACACAATTGGGAATGGCGCAGTATTTTATTTCACACAAATAACGAATTACAGAGCGTCATTCACCACTGCTGAGGGAAACGAGTTTGAGCTCCTTCTCTAACTACTGCTCAGCCAAGACTGAGCGTCGCAGACAGTTCACCAGGGTGGGGATAGGAAGAGGGAGAACCAAGCTACATGTCAGGGTTGACAGATTTCAGCAGTATTGCCGGATCACGACTGCTGCGTATTGGGAATCTTATTTTACAGACAACCCTCGAGTATAAAGAAATATCAGTATCTGTTTCACAGTTCATCTACGATTTAAAGTTAGCTTGAGATTAATTAAAACGAAAATTACCTTACTGCTAGATATTCATTCTTAGTAACATTTCTTTTCTTAAAATAATTTTAAATTTTTTGTACCGTTAATTAATACAGATACATAACCTGAATTATAGCAAATTTTTTTAAATAGTTTTAATGAGATAGCTTAGATAAAAAATTTATAAGTATCAGAAAAAGTTTAAAAATGAACACTTGTGACTGTTATAGCACCACCAATTAAGTATTTCTGTAATACTAATAATATGTACTGGCTCTGGGCGATACATATGCCTTCGGCATTAAGTTGGCAAATGTTTAACTGGGGGCCATCATGTGGAATGGGCAACTTAGACCTATAATCAATAAAGTAGGAATATAGACATCTGTAAACTGATCAACTACGAAACCTTTGTGGAGCTTCTAGAGAGCAGTCTGAATTGGAAAGCCTATGTAAAGTACACCAATGCTAATATTCCACAGAACTAAGCAGTCCCAAACAGTTATGGAAGGTTCTTAGCACTAATGAAAGTGGCAGGAAAGAGAGCTATCATGCAAGACTATATTCCAGGATGGATTCTGGTGTCAATAATTCAAGAAGCTCTCATGAGGAGGCAACAGAACGTCTGCAATCTCGTACCATGCTTGAAAATAGAAATGGATAAAAACCTCTTTAAAATCTGAATTCTACCTATTCTAGTAGAAAAATCCTGGTCTCTTATTCGTATTATTAGATTGAACATCAATACCTTCCCACTAATCCACAAATGCGGAATCAATAACAAATTAAATTGTACCTACTTCTACCAAAAGCACAAAATACTACCAAATCCTATATACATCATACATCATACAAGAAATTCAGGAAGATTTCAAAAAGCCTTCAAAATGGAAAACCTGCAGAACTAGAGATGATTTGTTCACAATACTGAAAAACTGTGGACCAGCTTCATCTGAGAATTTCAAGCAAACAAAATCATTGCCTTGTTCAAACCAGGAAAAAGATTCAAATCTCTCACAACGTTACCATCTAGTAGTCTTACCCAATGTCAATTACAAATTACTAAAAAGGTTTATTTTTAAAAGTATAGCTCCAGGAATCAAAGCCTGTTCAACATGCTGGAAGTATCTCCTAGTCAAGACTGTAGAGATCAGGTCCTGGTTCTTTATTAACTTCTTCAAAGTAGGATATTAGAAGAGAATGAAAAAAATATATGTGTCTTTCTCGATATTTTAGCAGCATGTAATTACAGTCTAGACAGATGGTCTCCAAATCGAATTGATCATAGCTGTTCCTTGTATAAAGATAATAACTTTACTAGAAAACATGTTAAGTAACTTCCTATTCCGGGAGCACACTGAACTCAACAGGAGTATATTACACAAGTTAAATAATAATGCACTACAAGGCTTGGTTCTTTCTCCTATTCTCCATAGCTTATATGCTGATGATCTGCCAGGTACAGTCTCTTGCAAATTTGTATAAGCTGATGACATCGCCCTTACAGTGTAAAGAAATAACTTCACACAGGCCGAAGAAATCCACACTTATGATGTTCAGGAAATGGGTACCTACTGTCTTCAGCCTAATCAGCAGAAAACAGGAAAAGCTATGTTCTACCTAAGCAACAAACAAATGAATTAACAGACTATTGTAGTATTTAGAGACCACATGCTGAAGTATAACAGTATCTCAAAATACCTGGGAGTAACATTACACAGGTTCCTCCTTTACAAAAGGCACCTTCAGACTGTAGCTGGCCAACTTAGAAGTTGGAACAACATACTTCAGTGGCAAGAACTTCATGGGAAGCTGATGCAAAGACATTAAGAACATTAGATTTGGCTTTGGTTTATTCCACATTTTAAGTAAGACCATTAGATTTATAACAATTACAATTCCCATCAAAACTTGTAGAGTATATTTTGTGTAGTGTTTTACACACATACACAGCTCTGTTGTAGATTTTCAATTTTTTACACCACGGCCTAAATAATCTATTTTCAAGCAAATCATACTAATACTGGTTTACTTTTAAGATGTGTATAAACAGATTAGAGAAAATTTCATACTTCAGTTGCCATTCATAATAACAACCTTCAGTGGAAAATTATTTCTTTCGAAAAAATTTCTAAATTATATTGGTATTCTTGACCACACTTCAATAAACAATTCATGGAAAATGACCCTTTTCAAATAACTTCAAATTTATTGTTTAGTTTTTTTTTTTTTACTTATGACCTTACACCTCATGAGTATTGAAGACATTAGAGATGGGAGGGGACTAGGTGCAAGGAACTGGAAGGAATTCAGCCATCACTTTTTGAAGGAATCATCCTAGTATTCCTACTAAATGTGAGGACAGAATGTTAACTATTTACCCAATATGCTTAGTATATTGTTCAGCAACAAAGGCGTCTGTTATAAAATATAATTTGAAAACATACTAACCTACAAAGAATTGTAATGACTACCACAAAATGTTTAAAGGTGCGTGTCCACTTGAGAGTAAATACTGGCAAGAAGCTTTTGATAGTGTAACTCGCTAGTGGACACACAGTGCGTGGCGAGCTATTGCCCGAGAGCAGACACACCATGCTTATGCTGTCTGAAGAGTAGCTTGCAGAATATGATCACTGTTCGAAAGTCTGAGAGCAAAAGCTGAGAGTTTGGTGAGAGGTGGCAACAATATGAGTGAAAATTGGTCATCAGAAGAAACAAAGGAATTAATCAAAATATATAAAGTTAGACAACTGCTGTGGAATGTGAAATGCGCTGATTAGTGTGACAGAATTAAAGAACCAAATGCTTTGAAGGAAATAGGAGAGAAATTTTCTTATTCAGGAGAAAGAAGCTCCACAATTTAAGGAAAATGAATGATGAATTTATACAATTTTGTAACATTTATTTTCATGATAATGTTTCTGTAATTATTGACACATCATGCCTATAATTATTATTGACACATTGTAATGACAGTAGGAAGTTCAAAAATTAAGTGAGAATTTATTAATTTTTCAAGAACTCTCAAGTACAGTAAAAAAATAAAAAATATAAAAAGTGGAACAGATGAAAATTTATTAATTTTGACTGAAGTTTGTAACTCTGGAATTCACTGTCTTTCCAACATAACACAATTTGGTAAGTTTAATGTAACGGAGGCTTAAATACAAATCCCCCAAAAATTATGTCAAGGTGATGTAATAAAAAAAAATTTCAAAAGGAAAACAAAATATTACGCAACAAGTAAATTTACCTGATGCAAAAAAAATTGAAGAGTAGCCACAACCCTTTCATGTATTGATACAGAGTTTCTGACTGTTTGAAAATTGTAGTTCCCACAGATATTATGATAAATTCAACTTCACAGCTCATTAACCTACAAAAGTTCCTAAACTGTTGCCTGTCTTCGACCTGTAATTCCGGTGTCAGTGTATGTTTGGCTCCGAGAACACTTCTCCTTTTTATCCAAGGCTTTACCCAGCATCTATTCCTATTCATTTTTTACCTATTTTTAGTAATAGCATACAGTATGGTCACAGCTGATGTGACATTTCTATTGTGCACCACCATCTTGACTACTCTCAGCTGCTCTCATGTGGACAGGGTTCCGAGAGTCGTTGCGAGAACTGTCCCGGCGAGCAGCTCACCGAGTGCTCTCGAGAGTAGAGCTCACCAAAATCTACTCTCAGGTGGACACCTTCCTGAGAGTAGCTCTTGAGAGTTTCTCGCATGGCTACTCTGAATTGGAAACACACCTTTAGGCTTAACTCACAGAAGAACAATTGAGGTACCAAGCATTTGGTGTCCTTTCACTTTCTCAGATTACTAGTCCAACGTGGATTCATCAAATATACCAATGTAGTAGTTGCTTGAAAAATAATCCTTTTAAGATTTAAATTGAGATGATAATATGATCACTATCTTTATCTTGCTAGGTGTGATGTAATATTGAGTAAAATTATGTAAGAAAGTAGTAACGTTCCAAAAAAATTACTATCTTAAGAACTGCTTAGCTGGCAGGAGAGATTACACTATAACCATATAAAGGAAATGTGACTGCATAAATTCTATTTCATTATAACTGCCTTTGTCTCCCACAATTTCAGTAATATTGATTTTATTGTGGTTAATCAGTGCAAGCCAGATATAGTTTCCTCCTCAGTGACGGCAGTTTTAGTAGCTAAAAATTATGGGTTACAATACTACCTGAAATTTGATGTATAATTAAGTACTGTAGAGCTAAATATGAATTATTTTAGTTTGCTTGTTTTTAAAATGTTAAGATCTAAGAGGAGAAAATAAGCCCCATACTACACCAAAAACAATTAGCAACTTCAAATCAGATTTGACTTTCACATATTATTAAGGATATTGAATGAAGAAAATCGTCTATGAACAAATTTATATGATAGAAAGAAAAACATATATAATTTGCAAACTTGCATTAATATATAAAACATGTTATAATAAATTGTTACATTGAAATAAATATCTTGGTCATAAAATGAACATCAAAGAATCATATGCACAATAATGGCCCAACTACTGCATTCCCTATTTTTTTCAGTTGGCTAATGTTAGCTAATAAGAATGGTTAACCAAGCTGTAAAAGAACCTAAATTGGTATTACATATCATAGAAGCAGGCACTGGATTCTTCTCGGAAGGTAAATTAAATATGTATAAATTTATACTATCAATATTTTCAAAATGTTACATATAGGATCACACAAAACCCATTACTGGCTTACACTAACGATAATCAAATAGAGATAACTACAATCACAAGAAATAAGTTATATAGAGCTAAATACAATGAAAGAGATCAAAATTGATACAGCACAAAAATAAAATAGAAAGGTCTCATCTTACCTCCTTTGTGAAGTTCTGTTGGTGCATTTATGAGAACAGAGTTTTGTATTATCTTCAAAAACTCTGGTACAACGTATACAAATATGTAAGGGAGCAGAAGCAGCTGAGATATGACTAAATACGTGTTTTATCAGAGAGCACCAAGATAAAGTCTGTGCACAGAATGCGCATGAAGGTTCAACTAATGTCTCTTTAAGCATAGTTTTCTTATTATGATGAAAATTATGGACATACAACACTGACAAATTTAAGAAAACCTTTCCACATAAATGGCACATGTATGATGGCGATTTTATGTTTAGGATATGAGTAAATACATGTTTCATTAACAAGTCCCATGTGGAGAATGGTTGAAGACAAATGGCACAGGAACAGTTCAGTGGACTGTGTGTGGAAGAGATGCCACCACTGCTGTGATTAGATTCACTGTAATTGCTCACATCAGATCTGACTAATAGTGTACTTTGAACTGTCTGAAAAAATATAGGCTTCTCCACCACACTAGCATCATTTTGTTCAAACCACAGAGCAAATTTCTTTTGTTGGAGTCCATCTTTGGACCTAAAAAAAGAATTTCACTTAATTTACTGCAAAGCAGAGATTTAAAATACGTACAGCACAATTAACATAGCACGCACACTAAATCAAACACTACAAAAGAGCAACATGAAAATTAACATACATATTATCCTAATAGTAACTTATCTTCTACTCATAACTTAATACCATACATTATACATGACAACAACAGAAACTCAATGTACAAAGACAAAATGTTTAACAAATAATACCACATTCAATATACACAGAGCACCAAATTCAAAGCCTGAGGCTATTTCCAAAATAACACACTAGTACCAAATATACTCCCAAACGATACTAATACACAAAATAATCTTCTCATATGTCTAGGTGTGTTATGTCGTAGAAAACACAATGTTTCAACTGCTGTGCCTGCTGTCTTCATCATGTTTCGAGTAGGTTGTGGATGTTACAAGCTGTCCCTAACTGCTGAGAATAGCTTAGCCTCATACAAGCTTCATTTTATATGCTTAGAAAAGTCACACAAAAATCTTGGCTCCCTTCTACACCTGCTCCTTGGCTTGAATGTTGTTCATTGCCGAAATATATGGTCTATGATGCTGGCAGGCACATTCCTACTATATTCTGCCAGTAAACAAGATTTTTTATTTCATTTTTGTATCCTGATTTTACATATCCTTCTGCCTTATTACCTAAAGCAGGCCCTTAGTTATTAAAAATTTTATTTTTAAAACATTTTAATTTTTTATTAGTATTTTTAATAGATTTTGATAATTATTCTAAAGGATATACCAGTTCTAAGGTATTCTACTAATTAAATTACCGTCTGCACCAATTCACACCAAATTCGGCAGCAGCATTGCAGTTTTCAAAATGTGGTTTTTCTACAGTACCATCTTGTTTGACAACCAAATAAATTATACTGCATCATTACCTTGAGTAAGTCTCCACTTGCACAATACTATTATGTATATTGCTGTTACAATGAAACACTCCTTTACCCACATTATATATGTGATTCATTTAGTTCTGAAACTAAAGTATAATTCAAATATTGTTTATCAGATAGTATATTTTAATGTACAACTACCTGTTGCCATAATGCATCAACTTCTTAAAACTGTTTTCGCTATTTTGTATGGACTCATGAAACATTCAACGTTGTCTGCATTGTATTGTAACATTGATAAATCAACAAAACTGCCTTGTCTTAATGGCACAAATGGTTAAAAACAAACACAATCTATCCAGTGCAAGGTTATCATTCTAAGGTCTAAAGATTTGATGTATAGTCCACAAAAATAACCTAAAAACTAATTTCAATTAAAGATATCATAACAAAAAATAGTTCATATAAAATGAATACCATATTCATTGTGTATATGGCTATAAGAGAGTGTAAGCAATAAGCCTATAAATCATCCTTTCTGGAAGCAATGAATATTGCACCAACAAGACAAAATCCTAGTAAGGATATAGGGATATGACTGCATTGTTAATATG
This sequence comes from Vandiemenella viatica, assembly GCA_031002005.1. NCBI lineage: Eukaryota > Metazoa > Arthropoda > Insecta > Orthoptera > Morabidae > Vandiemenella > Vandiemenella viatica. Next base: position 4,554,833 of record JARYHS010007075.1, read on the forward strand.
ATAGTCTATCCATTCTATACATTTCCAGTTGTCATAAAAAATTGGTGTTCGTTGAAGAATTAAGTTCATGACTATTTCATAAGTTTCTTACAATAAGTGCAATTCTCAAGGGACCATAGAAAATACTAAAAACAATTTTCATGGCACTTTTATAACATACAAATAGTTAAAAAAGGAAAGGTCTAGATAAGTTAGTGGTCTGTGGAAATATTATTGACATTTTGCTGGTCCTTACATTGAAAAATGTTGAGAAACGTTGGTATAGTGTTGTTTGAAGCTTCATTATGAAAAAGTGTTCCATTTAGTACAGCTCAGCCATGAATAAGTGATAAAGCACAGTCAGTTTTTTAGTATAACACTTGTGTGTATACAATATAAGTTGATGATGATTCTGCGATTCTCATGTTGCTTTTATCTACAGCACTGATGGGTTAACTTTCCATCTTCTTCTCCTTAATATATACAAAACACATAGTGATGGCTGCCTTTAGGCATAGTATATCTATTGTGTGAGATTTTGATATAGAGCTATGTGTTACATCCTTTGGTCTATATTGCCATTTAGCATTGGGAAAAAATCCTTATCCTCATAGAGGATGGAACACACTCATCGGAACCCTTGCCACTCTACTGATTAACCTACAGTCTACCATCTGTGAGTGTTTATCAATTACTTTTATATTAAAGAATTGTTATTTACACTTTTACCTCGTATTTAGTGCTCTCTTAATATCTACTCTGTAACTTATTAAATTTATGACCTATAGGATAATTGTTTTCAAACTGCATAATCATTGTCCCATTGGCATGTGTGATGATATGTCCAGCAAGTTATATGTTTCATTATTCTCTCATTTTTTTCAATCTACTTTTTTGTGTTACCATAGCGCTTCTGATATAGTGAACCATTCAATTAAATTATCATATTAAGTCATACAGAGTGTCAAATATAGATTCTTCATGACATTCACAATGTGTATATAATACAATGTACAAAAATTAAATTTGTGTCATACAGAGTGCATTAATAAACAAACAAAAAACAACTTATCACAAGACTAATAACTGATCACAAGACTAATAAAAGTATCTCCATGATGATCAACAGGTTGACAAGAACAACTTCATATATACATTAAAAGATTAGAGGTATTGAATTTTGACACCATTTATTTCCAGTAGTCTTCCAAAAGACAAAAATTTAATAAAAAACTGTAGAAGACTTCAGTGATGTTAATTATGTCCAGAATTTACTTGTAATTTGATGCACTTTTTAAAGGGAGCAAGTATTAAATTTTGAAATTATTTTCTCATATTAACTCAGACAGCATATATATGTTCATAAGATAGCCAAACAGGCTTAGAAGCAATTTATCTGAATTTTGCTTGGCCTGTGGCTGTGTACAATTTCAATTTAGCTTATTTATCAACAATATTCACAATAGCACTCTTTGTGTAGCAAGGAAAACTACTCTGTATAAAAGTATTTAAGACAAAACTAAAATAATCACCATCTATAAGGGAAACCCGCAACTAGATTACCCAATAGTAATTTACGATTATTTGGAATGTCTTTCCTAGTACACAAAAGTATGCAGTACTCGGTTATCATCACACTCAGAACATCTCTCTCTGCTTACAGTAAAATGTGTAAACAAGGCCTAAACACTGGTGAATGCGCATGCTCGAGTTCACAATGAACCCGACAACGATAAAATTGAAATGTTCTGGTCACAAACAGAAAGAGTACTTGCCAAATCCCTCAATCCTCCTTGGAGACTTTAATGCACAGATCGGCAGAGAAAGGGAATACAGACGCATAATTGGCAATTTAAAGTGCACAGAAAGAAAAATGCCAACAGACAGCACCTAATAAAGACCTTTGAAATGGCCAATCTCCAGTTAATGTCCACACACTTTAAGAAGCTCCCTCAGAAGATGAACACTTGGAAATCGCCAATCAACCACAAAAGTGAATACCAGATCGATGGCCAGAAACTTCTCTCCAGAAATTATGAATGTGAAAGTACGAAAGGGTTATGTAGAGTATGACCACTCCCTTTAACAAATAAAAGTTCCTTTCAGACCCAATCGGAAAAAGTATAAAAAGCCCAAAAACCAATGCATTGATCCCGAATACTTAGAGGAACATGCGCAGAGAATCATACAATCACTACAGACAAACACACAGACATGGGACTAACATCTTGATGTCATTCAAGAATCAGCCAGGAAACTTGGCCAGTGTCCACAAAGACAGAAACACAGATGGTGGACATCAGAGTGCGATAAAGCTCTGGATTCACATATCAAAGCCTGGAAGAATTGGAATAGTCATAAAACAGCAGGTAATTGGCAGATTTGTTTAGAAACACAGAAAAGAACATCCAAATTAATCAGAAGAGTCAAATATATGTACTACATCAAAAGATTAGAGGAAACTGACAATGACTTTAAAAGAAACAACACAAGAATTTTTTTTCAAGACTATTGGAGAAGAACTGTCTACCTTTAAGATTCCTAGTCTTCCATCTGTCCACCTGATGGTATTCTCAAAACCAACACTAAGGCCAACTGTGACATTCTGAAGCAGTTCTTCAAGAACCTGTACAACTGCAAACCACCTACAGAGAAAATCCATTTCCAGATACCCTACCCAAACCACGGCTCAGATCCACCAACACTGGTTGAGGTCTGAAACATTCAGTTTGAAAATAACAAAGCACCAGGGAAAGATGGAGTAATAGGTGAGATGCTCAAGATCGGGGAAGGGGGGGAGGTTACTACTGAATGACTGGCTGCACGCTCTTATTACAAATATATGGGAGACCGAAGTCATACCTGCAGATTGGAAAATTGTGTTAAATCAAGCACTACATAAATAAGTAGACAGGACAGATTCAAACAATTTTCGAGGGATTTTACTTCTGCCAATCTCCTACAAAGTACTTTCTTGTGCCCTCCACTCAGGGTTGGAGAAGAAGACAGAACACAAGGTTGGTGAATACCAAACAGGATTCCAACCACACTGGTCATGCATAGAACAAATCTGGAACCTAAACATGATACTCCAACATCGTCAGTCAAACCACACAAAGGTTTTGTAGACTTTAAGAAAGCATATGATTCGATTTACCGCACTACACTGTTGAATATACTACATGAATATGGAGTAAGATAATAAAACAACTATTTTAATTCAACAAACTTCGACAAATACATCAAAAGTGAAATTTATGGGCGAAATCTCTAAATCTTTTGAAATTAAAACTGGTGTAAGACAAGGGGATGGGTTATCACCATCCCTATTCAACCTGGTGCTAGACAATATCATTAGCATATGGAGAAAAGAAATATTTGGAACATACAGAGTAACAAAAGATAAACAAATCAACATAAAATGCCTTGCTTTTGTGGATGATCTAACAGTAACTACACGAACTGTTGAGGAAGCCAAAAATGCAGTTGAGAAGCTTCATGAGACAGCCATCAAAACTGGCCTCCAAATCTAATAAGAAAAAACACAGGATATAGACCCAAAAAAGCACAAACCTGAAGCCATTCATGACCAAATATGACACTATCAAACAAGTTAAACACTTTAAGTACTTAGGAGAATTTATTGGAAATACTGAAACTGAGAAAGAAGCCCACAAAAACCGCGCTGAAAAACTGCATAAAGCATACACAATTACTTGGAATACTTATAATAAGAAATCACTTTCCACTAAAGCCAAACTCCCTCACTACCACACCGTCATTCTTCCAGGAGCACTGTATGTGATGGAGAATCATCATTAACGATGTCAAAGGAATCGAAAATCTAGAAACTCGGATACTAAGAAAAATATTCAGCCCCAAGATCCAAGATGGCACCAGGATGCACAAAAGATGAGAAGAACTGTATTCACTGACCAAACGATTCACCTCACTCACACGGAAAAGACGCATGAAATGCTATGGACATTTAGCACGAATAGATGACTCACGACTAACCAAGAAAATTTTCCACATTGTCAACAGACACTGACAAAACAAAGCGCGCTGCTTTATAGAAACCCCAAAGTACCTCACAGAAGCCAGCCTAGAACCACTCACATCTACACACAGTATATATAGACAATTGATCACTTCACATACATTTGCCTCTAAGATCCCAACAGCAAAAAATCTCAAACTCAGAAATGCCTGCACACAAGAGAAATGTCAAGCCTATAGTGAAAGGATGAGAAGGTTTTCGGAAGATAAGAAGAACAGCAAGAAGAATAAGAAGGACAATGCAAATTAATGGTTCCACGCACTCCTTAGTGGACTAAATGACAAAATAAAAATAACTAATAACCATCTAAAGTGAAACAAACCAGAAAACAGCAAAGCAAACTGATAACTTACAGCACTCTGTAGATATGATACAAACTTCTGGAAAAGCTTGTTCCAAACAGAATATGCCCACCGATCATTCATACCATCCCAAATAAAAGAGCTAACTTCAGATATGACAGAACCTATATAGTTTAGATATTGAGTCTAACTGCATGTATAGAGGCGAGATTTCAAAACCACATTAGTAATTGTCTACTTGGCTGCTGGCTATGATATGGTTTTTATAAAGGGACTATTTGATTAGTACCGAACCTCAATAAAACAACTCAGCATCATTCAGATAAGAAAGATAAGTATAAAATAATCACTTATTAAATCTAATAAATCCAGTAAATGTAATAACAGAAAATAAAATATCATCTTATATGATATTTTGTTGGCTGGAGAGTAAATGAGAAATTGGAACAGATAAAAAAAAGGATGCTCAAAACTAAGATAGCCACAGTTCTTAGCTGCAATTACTAAAAGCTAGTATAGGACTTTTGTGGTACAATGGCAAGAATACAAAACATTAATAATGTAACACCTGCAAGTAAAAATTTGCAGATGCAGGCAAAAGATTATAATACATTTAAAAAGTTATAAGCACAATAAGTGAACAGCCTGGGAGTTCGGTGGTTAAGGCAACTGACATGAGAATGATTGGTTTCCGATTCAAATCCCAGTCTCGGTGGGGAGTTTTGAAAGCCCTTAACCTAACCTACACTCTGGCACAGCTTGTTGTGTAATGTGAGGTATGCCAGAATAATTCCGTGGTTTGGATTCCAAATTAAACCATACGTTCCCACTAGCCAGAAGGATTACTGGGTTAGGTTAAGGTAGCCACAACAGAGAAATATGCAAATCAAACTGATTCTCTGTCAATCATTGACCAAACCTTTTGGAGATACCATAGTCAATAATGCCATACAATACAACAAGTTTAAACTATAAAATCATTTTTATAATTTATTCATAATAAAGATGTTATAAAGAGAGATACTATCATAATAGGCTAGGTCAAGTGCACAACTGGATTCTACATTTCAGCCCAGCATTATTTAATTACAGAAATCAAATGGTATAACCATACACTGAAAATTTCAGGGAATCGGTCACTGATGTTAAAAGAGTTATGAGTTGTCTGATTCTGCCATTCATTATAATGGGCAGCTGATTTGTTGAAAGATTAAAATGAATGTGAAATAGAAGCAGGTGAGTTAGTAAATAAGGTGTTAGTCACACTGCAAATTATGTGGCAGATTTGGCATATAATTGAGATAGTAACTGCTGCTTGAAATAATATCTCTTTCCTCCACAATAAATGACAAAACAGAACTATCAATGAGCTTCCTACTGCAAATAACCATTTCGACCCCACCACTGAGTAAACATACACAATTGCTGAAAAAAAAATCTTTTACCAATTCAGCTAAAACTATTATACAAGCTGCTATACTGGTCTCACAAACAACTTTTGCATCAGGATCAAAGTTACAGAGAATTTATTTACCCTTCACACAAATAATGGCCATCGAACAGCTACCAATAGAAGATCCTTCAGCTAAAGTAACATCAATAAATTATTAACAGGGGCATCAGGGCATTCTCTATACAACATCTGAACTCCGCAAGTGAGACCTGCATTAGCAGCAGATTGTGATAACAGACATCCTCATTGCTGTGTAATAATATTCACAGGTTTCCTGATGGAGAAAGCAAGAGTAAATTTTTTTATACAGTTGAGACACCAGTAAAGATTCCATTCATTTATCCTAACTGCTGCTCAACTCCACTAGTACACACCATACTACTGGTTTAATTTTTTTTTAAACATTACTTATTTGTTTTTAAAATAATAATAACATTAGCTTATTCATCACCATTATCCCACCACCTCTCTGTCACCACCATGTTCCAGTCCTCTCCTCTCTTCCGTACAAACTACTCCACCCCTCTCAGCCACCCATCTCTTGGTCTTCCTCTGGGTAGTTTACCATGCATCTTAATTTTGTGGATTTTTCTTGGGATTCTCTTTACATGTCCATAAGATCTCAGTCTGGTTCTCTCTACCATTTACTGTAGGGGTTCCTCTGTTATGGTGCATCTAATCACTTTATTCCTTATCCTGTCCATTTTTGTAACTCCCATTCTTTTCACTTTTCCTTCTACCGAACGATGAGTTGCTACGAGGCAGGACCCCGGCTACCGTTGGTTACAAATCTGACCAATCACATGGCAGCATGGCTCAATATGAGGCCCGCAATGGATTCGTGTTGACCCATCAGTTGGACAAACAATTCATGGTGAAGGCTTTGTTTTTGGATATCTTCTTCGAAGGAGTGGTGATTTTAAGCCCGTCTGCTATATGTCATGTGAAAAAGGACATCAAATCTAGCCGTAACTCCACCTTGGCATCGATTCAAGCCGGAATGAGATTTGTTCCCTGCTACGACTGGTTCCACAGCCGACCAATCAGAGGTTAGCAGCGGGAATCTGGTCTAGCTCAGCAGCTTCGCATGTTCCTGACCTCACTTCACCGGAAGATGGCGCCGACAATTCAGAGCGCCAAAATATTGTGTGATTATTATAACACTCCCATAACTCGGCTAGTCACCCGAGAGCATTATTTATAATATACACAAAATTTGGAAACATAAAAAGAGTTGAGAAATTCATATATCTAGGGGAATACATACAAGTAGGAGGATCTAACAAGCTAACAAATTCAGAAAGATCAGAAAAGCTTCTGAAGGCTTATAGACTCACATGGTCATATTATAACAAAAGAAATATATCAAGACAGGCCAAACTCAGACATTACAAAACAGTGGTACTGCCAGAAGCATTATATGCATCAGAAACAATCACGAATGGGGCTTTAGGCATAACAGAAGCGGAAAAAGTTGAACGCAAAATCCTTAGGAAATTTTTTGGAGCAATATATAAAGATGGTATATGGATGAAAAGACCAACGAAAGAACTATACGAACGTACAGGTTTACTGACAGACATGATCAGAAGACATAGATTACAATTCTATGGACATTTACAGTGAATGAACTCAGGAAAACCAATTGGTTCCAGGAAATAGAAAAGGACTTGAATCACGCATGGATCAGCAAGGAAATGACACGGGAAAGGGGACAATCCAAGAACAAAATTATGAACACAAAATTTAAAATACAGAAGAAAACAGGAACAAAATGGACTGAACAAAGGAAACAGGAACACAGTGAGTGTATGAAGAGGTTTTGGGAAGAGAAGAGGAAGAAGACAAATACAAACAAAACCTGAATATCATGAATAATTTGAGTTTAAACACTGTCCTCAAGGGCAATAATGATTAATAATAATAATAATGCTACCATTGTATATCTTCAGATAATATTGCTTTAAATTTCTAAAATCTTGGCAAAGTAAAAGCATTCAGATACATTTTAAATCTTGAATCAGTATATGATGACACTTCAATGGCATTTATTACTGTTTCACAAATAATAATAAATTACTAATTCATATTATGAATATGTAATATGTGCTGAGATCAGTAAAGGAGTCCTTATAATACACACATCATTTCCAGTTCAGATTGAGATTTACCTATATTAAGACAAAAAACAAGACATAGTTGAATCAGGAAACAGAGCAGTAGTAATAGCAACAGACACAAAAATACATACCGTAAGAACTAGTAAGAGAATTGGGATCCTTGAGTGAGGAATCAAGCAAGCAGCCCTCCTATTTAACGTAACACGTAAAGTACACAGACAATGATGTGTAAATGACAGGTAGATCATGATGAACTTGGTTTGCAGCTGGAGACGAGTTGATAATATGACAAGAAGTGAACAAACCTTAACTGCTATGAACTGGCCAATATAAGCAGCTACTAATAATAGGCAAGGAAATGATAAAACAATGTGTAACATAAGAAAAGTGGTTGGTCTGGTGGCATAGTTGGTTGAGTCATGTGACTGGAATACACAAGGCACCTATTTTATATCCCAGTCTTAGCCGAAATTTTTCCAGACCCTAGAACTGACCGTTACCTCCGGAAAATTTTGCTTTGTCAACGTGAAGATGCCAGCACACCCTGTGGTTCAGAATTCATGTTAAACTACAGATCCCTATACTTTGTAGGACTACCGGGCTGGGTTAGATGTCTAAGAGAGAGGGGTATTGCAAAGCTGATACGAAACTTTGGCACCCAGCCTTTTATAATACCCGAAATTTTTAATACCAGGAAAGTTGCATGGAAATAATATCTGCAAGGAAAATGATGTGCACATCCATTGAACAAACATGCTCCAAAAACTGCAACTAAATATGACAAAGAATATTAGTGAAATACAGTTGCTGCAGAAAGAAATATCCTCCCAGCAACTATTAGGGTAAATAAAGAAGATTCCTAAAGACACAGTGGGACAAACAGAAGAAAAATCTTGAGTCACCTTTGTAGGGGAGTAACCCTTAATTAATAACATAGTTGCAGTGAAGTTCAGACCTCGTAACACACTGTCTAGAAACAAGAGAAGAGCCAGTACTATAACAACAAACTAGAGAGACTCAGCTGGAGAAAGAAACAAGTTGGGCTATCCAGAAAGATAGATAAGGCCTATTAGAATGATTTGGGGGGGGGGGGGGTTCTAATGATACAGTTGAATTCAATGAAATATGGAAAGGCTTCTAGATCTACTGGAATATAAATCTAGATCTAGCAACTAGTGATAAAATTATTCCTAATTTGTAGCTACTTTTGAATCAATGATTTTATGAAGGTAGATGTTTGAGTAAACTTTAACACAGTGAGTTAATAATCTTCAATAAGGGAAATAGAAAAGATCTTCCAATATACAAACCATATTGGCTAGTGTAACGGGGCTGATTAATACCAAAATGAAATAACTTTATGAAATTTACCATTTAAGAAAGTTAAATGAAAGATTAAATTCCATGGAGAACATTAAAATATATGTGCTTTGGACTTCCTGTTACCTCTCGCTGGTTGTTATCAACAGACAGATGAACTCAAAACTTCTTGGAAAGTAGACGTTGCTTCGTGCAAACAGATTACCAATTCATGAACCTGCAATTTTCCGGAAAGGAAGTGTTAAACAACAACCCAAGTAGATTGTATGATGGGTGTTGGTTTAACTATAGGAATCGTTGCTATTAAAATGGAGTTATTATAAAACGAGCATTCCTTCATTGAAAATATGAATTATTTCTAGTTCTGAAAATTACGATTAAAGAAAGAAGTAACAGCGAAGCGCATTTCATGGCGACCTTGACATCTGAATTGGTAATTTTGTTAACTATTACGAACTTCGAGAAAGCAAGATAAATAAAACGCAACACACAACGTTTTACAGTCGACAGTCGACTTGTATATCAATACGCACCGCAACAGAGACTTCGAGTGCACATCAACTGGACAGCTGTTTAGGTATCACAACATTGGTGGCCGGCAAAGTCCTGTTTTGCTTTGCTGTTCAACACATCACGAAAAAAAAAAAAAAAAAAGGAAACATAAAAGGGAAGTACATTTTAAATTATTTTTATTTGCTTAAATAGAGTGAAGGATTTTCATTTTGATAGTTAAATTTTCATGGATTTAAATATTTTCCGTTCGTTGCCTATTGTGAATTTTATCGACTTCAATTAACTGTGTTTGAGCTACGAAGTTTGATTTTGTGCTGGTTAAAAATATTTAAATTGAACTTACAATGGATAAATACAATGAAAATACTTTTCATGTTATCGGTGAACATGATGCTGCAGAAAATTATAATTTACCGGATATATACCATTCTTGACTCTTATCCATCTGTAATTTTGGAAAAAACACCTGTATCTCGACCAGAGGATGAAAATAGGGTCCATTTTTCACAATTTGAGGATGATTATTCTCCTGCTGTAGGTACCCATCAGGAACCAGAACATAAACAAACTCCATCAACTCCTCAATTTACCCAGCCAGAACATACCAGTTCCCTACAAACACTTACTGACCTAATTTTATCAATGCAATCTCATTTAGATGTTCAGTTCAGAGAGACCAAGACTAGCGTAAATGACCTTAGAAGGGATTTTATGGACCATTCACGACAAATTGATTCAAAAATAGGGGAAATCCATGACAAGATAGGAAATTATTACACACATTTTAGTGAACGTGTCACTAGAGTTGAAACAACCTTGGAAAAACATATTACTGAATACCATAAAAGCCCAGAAAATGTCGAACATAAGATTCAGACTATTAGTTATGATATAAATCAACTTGGGAATACCTTTAACAATGAACTTATTCAACAAGGAAACAGAGTCAACAAACTAGAACTAGAACAGCTTAAGGTTAAAGAGTGCATAGAATTATTACATGATACCTCCAACAAGTCACAAACAGATATAGGTTTGTTAAATGAACAAAGTAGTAAAATGGAAAAACGCATTGAACAGTTAGAGTGTGTACAAACTCAACAAGAGAACACTACATTAAAAATTATTAATGATGTGCAGCTTCTGAATGAGAGAATTAATGGGTTTGAGGGATCTAAATGTAATATCAAAGAGAATCCATGGGGTCTCATCCCATTACAGTAATTTTCCTGAGAAAATTGAAGTTGAATGTTTTTCAGATCAGAATGGTATCCACCCAATAGATTTCATAAAAAGTTTTGAAGCCTTTGAAACCTTTGTTTCTTTTACTGATGAGAGAAAAATTAATGTAGTATATAAACATCTAAAAGGTACTGCGAAAATGTGGGGAGATCGACAAGTACCTACTTGCCGCTCATATGAAGATTTTAAAACCAAGTTTCAAAATTATTTCTGGTCTAGTGCTCGACAAACAAATGTAATATTAGATTTTTTTAATGGTAGGCGATACAATCAAAATAGGGAGAAACTACATGATTTCATCCATCAGTGTTGACTTGCGATGAAGCACCTGGACCAAACTATTGAGGAAACAACTGTGGTTAAAGGCATTATTAACAGACTTCCTTATCGGTTACAAGAAACCTTTTATAATCCTCACACAAACAACACAATAGATGACCTCCTGAGATGGGCCCAAGATTTTGATGACAGAGAACAGAGAAACAGGGAAAGAGGTAATTTCGGTCAGGGAGGAGATCCGAACCTATTCAGCAATCCCACTAGTAATGATGTTTATCAGCGCAGAGAACTGAGGAATCCCAATTTTTCAACTGCACCCAATAGAAATGAGATGACTCATCATAACCAGAGGAATGTAAGGTATTTTAAACATGTGAGAAATGGGCATTTCAGAGGGAAAAATAATTGTTTCTATTAAACTGAAAGTGAGCAAAGAGGCAATGAAACTGTACAAGCCATACAGACAGATGAGGCTTTTAATAATTAGTCGGAAAACTAGACATGGCTGAAATTGTGGTCCAAGTGGAGGCCAAACAGGAATTTGGACCACCTCCTATATGCGATGTTAGGACTCTTTCCCATAATGACCCTCGAGAAGACCTCCTTGAAGAAGAACGTGATGAGGAAGAGAATTTTACTAGAGCCCCATTTCTAACACTTAGAGCTAATGGTTTGATTAGCAAAGCATTAATTGATTCAGGATCTGAGATTTCCTGTATTTCAGAGGTATTTCATAAGGACTTAATCAGTGTGAAACTTTTGCATAAGTACCCTGTAAATGGAATGACGGTTATCACAGCTACTGGGGGCAGGAGCAAACTTGTTAAGGAGCAAGTTCTTTTAGAAGCAGAAATTGTAAAACTACTCATGGAGATACCTGTATTTGTTGTGCCAGGGCTCAATATTGAATGTATTTTTGGAGTTGACTGGATGCTAAAGGTTAAGGCCATATTAAACTACGAAGAAGGATTTTTAGAATTTTCCATAAATGGTTCTTGTATCAAGACATCTATAATGCCTGTCAGGAAGAGTAGAACAGCTGTGGACTTTGTAAAGGTCAAATCGTGGGGAGACCAGATAGGTCTAGGACAGTCATCATGTTTTCTGATAGAAGCAGTGAAGTATTGTGCCAGTGCCATTCCAGCAAGTCCTCAGGATATTATCCCGCAGAAGGGAATCCAGACTGTAGAAGCAGAGCACCAAGGTATACTTTCAGAAATTTTTAAAGAATTTGATGTTGTGTTCTCTGATAGACCTGGACTAGTGAAAGGTTATGAGTGCCATTTCACAGTCACCTGTGAAACTCCATTTTATGTAAAACCTTATCCAATCCCAGTTGCAAAAAGACAGCAAGTAGAAGAAGAAATCAATCGGATGTTGGAATGGGGAATTATTGAAAGATCTACAAGCCCTTACAACAACCCTCTTGTAGTAGTTACTAAAGTTGACCAATCAGTCAGGTTGGTACTAGATGCCCGTATGTTGAATAAAGTGCTGGTAACAGAGAGAGATCACCCACCTCCTATCGATGGAATACTTCAGGAATTTCAGGGAAAGAAGTTCCTCACATCCCTTGACCTTACAGCTTCATACTGGCAAGTTCCTATTGCTAAGGAATCAAGAAAATTTACTGCATTCTTGTATAATGGGCGAAGTTTCCATTTCAAGGTTTTACCATTTGGGCTAAATAATGCGGGTAGCTAACTTTATAAGAGCTTTAGACAAGGTTTTAGGAAAAAAAACTGCTTGAGAAAGTAAAAGTCTTCGTGGATGATATTTTAATTGCCAGCGAAACCATTGAAGAGCACGTTACTACACTGTGGGAGGTATTTAATGCACTCCGTAAAGGCGGAATGACCCTAAGATTAAGAAAATGTATTTTCCTTAAAAGCAAACTAGAGTGTTTGGGGCACATAATTACTCCAGAGGGTATTTTCCCTAATGAAGGCAAGATAAAAGCCATTGAAAATTTTCCAAGGCCCCAAGATAAAAAATAGTTGAATAGTTTCCTTGGATTATGTAACTACTCTAGAAAATTTGTCAAGGGTCAGGTTCTAAATAGCCCCCATCTGGAGACTCGAAGGAAAAAGGATGCTGGATGGAAGTGGACAGAAGAGTGTGAGAAAGATTTTCCTTTAATTAAAGCTGATCTAACAAGGAACTCCATGTTATGTCATCCAGATTGGAACCTTGATTTTTGTGTGGCTACAGACAGTTCTGGATATGGGATTGGTGTAGAAGTGTTTCAGGAAGTATTTGAAGGAGAGCACATTGATCGTAGACCAATAGCTTTTGCTAGTAGGTTATTATCATCCTCTGAAAAAAATTATGGAATTACAGAACGGGAAACAATATCTATTGTTTGGGCCTTTCAGAGGTTCAGATACCTTCTACTCAGTAGAAGAGTAGTTATCTACACTGATCATAAAGCACTATCTTTCCTTATGCAATGCAAGTTGGTCCATAGGAGGCTTACAAGATGGGCTCTTTTCTTACAAGAATTCGACTTTGAAATATGATACTGAAGCAAAGATGAAAACTAGATTCCAGATGCCTTATCAAGACTACCTGTGGGGTTGGAAGATCAACCATCTAGTCCTTTCGATGAAGAACTACATATTTTTTACCTGAAAGTTGTACCTTTTGAGACAGAGGTTAGACAATGTCTAAAATATATGGAGGCAGAACAAAACAAAGATAGAGTCATAAAAGAAGTTATAGAAAGACTTAAGGCTCTAGATGATGATTTAAAGTTGAAGAAATATTATTCTATTTTTCATGGAATACTTTTTAAGAGAGACTACGAAAAGAGTGATAGCTGGAAAGTATGGGTTCCTGATGTACATGTGGATAAATTCATTTTACGTCACCATTTTAGCTACGGTCACTATGGTGTCAACAAATGCTATAAGATCCTAAAGGAACATTTCTATTTCTTCAATATGTATTGAAGAGTTAAGAATTTAGTGTCGTCTTGTGATTTATGCCAGAGAGTAAAGGCAGACAATGTACAGCGTTCAGCAGAAATGCAAAGTATAATCCCTGAAAAACCCTTACAACTTATTTCAGTAGATGTTTTTGGCCCTTTACCAACATAAAGAGGAGGGGTAACTCAAATCTGTGTAGTGTTGGATGTTTCCTCAAAGTATATTAAATTATATCCTATCAAGAAGGCAACAGCTAAAGTCTTATGTTCCAAAATTATTAATGAATTTATACCAAATATGGGAAAACCGGAACAAGTTCTTACTGATTATGTGTCTCAGTTTTCAGGAAAATTGTGGACCGAACAATTGTCAAGGATATGGATTGAAGTGAAAAGAACATCCTTGTATCATCTGCAAAGTAATGTCGTTGTGCGCGTAATGTGAGAACTGGGACGATGGTTTCGGACTTACTGTGGGGAGAACCACAAGAGGTGGGCGTATGAACTTGACCGTATCGAAGAGGTTATTAACTCTATACATCATGACTCCACTTCGATTACACCACATGAGTTGATGTTTTCTAAACTACCAGAGCGAATTGCTAAAGATTTTATTGAATTTCCTGAGCAAGAAATAAGTTACGAGTCTAAGTTACAAGTTGCTTTAGACAGTTTACGAAGAAATGCTGAAAAAAGAAAACAAATACAAAAGAAAGTGGAAATTTTACAGTATATGAGCTTCGTGATTTGGTTTTGGCTAAGACACACCACAAGTCATCCAAATTAAAATGTAGGATCAAAAAATTTGAACCTCTATTTGATGGACCTTGCAAGATTATTGAGGTTTTGGGAGGTAGTAGCTACCGCCTTTATTGTTTTCAGTGCCACAGATAGGAAGGACCATTCAGCGTACAAGACCTCAAACCATACAAAGTCAGTACGTTATAGTACCACATAATACAAAGTTAGTCAAATCTTTGCAAACATGGTGTAGATTTTTTTTAAAATATTTATTGTTGAAGAAGACTCCTGTTACAACAAGAAATTGACCCGTGTCAATTGGTTTTAGATTATATAATTTTCTGGTCCAGGTACCTCATTTCATATGGACAAATACCTTAATCAGAAACTGATTTGTTGTTACTGATATATGTTTGATGTTTTGAAAAATGAAAAAAAAGTTTATATTTTTGTTCTTCTACAAGCTTAAATGCTGGCATACTATATATCTTGTTTCAGGAGTACCGTGCAGAGAGAAGAAGAAGAAAAACAAAATAAAAAACAAAAAACAAAAAAAAAAACAAAAAAAAAAAAAAGTTGATGGCAGCAGAGTAAGACACAGTTGACGTTTATGCTTGCTACAAGTGGAAGAGCAACCAGAGAAGACAAGATACTTCAACTTTCAATATTTGTTATTATTATTATTATTATTATTTTTGTATTTGTAAAAAACTAACAATGTAACACCAATACCCGAGGGACCTGTTAAGTATTTCAGTTTGGTTATGGAGATGAATTAATTCCTATTTCAATTTTTGCACATTTCATAGAAATTAGTGGGGGGATGTAACAGGGCTGATTAATACCAAAATGCAATAACTTTATAAAATCATTTACCATTTAAGAAAGTTAAATGAAAGATTCCATGGAGAACATTAAATATACGTGTTTTGGATTTCCTGTTACCTCTCGCTGGTTATTATTAACAGACAGATGAACTCAAACTTCTTGGAAAGTAGACGTCGCTTCGTGAAAACAGATTACCAATTCATGAACCTGCAATTTTTCGGAAAGGAAGCGTTAACAACCCAAGTAGATTGTATGACGGGTGTTGGTTTAGCTTTAGGAATCGTTGTTATTAAAATGGAGTTATTATAAAACGAGCCTTCCTTCATTGAAAATATGAATTATTTCTAGTTCTGAAAATTACGATTAAAGAAAGAAGTAACAGCGAAGTGCGTTTCACTAGTTTATATATTAAATGTGCTTGAAAAGAACTAAGAAAAGATGCTAAGCAAGATACATAAAAAACACATGCGACTGGGAAGAAACAGTCTCAATAAACACGCACTCTAAATGCACAGATCTATAGAAGATGCTATAAACTGGTAGATATAAACAATTTGAAACAGTATCCAAAAACATCAATAGGTGTGTATCAGGCCATACAGGTGATGCTGTACTTCCAGACTATACTACTTATACAGAACTCCTTGAGATGTAACAACACAGCCATCAAAATGATTCTGATTCTGACTATATGATGCCCACAACACTGGTTTGTGCTCCACCACCTGAGGATTTAGGACTAGAAGCAAGTGTTAAGGCACTTTAAAGACTAGCTCTGGGGTGCCACTATTTTTTTTTTAAGTTGAATCATATACCTCTATCAGGTGAGCAAGTAATTCCAACAATAATATGATACCTCTGCCACCCCAGTGTAGCACAAAGTATTCAGAACATTATTTAAAAAAGTAAAAAATGTTACAAAATACTTAAAAATATATTACAACTTAATTTGCTACAGGAGTTTCTGAATTTACTATGAAATTCCTTAATAAGTTTATAATAAACCTATATAATTGAAGTACTTTGATATTGATATTGTTTTGTTTAATATATGACACTACTAACATGGTGATATTAAGTTTTATCAGCTCCTCATCACAGCAAAAATAAACCACAGATAAAATTATCTCAGGTAACTGAGTGAATCTGTTGATGGAACGTTCAAAATAATTCACTTGGCTAGTTACGCAAGATAATTTTATCTGTGAACAACAACGATAAAATTTCCAGTCATTCAAAAATGGAGCAAACTTGAATAATCTTAATATCAGCTGGTATTAGGAGGTCATGACATTTTAGAGTGACATGAATGAATATATCAGGTGGTAGGGGTTCAATAAAAAGGATCTACCTTACCTATTAGGAATAGCAACAGATACCGAATCCTCATACTCAGTGTCATCTAGCACATTCTGAAAGAAAAAAAAATAATGATAATCTCATTTAAACTTAGGATCGAGAAACAAAATGAATGAAAATACTTTAAAGATTAGAAAATACAAACTTTGACAATATAAGGGAAATTTAAATATATATAATTTCACTTTTCATTCTTTGTTTTATGTGTATATATATTCACAAAATCCTGATTGTAAAGTACCAGGAAACCTTGCAATACAATGAACATGTCACAGTCCTCAGTTTATCACCATAAAATCATACACCTTGTAAGTAAACTACAGAAATAAGAAAAGCTCCAAGGAGTTAACACAAATTATTTCCATAACGTGGTTGAAGCTATCCATAATTTGTGCACCAAGATACACATTAACATGACTACTGGAGATCGCAATTCTACTACAGAAACATTAATACCTGTGAGGAATTGATATTATAATACTACAATAGTCAAATACAAGACACTGCAAAAAAAAAACAAAAAAACAAACAAAAAAAAAACCTAATTACTAATTGAAAATATGGTTCAGGGGTATTACAATCTAATTATTGCTTGAAAATAATAAACTTGTGATTGGTAACCACAGTATTATGATATTTTTAGTTCACATGGAGCAATGTTGTGCCTGTGAACACAATTGATAAGTGGAGTTACTGGGCATGGCCTACAACTAAATAGAAGGGGGAAGGTAGTACCAACAGAGTTGTTAGCTAAAGCTATGTGAGAGCAAACATCCAGTTATGATTGGGAAAGGACTGTGCCTTTTTAAGAATGATGATTGTCGATGCACGATGGGAAAAAAGCAAATGCTACAGAAATAGATAAAGCATTTGAAATAATAACAGATAAGGGTACAGCCAGAAGGACAATGGTTAGTGCTGAAATACCAAAAGTTGGAGTGTTACTGGTGAACTGAAGAATTAGTAAACTTAATAGGGATACATGAACAACAAGTGATTACATGGTTAAAAGAATGGGTACTAGACAAGGAGGTTTTCCCTGATGGTTATAGGGTGTACAACAGAGGTAGAGGAGCAATTAGTTGAGGGGTAATCGTACTGTTTGGTAAGGATTTCTACAGTTTGCTAGAGTTCATAGATCATGACCATGAGTCATTTCAAGTAGAATTTTAGGACAGTAAAAAATATGGTGTTCACTGCTTACCATAGTGCAAGAATGAACGATGAAGACGAGTCTCTTGGAAACAAACTAAATTCACAGTTAAGTAGTGAGTGTAGAATGGTCATTATTGGAGGGGATTTAAATTTACTGGGTGTCAACTAGTTAGGAAATAAGATTAACAACACAAGGAAACAGAAATTTGCAAATAACTTAGTAAGGGAAGGAGGTACTATATAAGCAATAGAGCAGCAAATGAGGGGATTAAACATGCAGGATATCTTTCTAATAAAGCCTGATGAAAATCTTGTGGGGTATCAGGTAACTGAAGGGAAAAGTGAATACAATGCAATACTGTGGATATTAGGGGATTAAGTAAACCAGTGGCCAAAATAGAAGCGAGAAAGATGTATAGTTATAAAAAGGCACAGACTTTAGAACTGAAAAGAGATTTTACGGGAAGGTTTAGCAAATGGAAGGATGGTTCAAGTATAGTAGATGTGAAGAGGGAAGATTCTAAAAATGGGTGAAGAATTGTTTATTACAAAGCAGAAAATAAAGAGAAGTACAGAACCTACATATTAGAATAGGGAGGTATGAAGGTTAAAGAGGTTAGTGAGATGGAAACACAACAGAGTTATTAGACAGGAAGGAAGTAGGGAATACTTAAAACAACTAAACAAACAATTAATAACAGCAAAGAGAGAAGCAAAGGATGGGTCCTAAAGAATATTAATGGTGCAGGAGGACCACTGAATGACATATATAGAAATTTCAATGGCTATATTGGAAAGCTGAGGGGAAGTATTCAGAGAATTCTAGATAGGAAAGGAGTTGAAGTCACTGATGATTTTACAATGGCAGAGACAATGAGGGACTATCATCACGTGATAGGAGGGAATGAATCATAGGAGAGTCTCCCTGTAAGTATAAATGAGGAAACTACAAGATTTGAAGTAGAGTCTCAAGAAACAATGAAGGAACTAAGAGAGAGAGAGGGAAAAAAATGCAAAGGGGGTGGTGTAGATAGCATTACTACAGATGCATTAAAGATTTGAGATACGATATTGTACCTTATCTTGAAATTATATACAAAATGAGTATAGAGTCTTGCTACTTACCAGATAACTAAAAAAGAGCGATAATAAAACAACTCCATAAAGGAGGGGGTGACAGATAGGGTTGAAAATTACAGGCCAATTAGTTTGACATCAGTAACAGACAAAATGTTGGTGAGATTGTTATGCAAGTATATATGAAATGTCTGAAGCTGGTTTGGAAATCTACAATATGGCTTTAGGCAAGGATATTCATGCGTATCTCAGATGGCGGGCTGTAACAATATATTTCAGATGAAATGAAGCTAAGTAGATAGTTTAACACAAGATCATTTTAAAGCATTTGACAGAGTGAGCCATAAAATGGTTGTAAATGAAATGAGCCCTATTTGACTGGATGAAAAAATTACTATCTGAAAAGAGGAATTCTAAATAGCCAAAGAAATTGTAAACTAGGAAATATACTAACAAAAGAGGTGGAAGTAAATATGGGAGTGCCACATGGTAGTGTATTGGGACCACTGCCATTCATTATTCTGTTTAATGATTGTATTCATGGTATACAGTGAGAATTTAGGTTGCTAGCAGATGACATAATGGTATATAATAGGATTAAAACATGAGAAGGCTGTAAACAGCTGCAGGGTGACCAGGACAGAGTACCTAAATAGGTAGGTCAGCATGGAATAAATTCCAAGGAGAGTCACCTTATAGGGTGGGGTCAGAATTGTTTGTTAAAGGCTTGAGGTGTAAATATATTGGCATAACATTTGAAAACAAACTCAACTGGGTAGAGCACATTGAAAACAGATAGGAAAAGGTTACAAAATCCTTCATTTACTGGAGAGGATGATGACAGGATGTATCAGAGAAGTTAGGGAATTGAGTTACAAAACTTTGGTCAGACCATTGGTTGCATATTGTGCTGTAGTTTGGTACCCATGAATTGGGTATCAGGTACAGGAGTTGGAGGGTGAGCAAAGAAGAGCAGCTAGATTTGTTTGTGGAAATTATTGCAGTACCCAGTCAGTAACCGATATGATAAAGGAGGTGGACTGGGACTCAGTGGAAGAGGAGTGTGAAGAGGGTGATAGGTACTTACAGGGCATATATAGGTGATGGAGCTTGAAAGAATATTGGTCAAAGTATTAGGAATAGTGCATGGAAGGGGAAATATGACAATGACCACAAGCTGGAACTTGATTTTATGCATAGGGGAATGGGAAAATTTTATCTTGCAGGTAATGGTGTCAGGGATTGGAACAAATTACAAAGGGAAGTGATGAATAGTTTACCAAAAACGTTGAACGAATTTAAAATTAAAATTTGTAAATCACAAAAGTGGATGGGAGAGGAATTTAAGACTCAAATTACATATGATAAAAAGGTTTAATTAGATGACTTAATGAAAACTGCCAAAAGCATGTGTTCCATCATAATTAAAAAAAATGATAAATTAAAAAAATAATGTGACAGAATTGTGATTTTTGACTGACCCATGATAACATCTAAATTTTAGTACTTAATAGCACAAAAGTTGTTGAAACATTTACTTACAAGAATTTCAGAGTTGTATATACTTTAACAGATTTCTTGTGAGTTAATCATTTTACTTCACATGCTCAATTGGGTAATATCTAGATTGCGATACCGCTGCAATCACTTACCGCCTCGCGATGTGAACACTTCCGGATGGAGAGAGTATGACGTCACTACATTGCAGAATGTGAATTGTTCAGCCTTCGATCTATTTGTGAATACACGTTAGCCCATAGAATGTATCCAATAGTAATAATAATAATAATAAAATTATGGATTTAAAAAGTTAAGAAAATTATTTCTTGCTCATTAATAATATCATTAAAATATCAACAAATTGATATTATTCATTACTAACATTCCGTAATGTCGGTTCCTGCAATGTTAGCATTATTAGCCACACTTCCGTTGATTTGTATTTGTGTTTTTCTGTATCTCCTCACGTTGCTGAAATTGCTATTAAAATCATTCATACGACATAAAATATTTATATAAAAAAAATGATTTCATCAATAACTGTTTGTCGTTAGGTTGTAACGTGGCCTGGACCATACTAACAGAGATAGATGCGATTTGGAAATTGGACATTAGCAATATCATGTGCGACGGTTATGTTTCACTATGGTCCTGGCTGCATTGAGACGCAAACGATAGTAACAGCGATAGATATGACATAGGTATCCGCAATAAGGTGTTCAATAGTTACGTTACCTTTTGGTCCAGGCTGCATCAAAACCTCATCACTAATTAATTTATTCCTGTACTACTGGTGCAAAATTAACGATTTCACTATATGAGATGTATTAGCGCTGGACTAGTTTCCGTGGAAGGCCACGTTAGTGACAGTTAAAGCTGTGCGTGGAACGTATACGTCACATTCAGCAACATAGTGACGTCATACTTTCTCCATCCGCAAATGTTTACATCGCGAGTCAGTAAGTGATTGCAGCGGTATCGCAATCTAGATATTACCCGCTCAATCTACCATATAACAGTTATATTATTGCGAGGCCAATTTAGTAAGATAGGAATATATAATCCTGTGAAACATATGTCCAGCTGCAACATATAAAATCAATTTGGCAGGAAACTTGTGCTGGCAGTTGTTCCCAACAGTTATAGGATACTAACAAAACATGACTAACATGAGCAAGTAAAACTTATTTTTTTAAATTTTCCCTCATTTTAAACAATCATCTACTACTCAATTTCATTCTGTTGAGTAACATGTTTATAATAAATTTGTAGTACACTGTCACTTCATCATATCTAACTGCAATTACAATAACTTCTAAGTATATATATTCTCTCATGTCCTTTGTCATAGAATATTTTAACCTATTTACATCTAATTCACAGGTACACAATTTCAATACAAGAAACAATAAGTTGCACAAAACACAAACATCTCTGTCATTAGTACAAAGAGGAGTTAATTATTCTGGGATAAATCTGTTTAATAAACTTCCCAAGAGTATAAAACAGTTTCAGATAATAAATAAATATTTAAAGAAAAACTGAGAAATTATCTCAATGGCAACTCCTAATCAATTCAAGAATTTCAACAAAATATTAATTTTATTCAATAAGACCTCTTTAAAAACTCAGTTGTAAAAATTAATATTAATTTTTATTCTCTTTATTTGTCTTTGTAACATAGGATTGTTTTCACTATGATTATGACTCACATTGTATGTGTATTAACCATGACATGTTTCACATACCAGAGGTCCTTCCTCAGCAGGGATCCATGAAACTAGATTGATAAATAAATAACTAAAAAACTATTCGACAACTACAAATTGGGGATCTCAAGTTTTTAGTCAGATAACGATAAAGTACAAAAAACGGCTTGACAGAAATCACCTTACAGCATGGACACTGTTACTGTATTAGTGTGATCAATTTCAGTGTATGTAACTACGATCACATAAAATACCTGGGTTGCGCAACAGCTGAACAAAAGGCACTTTGTTTTATAAATCGTAATGCAAACATTTCAAAATCTATTTAATACAGTCATAAACTCATGGTTTTAAAAACAATTAATTTCAAGTTGACAAAAACGTTCATAGGTTCTATAAAGGACTTAGCTCACACCTATAAATGTTGATACAAAACGTAATGTATAAAGGTATAATCAACATCAAACAACTCAGGCACATCAATAAGTAATATGAGCATGTTAGGGATTTCACATCAGCCACACAAATAACAGCTAAGATTTCAAAGGCGTTCCCGTAGTCCTGAGGCAGTAATAAGAAATGCACGAAGTGTAAGTCTACACAAACACATAAAAGAAACAAACATACCTCTTCCTTAATATAGACAACATTTATTGGCTCCATATCACCTCCTCTTGCAGGCTTGAGAACGTAATATACAACGCACCACTTTCAACACACACAGCTGATCGGTTTTGTTACAAAGGCATTACCAGCTCCAGAGAATACACTCCATCAACAGTTTTTATTGCAATTTAACGGAACCAGGTAAATTTTAAATTCTTTCATTCTATCCATGCTTCAAACATACAATAAAAGATTTTTGTTAAGCCATCTGTTAATACAAATATGTGGCTAAATCTGCTGCGTTGCAAAAATTGGAATGGCAAGTGACTGACGAAATGTTTATTCACATTTTTTTCTATTAAAATAATATCAGGAATAAGATTTATAAAACAGTTATTATTATTAATTGGGCTGGAGCCAGAGACAATAGTTCTGCTTACCATTTTAGAGCTTAATTTTTAATTTTTTTAATTGTTTGAAATTGATTCTCTTTTTTAGGTATGGGTGTCAGGGATTGGAATGAGTTACGAGGGGAAATTATGAATAATTTTCCGAAAGCGTTGAAACAATTTAAAGTTAAAATTTGGAGAGGGCAAATGTGTGGGTGCAGGATAGGGGGAAGATGGGTGTGTAGGGAAGTTGCGACCGGAGCCTGTGCTCCATTGCAATTAAATTAAATTAAATAGTTACCAAAGCCTACAAACTTCCTTCACCAGAAACAAATTGCCAATTTGTGGTCATGGCCATTTCTTCCCTTACACACATTAATCCTAATTTTTCTACCAAAATTCATCTACTAGATCGAAAACGGGTTAATTTCGGTGAAGTTCTCTTCAAGCTTGTATTTTATATACTGCTGCATTTCATCATAATAAATAAAACATATCCATACGCTTCAGAAGTTTCTCAACGCAAAACATCACATCTCATTATTTATCTAGCTAATTCATTTTAATGGCAGAACCGTTCTTCCAACGACTACCAGTTACTGTATATGTTCTGCGGTAATTTCCACAGACAGATCCAACTGCTCTACTTTGTATGCTTTCCAACTCCTGTATTTGATATTCAAAAGTGAGTTCCATACTACACCACCATACTCAAGCAATGGTGTGACAAAATGTTTGTAACCGAATTGAATTTCTTCTCTAGTACATAGCATCTTTACACTTTCCATTTTTAAGACTTTCCTTGCTTTTCCTAATACAATAAAGCAGAGTGATAGTGATAGCAGCAACGCCTGTAACGGCTAACATTTCATAAGAACTATCCTGTCATTCAGTAATATTTCCCATTCTATTGAGATGTCTGTGGGGAACTTCTGATATATTGTCATGAATTTCCATAGATTGTCTTGGGGCACTTCAATATTGTGGTGCTGTGGAACATAATTAATTCATCGAAGAAGGTAGGTTATTCTGGTAGGACATAATTAAAAACTCAAGGCTATGTGGATGGAACAGCGCCTCCCTTATAGTTCAAACATTGAGGTTCTTTTGTTAATGCAGTGTGAGATTTATATCAATGCCATCTCTACACTGGTATACAGTATACAGGCTGGCTACTGGCAGCTATTTACATACACTGGTTGAAATTAAAAGTGCGACATTCAGACAGGAGTGGTGGAATTTTAGGAAACTTTGTAGATTGTATATCCAGGGTTATAACCAGAAGAATGACAACAAATTGAAATAGGTCAAGCTAAATTTAATAGCTTTAGATACAGTTGTCAGTAAGGAGTTCATTCAGCTTGTGCACCTTTACATTCGTGGATCCTTGCTGGCATTGAATCATTAAGTGTTCAGATGCCTTGTTGGGATATGTCTCTCTATACATGCATATTGTGTGCATTTAATTGCTGCACAGTTTGTGTTTGGTGACCATACAATATAATGTGTCCATTCCTGGTAACCCAGACATGTTTTACCGAGGACAAATCTTCGGACCCAGTGGTCCAAATTGTGATCGTAACCCCTTGAAAGGCGTGTATTCTGATGGCAACAGTATGAGGACGAGCATTATCTTGTCGGAAAATGTGATTGAACAGTGGACATGCAGGCCATCACAATAGCGTCTGTCGACGCGCCCTAAAACAACAACAACAACAACAACACAATAGCGTGCAGCACTCAGTGGTGGGCTGTCATTATGCCTTCAACGACAACAAACTCAGTCCTGCAAATGAAACTGTTCCCAAACCATGATACCAACGGCTGAACATGCATGACGTTCTCATATCACAGCAGTGTAAACGGTTTCGTCACTTGGGCTGCGTACATGTTTTAGATAATTTTTTCGTTATAAACAGACTCGAAACTCGTTTCTAAACACAAATGTACGCCATTCACGAGTCCATATACAATACAACAGGTTAAACGATGTAATGGCGGTTTCGCCCCTACGTGTTTGTCAGGAATGGCTAGTGGTGATAGGCTGAGATACTAATCCGATGTGGACTTACTGGTTAGTTGACTCATCGGGTTACTGCTCCTCTGGCGTCCCTCAAGGTCTGGATGATAGACTGGTTCTGCTAGTGATTGATACTATATAGCTTGTGTGACTAATAGTGGAGAAGGGAGCTATCAGTGAATGAGCAGGCCTTCACAACCCTTCTGTTTATTACTTACTAGTAGTAGTGATTACAGCTCTAACGTCTCCCCTCCAACAGAACTCCATAGCTCCACATAGGCCAATCGGGTAATCTGCACTTACTGACATCTCTAGGTGTTGTAGGCAGTAAGGCGGCTGGGCACGCGGCGGCCGGCGGTCCCCGGTTCGACGCTCGGACCGATATAGTGGAGACACCAATCACTCTCGCGACTGACTGCCCCGCCTGACCTCTGGCGGCTTATTTATCCCCGTTAGTCACGCGTACCGACAGTATGATCGCTTACCTAGCCTTACCGACCAGGCAACGACCCCAACGTTCGATCCATGTTCTCGAACATTTGGCACGTGAGAGTAGGTCAAGTTTTACTGTCGTCAGCCAATGACCTAATACTTCCATCACTCTCTCGAAGCTTTTACGCGCGACTCTTTGTGTGAACGACCAGCTGTTTGCTCAATTGCTGAGCGAGCGTTCCACTTCTTACGCTCCGGGCAACGCCCGTCGCTGCCCAAGCTTGCCGCCTGCCTCAACTCAATACAACAATTTTATCTGTACTATAATTAGCCTATTACATCACTCCCCCCCTCGCTTGAAAGTGGCTTCGTCCCTAAAGCCCTTTATTCTGAAGTATTAACCTTCCCTGAGCTATGGAATTCTCTTGCGGGGTTACAAAGTTTCAGCAACAATAAAATGATTTCACATTTGTCTTCCGCTTGTTGTCCAACCCTGTATAACAAAGGACGATATTAGTTAATGGTTCGTTCATTATTACTACTATTTTTACTGGGTGTTGGTAGAGACATGAAAATTTATCATGCTGTGAGTGCTTGCGTGTTAGCTTCCAATTTTGTTAATCTCTTAGAGTGACGTTTGCAGACTGGCAATATGGGTGTGATTATAACAGATTGTTTACAGTTGCGTTGATTACTACCTTTACTTTAACCCTTAAGATGTGTGATTCTTACTGAGAAGCATGATCGAACGTGATTACCAATGAAATACTGCCCTGCCACAGAGTTAGATGATCCTATGATTACATTAACAATTGCAAAGATTTTAGTCTTTTAAACAATGCTTACATCTGTAATTTGATAAAACTTCACTACATCTTGTGTGAACACTAAGTAACATATGTTTGTCTCGTCTAATTGTTCAGAACCGTTGTAGAACTGTAAGTATGTAAATAAGTTAGTATTTCTTGAAACATCAATTCGTTTACAATTTGTTATTTTTACAAAACACTATTTCTCCAATCTTATGTTAAGGACTTTAGTATGCTAGAATATCATTTGATTTATTTGCAAATGCATTCACTAATTATCAAGAAGTTAATTTAAGTTGACAATACGTTACAAGTGTTAAAATTGTCGCAATTGCTAATTCGGTATTTCTTCATTTTTTTATGTTCTGGAAATCATAATTTTATGATGAGTCTACTAAAATAATTTTCGCTCCTTAGCAAAGATAACTCCATTCTTAAATTGCTTATTCTGGCGTTTCTGTACTTGTATGGTATTTATAAGTCTCATATACATAAATAATTTTGTGCAAAAGTAATATATTACATATAAATTACTATTTTTTATATGTTACTGGAATATTTAAATGCTCAACTGATTGATTTCCGTTCATATTACTAAATTAGTTCCACGCTAAAATTATTAATAGTTCTGTTTGTGATACTTACGTGTTCGAAGTTCTCATTACGAAGCTGCTGTTGTGAGATAACGCTGAAACTGTCTCGCTATGTTCTTCGCCGTCGTAGCAGATCAGGTTACTCTGCGCA
This sequence comes from Vandiemenella viatica, assembly GCA_031002005.1. Classification (NCBI taxonomy): domain Eukaryota; kingdom Metazoa; phylum Arthropoda; class Insecta; order Orthoptera; family Morabidae; genus Vandiemenella; species Vandiemenella viatica. Next base: position 4,582,396 of record JARYHS010007075.1, read on the forward strand.
TCATTGCGTGTCATCGGCTGCTCGCCGTAACGCTATCTGCAAAGATTTACATTTCCAGCAGTAATTTGCCTTAAAATTAAACTGTACACAGTTTTGACAAAGGAGAGAGGTAGGTGGCCCTCATTGTGAGGTCTACGACAGCGAATTATTCCGACTAACTACTAGAACGGTTAACATGGGATCACTTGTCCTTTAAACGTGAAGACAATAGTTCGTATCCTGCTGAAGGCATTTTCTGCAATTCTTTAATTTTACGATTGATTTAATACCCATGCCTGTGTATGCACTTTCTGAGCACACATACTTTCTCGCATATGGTATGAAACAATTTATTAACGGTTTAAGCCTTTGGTGGGTTGCGGAGATTATGATGTGAGTTATTTTACTTGTTCTGGCGTTTGAATTGCCTTTATGTTCTGATTTACTAAGTTTTCCCTCTTCTAGATTCTTGCGTGTAATAATCTCTTCAAATGGAAGTCGCAATTTCATTACGATTAATAAGCAAATCTTGAAACATATTAGTTACCATTTTCGTGAGTAGATTCATTACTAATGTCATGCAACTGCTATTGATACTACAGAATTAACACGTTTTTCGCTTTGAACTATCCTTCAAAACGTTAGGCTTGACAATACTGTTACTACAAGATTTAATAAGGTAGAAATAATTTCCTATAGTTAGCTTGTTCATGCAAAGTAAATAATACAATTTACCTACGAAACAAATAGATGGATTCTCCGTATAAGTACAATCTGCTTATGATCTAACAATTTATCAGACTTACTTGCTACATTATATACGCTGTGATTACGGTCTGCGTGTTAAATCACCACGATTAGTGCCAATTTAAAAAAAAATTTCTAGGAATAGTTACACAACCCTTGATATTTCACTTTTAAATATTATTCCGTTATAATTTGGGTGTAGTTACATACTTGCTAATACCCTCTCTTATTCATAAGACTTATTTTTACTACCTGATTGATTTATTTATGTATCTTTCAAAGATCAAACAACAATTGTCAAAAATTTAATTCTGCAACATTTCCCCTGTGGAAAACAGCTAATATAGAAACAAGTAGTCGGTACATTTAGGATATTTTCACTTCTGATTCACTTATGGCATCTAGTGAAACTGTGACCAAGTACAAAAGGTATTTAAATAATAAACATGATCTAAGAATTATTTGTGAAGCAAACACATGTACATCGTTTTCAGACAGAAAGTGATCAGCTTTTCTATGACATAGAAGAAGAACCGTTATTTACGGAAACTTAACGACTTTAAATCCAAATTGAGAGTGTTTTTGCTTCAGAAATCATTTTACTCTGTGAATGAATTTTCTTCTCGAAATTTTGTAACTGAGGGTGGCTCAGGAAATACTATACACTTAATATATGGAAGGTAACAAAGTTGTTCAAAACTACTAAAATAGTGTATGGATCTTCCTTGTGCTAAAAATTTTAAAAATACCACAATTACACTATCTCCCAATAGCATTCCTATGGAGTAACTTATGTAGGGTAGTATAGATTTGTCGATTACAATGGAAATCGATTATAATGATTCCGACTAAGTTGTTATCGTTGTTGATGGTGTTATTGACTTGTTGTTTGCTCCTAATTCCCGAGACAGGGGAATGAAATTTCGTTAATTATACATAGTTCACAGTTTTTAATACTTAACTATCCCAGGTAACTCCTCTTAGTGATGACTTCCCTATACAATCTTATTTGCATTTACACATCGAATATGCACTAATTCAACAAACTGTTTTGAACTTACAGATTCTAAAAGACATGTAACCTGGATTTGTTGGTACGGGACGAATGTAAATATATGTCCATAAATGTGTGGATTGGACAGTAGGATCTTGAACTAAAGTTTAGGTTTGACGAAGGGACTATGTTAATTTTGGATACGTAATGGGTTGGCTGTAAAAAAAAAAAAAAAAAAAAAAAAAAAAAAAAAAAAAAAAAAAAAAAAAAAAAAAAAAAAAAATTTCCCCAGAGACGTGTGGATTGGACGTTAGGATTTTGAATTCAATGGATGTGTTGAAACTGGGTTTGACGTAAGTTTTTTCCCAGAAACGTGTGGATTGGACGTTAGGCTTCTGAATCCTTATAGCGTCGCAAGGAAAGCTTGATGACTTCTTTCGTTACAGACCGGATCCTTTTTTTGCCCTTCTAACTAGACTTCCGGGTTTACACCTAGATGTTTCCCTGCAAAGTCATAGCTCGCCACTTTTCCGACACTATCCGGAATATTTTTTACATCACCCAAGGCGAATATAGTTGGTGCTAACTGTATTTCTTACATGTGTTACAGAGTTTTGACTCCTTACCTTAAGTGAGTACGTATTTTTACTGTAGACACATGAAAGACATGCCCTAAGGCTATTTTTTCCTGAATGCAGCACCAAACTGCAAAATATTCGTGATAATCCCAACTTATTTTCTATTTCCCAAAATCCTGAATGTCGATTCCCTTTCCAATATTACTGTAACGCTTCTTTAATATATTTGCACTGACTGGAATAATTCTGAGTAATTTTGATTCATCTTCCATAAGGTTAATAACAAGCAATTACATACCGTTCCACATGCTGCCGGGTTGATTTTGATTTTACAATTAATTTTGAAGGTATTTCCGTTGCTGAGCCGAAAGTAGCTAGGGGAAATGACATTTTCACTCGTTTTGATTATTAGGCGTCCCCGTTAATCTGAAGAAGTGTCTCCCAAACGACTGCGTAAGCGTTCCTTCCCAGGCTATCTTACACGCAGCGTTCCTACTTCGCCCATTGTATCTCGTCGAAAATCTGACCAAGAATTGCCAAATAAATCACAGAAAATTTTAACAAAAGTTTTGCACAAATACTAGCACAGTAATTCCAGTTGGGTCACGTAAATTTAAACAATTGGCTAAAACAGTATAAAACAGTGTTCAACGGTCTCCGTCTTTATAATAATAAATTCTTCTCGCTTTCGCTATTTATATATTCAGATACCCTTATTACAACTTCTATACTCTCTACAACTCGCAAATAGACCATATTGACCGACATCAACTGATTGATGAGGATCGTGTATTTACTCACTATTCATATTATTGTAGCTACTTTATTTCTTCAAAATACTTATTCCCCATAAACGTTGCAACTTATATCTCCCTTATTTAATCATAACTGGATAATCTCACTATATCTGCAATAAGTCGTTATTCCATAATAGCTACATACACAACTTTACCGAAAGTTTCGCCGTATGACGACCCATATTGGCGATCTATACTTCGGCAATGATACTTCCTATACTTCCTAGTGCTTACAGTAGCATCTGGATGTTTCTTAACATTAATATCTGCCTTTTGCACTTAATTTTAAACTTACCTGAAGACGTCTTTTCCCCCTGTTCGTAAGCACTACCGCCGCTATGGACTCTGAAAATATTTTCGCCCCGCTTAAGGTTATATCTGGTGGAAAACATACATTTAATAACAATAAGGAACTCTGCTTAACTCACCATTATAACTCCACTAACCCGCGTCTAAAAATCCAAGATACTCGCGTCAAAAGCCCGATAACTGTTAAATATTTACTCGCTGCCATAGTTACATTGAAAATTGAGGTCCACTCACCCCTATTGTCTTATTCTCGTCGCTGCCGTCGTCGTCGCCGTCGCCGTTGGTGTCGACGTCTGGAGAGCGTCCCATCGCCCCTGCCGCAACGTGTTGCCTCGCGCTGCCGCAACCCGCTCCGCGTGTTGATTCCGCGCTGGGCTCCGCCACTGTCTATGCCGTAGCTCGTATGTTGACCCGGCGTCCGTTATCTCCAGCCGTGTGCTGCCGTCACAGGTGTTTGCGCCCCGAGCCGGTGAACTGCCTGCCACTCGCCGATGGTCCGCACGAATGCTTGAGCAACTGTTGGATTATTTTGCTAGCCACAGACCCCTTATTCCACGTGCCCAATTCACTGAAGCCTATTATTTCGCCTGTTCTATTAATTTTTTAGTAGTTTATAATTTCTCTTCTTTTCTTCTCTTCTTCTGCGTTCAGTCTCGATCCCGGATCGGCTGAACAGCTTGTTCTCAGTCCGGTGATTGGTTCGAAAACCACGACTGATCACCAATTTGTAAAGGCGGTTTCGCCCTTACGTGTTTGTCAGGAATGGCTAGTGGTGATAGGCTGAGATACTAATCCGATGTGGACTTACTGGCTAGTTGACTCTCTGGGTTACTGCTCCTCTGGCGTCCCTCAAGGTCTGGTTGATAGACTGGTTCTGCTAGTGATTGATACTATATAGCTTGTGAGTAATAGTGGAGAAGGGAGCTATCAGTGAATGAGCAGGCCTTCACAACCCTTCTGTTTATTACTTACTAGTAGTAGTGATTACAGCTCTAACGTCTCCCCTCCAACAGAACTCCATAGCTCCACATAGGCCAATCAGGTAATCTGCACTTACTGACATCTCTAGGTGTTGTAGGCAGTAAGGCGGGCTGGGCACGCGGCGGCCGGCGGTCCCCGGTTCGACGCTCAGACGGACATAGTGGAGACACCAATCACTCTCGCGACTGACTGCCCCGCCTGACCTCTGGTCGGCTTATTTAGTCACGCGTACCGACAGTATGATCGCTTACCTAGCCTTACCGGCCAGGCAACGACCCCAATGTTCGATCCATGTTCTCGAACATTTGGCACGTGAGAGTAGGTCAAGTTTTACTGTCGTCAGCCAATGACCTAATACTTCCATCACTCTCTCGAAGCTTTTACGCGCGACTCTTTGTGTGAACGACCAGCTGTTTGCTCAATTGCTGAGCGAGCGTTCCACTTCTTACGCTCCGGGCAACGCCCGTCGCTGCCCAAGCTTGCCGCCTGCCTCAACTCAATACAACAATTTTATCTGTACTATAATTAGCCTATTACAACGATGCTGATAATAAAATCAGCTAAATGGAACACTTTACATAGGCGTCAGTGAGTGTAACCGAGCTTAGTTTACAATTGTCCAGGTGTGATACTTTCTGTAAGTACTGCTTGGATCTGCCCTGCAGTCAACCGTCTGCCAGCAACAGCCACCCACATAATTTAGTCGTCTTCTGTATGGATCTGTGCCTAACCTAGGAGTACTAGAGCCGTCTTTCATCCACTGTGTAACAAGTCTGTTTTTCTGATATTGCACTACGGCCAATCCTTCAGGAGATTTCACAATTATAATGCACCAATTTGTAGCACGCCAATTCTCTGGCCAGTCTCACAGTAAGACATTTGGGTTTGGAGGATCTCTCCCTTTGCATTGGCATACTTGGTCAACAAGAACATGTGGACGAAAAGCTGGCATGCTATACCACTCTATTCAACATGGTAAAATACATAACAATTTTCTGTAATAAATAGCTCCCTAATTCTCATACTATTGTGGGTAAAACTTTCAATTTTTAATCATTTAATATTCTTTATATGAGGATACTTTTGATTAATTTTAATTTATTAAACTCCGTCTTGGTGTTGCACTTTTAATTTCTGACGGAAAATTTTTACTCTTATCGAAATATCCTTTCTGAAAAAGATTGATAAAACATGTAAATTCCGTTCTACTCATTTCAAAAGACGTAGTGAAGTCGAAGGGATTAGAGGCTGGAGGAGAGTGACGGCAAGAAAGGAAGTAATTCGACCATAGCCTTCTGAAGGAACTATCATGCTCTTCGCCTGGAGCGATTTCGGGAAAAAATGGAAAATCAAAATCTGGATGGTAGAATGGGGATTCGAACCACAGTTACATCCTCACTATATTTGAATCATTTAAGACAGAAATATGTAGTATTGTGTATTACTTTAGTTCTTACTACTCCAACACAATTATAACATAAAATTTAGCAAAATAATTGTGCTGTAGACAGTTATAACAATATTTGGTGGAGTTTGAAGAATTTATTGAATATAACCTTCACGTCTTTCACATAAAATCTTACAAGCCGCCGACTTAAAAAAAAGTTAGGATTTGGTACTTATTCAACTTGTAAGATTACTCTTACTATTACAAGGACTGTAACAGCCTACACTCCCAAATCTGCAAGATGATTTAAGACGCCCGCAGACAGTGGTGTGTTCGTGAGAGCAGTTTATCTTAACTTATATCGGTGGCAGCGATGTTACCTAAACTTCAGAGAACTTCAGCCTCTTGTAATTCTGATTATCATTCCAGCAACATTAAGGGGAGCCGGAAGTGGTCAAATAAAAAAAAAAAAAAACTATTTTTTTTTTGCTATCAAAAATTAATTGGAACATTCCTTTTTAATGAAAACTTTGAATTATTGTTCTACTTGGCCTAGAAGGGGAGTTATTACCATTTTCTCCCGCGCCTGCAGAGGAAATTCGCACTCAGCGGCCCGCTGAGTGCATCTCGTGACTTCTTGGCGAACTACTTGGCTTTTCTCGTCCTGAAGTTGAATATTTCCTTATGTTACCCATACAGTGAGTGCGCAAGTGTTGATTACAATGTTTTCTGTGACAAATGAAACGCTAAGAGCGCCGAACATCGTATCTTTGATTCGAATTACGTCAGTTTTGCGCCTGTTGATAATAATATTATAATTCTTGTGTAAAGCGTTCTTGTGGTTACGATGCCACGTTTTAGTAATCATGTATATAAGAAGAGGAAGAATGTTGGGAAAAGAAAATTAACACTAATACCAAGTTGCGATGCCGTAATCAAGGAAACAATGCGCTCTTCTGCTAAGCAAAACACGGCTGGCCAGCGCCCTGAGACATCTTCTAGCGAGAAGTTGACTGGTGGAAGTGACAGATTTTGTGAATATGCGAGTGACAAAGAGAGGATAAGAGGAGCAGAAAGAAGAGAAAGGAATTTGAAATATGATGGAACAACAGGCCAGAAAAGAAGACCAGAAAGGAAGCTTTCGGAGGATGAAGAAGAAGACCCTGATAATCCATCCTATAGTGCAGGAATGTATTGAGAAACTTTGACAGCCATTTCCCGTGAATTAGAATTTTCCTAATGTAAGGAACATTTTCTCAAAATCCACTGAAACTAGGGAGATAAAATTTTTATACATCACTCATAGTAGTCAAACTTAAATTGTAACACAGATATTTAACAATATGTTCAGTAGTTTCATTTCAATTTGATTAAAATAAAGCATTTTTGTAAAAAAAAGTTGGATCATTAAATAAAAAAAATATTGAAAGGAAACTATAAAAGATACTCCAATATCCCTCCATCATAACTACAATACTACACCACTTTGTATGTTGAAAAAATTTCAAATTCCTCTGTTTGGTAGATTGTTCATAAATGTTCCTTAAACTTAGTGATTTTAACATGGGCAGCATAGGCACCTCCGGCTCCCCTTAAAGGTTTCCTTAACTACAGAAAAAAAAAGTTTATAATACTAATTTTTTATTTTAAATTATCCTATCCTTTAATCAAGCCACCCACCGATATGTAAATGCAAAGATAATTGTCAGAAGATTCCCGCTGCAACAAGGATCCAAAAAATTTAGCACCACATCTGAAATAACAGTAAAGTCCGAAAATTTCTTGGCTGTAAGTTATGGAAGCTTTTCAAATCAATGTTCCCTTTAAATTTATTTCTACCTTCTTTCTCGTTCACCTCCACTTATCCCCGACACTATGTCAGCATATTGCGCCACTTGACATATCAACTCAACTGAAACTAAATCTTTTCCGTGGAAATCTATTTTTTCTGATCGTGAAACAAGCAAAAATTTAAATATTTGAATCGCTTGGGTGAACCTTCTATAGTTCGGGAATTTGTAAGGCGTTCACAACACTTTAAACAGTCGCCGCCCTTTCATAACCAAAACACTGAATTTAAACCATTATTCTGAGCCCTTTGAAACTTTCTCAGGGACTTACGACTCTTAACCAACACTTTGCCAAATAACTTACTCCCCATAAACGTTGATCAGAATTCAGTTACCAAATCACAAAAGAACTAATAATGATTAACTTCAATTAAAAGATTTCTTGCACAACGTCTCTCTTCCTGTGGCAAAAACATACGCTCCCACTGTAGTTCGGCGATGGTCTGCCTGTCCCCTTTCTCCCGGCTACCCCTACTTATGACATCTCGATATGAAGCTTCCGCGCCTGACGTCCATAACACCAATGGTGCAACTTTTTCCCCCTCGCACTTCGACAATAATTGCACCACTCACAGAAACGGCCCAATCTGACCAAAAAAAAAAACAAAGAAAAATAAAGCCCCAAATAAACCACTGTAATGTTACAAACCATAATTTCATTATTAATTTCTGAAACTACTGATCCACAAAATCATTCATAATTGACTATTATTAGTGTTTACCAAAACGATTGACCAAAAATTGAAGCAGTCGTTCTGGAATTTATAGTTTTCTCGAAAAATTAATTAAGTGACATTGGCAAAAATAATTTTTATATCAGTAATTTTGCAACAAAAATTCATATATTTTATTTGAAACAGAAGTTTGTTAAATTTATCGTAAAAATATTTTTTAAAGTGTGTTAGTGTCCCATGTTTCCCACAAGTATATTCTTTTTTAAATTATAAATAACTTTTTAAGTGAGATCTAATTTGCTTCTCAGTTTTAATATCGAATCCCAAGTGTGAGGTTAATTCTAACTTCACTTTCGTTTTATATTTTGAGGGTTCTAGTCGTGCCTATTTAGCTATCAATTACTGGCATCCTCGTGTGTACAGAAGATGAACTGAATATTCATATCGTTGGTGTGACTGAAAATCATAGTCTGGGAATGTCGGAGAACGCACTAGCAAACACGCAGACTCTGCATCACTTCGCGGCTAAGGTCGCTTATCAAGCCAAGAGGTCCCTGACTTAGGTCTGTACTCTGAACATTGAGTTCTGGGAATTCTTTATCCGTTTTCCGGTGTCCAACATCCGGCGCACCGTACCAGAAAGGTTTGTCGGCTGTTTCTGCTGTATTCATGGAATAATCATTTATACCAGCAGAATACTCATTACTCTGTCACTAAAAATAAAAAATAAATAGATTTTTTCTCAGCGAAGCTGAAATTTCGACTTTCCACATCTATAAGGTAATTTTGAAATCGCAAGAATCGAGGAAGAAATATATGGAAACGACGCAAGGGACCTTCACGGTGCTCTGGAGTGAAACCGGGTAGAGAGTTGTGGATTGGGGAGGTCGCCGTATTGGTCGGCCGTAGAAACACGGGGAATAGCCACAAAAACCTCGAGAGAATCATACGACAACCGTGGCACCGCAATTTGTTGATGGTATATTATGTGACTCGACGGGATAGACCAACAATGAAGATTTTTTTTTTATTTTTTTTTTATTTTTTTTTATTTTTTTTTATTTTTATTTTATTTTTTGTATCCTGCTTAGTTCTCGAGATATACTGTCTCAAAAGTGAGGTGTTTTGGGTTGAAATTCGGAAGAAACATTTCCCCAAAGTAAAATTTGGTGTTAGATGCTAATGCAACATGACGAGACAAATCGAAAATAAACAAAAACTTTTCCGAAATCTCGCAGAGTTCTCAAGATATGCTGTCTCCAAATGTCAGAAGCTTAAATGGAGTAGTATACATTGCGATACACGATACATGTTGTGTCACTAACATCGTGCTTATGAAATTACTTACAACTGATAATAAATTGTTTGTCTCTTCTAGTATAGGCTGCATTTCAACCAACCCACATTTCCCTTAATATTGTCGCTACAAAATCATACTATGTAGACTCACCTAAACACATGAAATGCATCGTGAACTAAATTTCGGCTAACAACAACGTTTGCTTCATCAGATTTCATAGTTCGCACAGCACAAATTATCACAATTAATTTCATCGAACACTTTCAGTGTAAACTGAACGTACATTTCATGCAGAATACCATATTCATTGTATGGTAATGTAAACTTGACCCGCTTAAATCAGACTTCCAATGCTTGTTTACAACAAGGCCAGCCCTTTATGTGCCTTTTATTAAAATATGCTGATTGCCTACATTACACCAACAAATATTTGAGAACGACGTTATCCTGTTTTCGAGCAACGAATAAGTTTATTACGTTAGGCGCTAATGTTGTAGTTACCTATAAGACACTTCAAAAACAATAATTACAATGTGACTTAATTATGAAACGTTATTCCAAGTTGTTTCCTATCTTGTCTATTTGTGCAACCTTATGCAACACAACTTGGCATTATAGAAAACTTTAGAATATCAGAAAATGAAATATTTTCAGCTCCAGACACAGTGCAAACAGCCCAATGTTTTGGGGTTATTCCTATGGCCGCCTCGCATGCGCAGTAGGAGACGAGTTTTTATATGAGGTTTCACAGATTTAGCGTTATTTCGTCTCCATATATTCCTTCCTCCATGGTTGTTACACCCTTTGGCTTCCAGCACCCATGGAGGAAGGAAATATATGGAGGAGAAGTGACGTTAAATCGGTGATGCAGGCATTAAACTCTCCCGCATGGCGGCAACAGCGGTATTGCGCTTCAAAACATTGCGATGTTCCCAGTATATCCCGAAAACTAAGCAAGATATCGAAAAAATTTTATTATTTATTTTCGATTTGTCTCGTCGTGTTACATAAAAATCGAACATTAAATTTGACTTTTGCGAAATTTTTCTTCTCCATTTCTATTCAAGAAACCTCACTTTTGATACAGTATATCTCTAGAACTAGGTGAGATATCGAAAATTTTTATTCTTTATTTTTCATTTGTCTCGTCTTTTTAAATAAGAATCCATCATCAAATTTGACTTTAACCAATTTTTTCTTCTGAATTTCAACCAAAACCATTTCACATTTAGGACAGAATATCGGGAAAACTAAGGAGAATATCAAAAAATGTTATTCTTCATTTTTTATTTGTCATATCGAGTTACATAATAATCCATCACCAGATTGCGGCGTTACCTTTATCCTAGAGTCCCCTTGAGGTTTTTGTACATATTCCCCGTGTCTGTATGGAAGCGGCCATGCCCCCTCCACTCCGGCCATGCCCCCCCACTCCTCCTCATCCTGCTTCACTTCAATGCGTGGTATTTCCTTCCTCCATGATCACTGCACTGCTGTGACTATCCAAAAAATAGGCTCTCTCCCCAGGTCGCCATCATTCCCACTGGTGGTGGTCCTCTGTGGTAGTACAGAATCACAATTTATCATTTAATACAATGAGACGATATTTGTCAGCAGTCCAGTGAATCTCAGTTCTGTGTATGCATCTAGGCCAGAAGAGATGCAACATCATACATAATTAGGCTTATACTGCTAAGTTCTTTGTAAATTTGACTAGATTTTATAATAACTGAATTAACTTCATGTGCCATCCCAACCAGTGAAGTTTCATTTCGTTTTCTTCTCCCTTTCTGGGTGCTTCACTTATTGCCAGGCTCTATATATAAACTTATGCGACATGTTTAGACTTATTTCTTTTTACGAATCATATAAGAAAAACACATTGTAATACAAATCTGGTATGGAATACCTTGGAATCTTTACCAACTTCTTATAAGCAAATTACAAGCAGACTATAGTTTGTCAACAAGATTTATATTGAAACACGAATAAGTGATTACTAACCTATAATAAATAAGCATGTTGCGTTCGTCGCATTTGGACAGAATAACACCAATGGGCTGAAGACGTGGACCATACCAGTAGCTGAGTATACATTATAGGTACCTAGGTTATAAACACTAAACGGGTGTTTGGTCAACAATATGGGAACATAAAAGGTGATTCACCATACCACGTCGCACTAAACATTCACGCGAACTTAATTAATTTTATAGCTTGTATATGTTGGCTGCATTGTACTTTGAAGTTATCATGTAATTCATTTCGGCCTGATTTTTTTAACTGGATCATTACTGTCTAAAGGACCCCAAACACAATAAAACAATTTGTGAAAGAAAGGGGTGTTGCACAAAAGTTTTTATGGTGTATGGTACCAATTAACTGGCTGCACTTCAGTCGAGATAGATTTTTTCCACAAAATTCAGCGCTTAAGAAACGTTTAAGCTTTTTTTTTTTTTTTTTTTTTTTTTTAAATCGTATATGGCAGTGTTTAACGGTAGCTGGCTGACACAATAACCACAAGAACTCGTCGCGTCATTATTTGAAACTCGTCGCAACTATACAGCAGTACTCTTTCCTCACCTTACAAATCATTAACGTTTAGCAATTTATCTGTGTACCAAATAACTGACCTTTCTTAATACCTATTTTTATCTCATGAAAGTTGTGGGGAGGATTGCCCCACATACAAATGTTACTGACTCGGGAAACTGATTACAATCAAGCACGACAACTCGATGTGTTCTGAAGATATACAGGGTGTTTCAAAAAGGACTTTCAGTCAACTTTTAAAAATCATATAAATTTTATGAAACAAGTTACAGAGCTGGTTTTGGTGTTGTTTTAAAGGAAAACACTTCAAGTTTTGACTCGTGTAGTCCACTAGTGCCTAATCGCGCCGCACAAGCGCTAGCGGCAGTTACGTTAAAGATGGCTGCCTTCACTGGACCAGAGCGTGCTAGCTGTGTGTTTTGGTTTGAAGAATCGAAGTCTGCGACAACAGTTCAGCGTAATTTTCGTACCAAGTACGCTAAAGATCCTCCTAGTAGGCCTACAATTTATGAGTGGCATAGATGTTTTGTAGAAACAGGGTGCTCAGTAAAACATAAAAAATCCTCAGGTCGTCCAAGCACATCTGACGAGGTCGTTGAGCAAGTGAGAAAAAGTTTTGTCAACAGCCCTACGAAATCGACCAGGCATCTGGTGAGCTGCAAGTCCCACATACGACGGTTTGGCGTGTGTTGAGAAAACGTTTGCATTTGAAACCATACCGATATTCGCTTTTACAAGCAATTAAAGACACTGATAAGATTGCACGTAGGAACTTCTGTGTGGATATGTTAAATCGAGTGGATGATGATGAACAATTCTTGGACAACAAAATCTTTTCTGACGAGTCAACTTTTCACTTAAGTGGCAAGGTTAACACACATAACAGTAGGATTTGGGGCAGTGAAAATCCACATGAAACATTGCAACATGTTTGTGATAGCCCTGAAGTGAACGTTTTTTGTGCGTTGAGAAAGAGGAAAATGTATGGCCCCTTTTTTTCCAAGAGAAAACCATCAACGGGATAGTGTACCTTGATATTTTGCAACAATTTTTGATACCACAGATCGATGAGGATGACCGAGAACGAAATGTGCTTAAAGCAAGATAGCGCACCACCACACTATCTGACTGACGACCGGGATTTTCTCAATGACCGCATTCCAGGTCAATGGATTGGCCGTGATGAGCCAATTACATGCCCCCCCCCCCCGTTCCCCAGACCTGACACCGCTAGATTTTTTCTTCTGAGGTTTCATAAAAGATATGGTGTATGTACCTCCTTTGCCGGCCACTCTACCTGAACTTAGAGCAAGAATTTGCGCTGCTGCTGAGCAAGTTACACCTGAAATGCTAGTGCGAGTCTGGGAAGAAATCGACTACCGATGGGATGTATGCAGAATAACCAACGGAAGCCACATAGAACATCTTTAGTATAAGGTAAAAAAACGTGAAGTGTTTTACTTTAAAACAACACCAAAACGAGCTGTGTACCTTGTTTCATAAAATTTATATGAATTTTCAAAGTTGTAAAGTCCTTTTTGAAACACCCTGTATTGTAAGGCACGAGTAACACAATACATGCACGTTACATTAAATACTGGAAAGCTGTATCAGACTTATTGTCCACTATTGTCAGTTTGGTACACGGCAGGTCCGCGTGGTATTCTGGGGGAGCACTTCCGCAACACGACCAACACAACTGCGAGCGCGACGACTGACCGATGGCTGTCGAGCAATTGGAGTCTCTTCCTGCTGGACGGCGTGCACTGTAGGATGAACACTCGCGGTGCCCTCTAGCGGCCGCTGTAAGTGTGTGCGAGATATCGCAACACTACTCCCCCCGGCGGGAAGAGTGAGCACCGGCTCTCGGTCGTAGGCACTCCACTTCTGCTGGGAAGGCGTTAGCTTGCGTTAAAAAAAAAAAAAAAAAAACATGTGGTTGCCAGGTGTGCTCAGAAAACTGCTGGAGGGCTGCACCGATCGCTGTTTGGCTGGCATCTACGACGAGAGCCAGGGGCGCTGAGCTGATGGGGTGCGATAGAGTGGCGGGCTGGGCGAGTCCATTTTTGCAGTTGTCGAAGGCTCGGAGAAGATCCGGTGTCCACGAGATTGGAGTCGACCTCTTTACTGTGGGACCTTGCAGGAGAGCATTTATTGGAGCCTGTGCGTCAGCTGCGTGCGGAATGTGCTGTTGGTAAAAGTTGAGCATTCCCAGGATTCGTCGCAAGTCGCCGACAGTCTTTGGAAGCGAGAAGTTTCTGTTGGCTGTCACTTTATCTGGCAAAGGTGAGAAGCCATCGGCACTGACTGTGTAACCCAGAAAGGTGACTGACAAAGACCCGATGATGCACTTCGGTGCGTTTATCACGACACCGAAGTCGGAGAAGCGCTGGAATAGAAGTCGGAGATGCCGAAAATATTCCTCTTCCGAATCGGAGAAAACCAAGACGTCATCCAGGTATGGAAAACAGAAAGGGAGGCCTTCTAGGGCATCGTCGATGAAGCGTAGCCAGGTCTGAGTGGTGTTGCGTAGTCCAGACGGCATGAATAAGAATTCAAACAAGCCAAAGAGTGTGATTATTGCCGTTTTTCAATGTCTTCTGGAGCCATAGGAATCTGGGTGAAGGCTTTGGCGCAGTCAACGACGCTAAAGATGATACAGCCTTGCAGAGCCTGGGAGAAGTCGTGGAGGTGACGGACGGGGTAACGGTCAGGGATAGTGCGGGCATTGAGGACCCTGTAATCACCGCACTGTCTCCAACAGTATCTTTTTTTCGTACCATATGAATCAGTGAGGCGTACGTGCTGTGAGAGCGGTGGACAGTGCCTTCGCGTACTAGTATGTTAAATTCAGCTGGCGCATCCTGTAGACGATCTGGAGGAAGACGTCGGCGCCATAGTAGATTGGTGGTCCAGGTTGAAGGCATATATGGTGCTTCGTGTGATGTCGTAGTTCTCTAGGAGTGCCTGGAGGCCTGGTAATGTTGGGGAACTCTGCCAATAGTTTATGGCAAGAAGAAGATCCCAACAGGGCGCGAATATTGGGCTGTGAAGACATACCACGGTGACCAGTCGTAGAATGGGCAGAAATGGTGTCGATCAGCTGGGCAATGGCCATATTAGGGACCAGATGGAAGTGTGCGAGAAAGTCTGCCCCGATGATGGGTTCAGCGACATCAGCAATGATGAATCGTCATAAGAAGTCACGTGGAAGGACGAATTTGAGGCGCATAGGCAACGTACCGTAGGTATGGATGCAGCTGTCGTTGGCAGCGCAAAGCTCGTAGTCGGTGCTAGGGCGCTGAGTGGAGCACTGGTGAATCGGTAAGACGGAGAGATCTGATCCCGTGTCGATGAGGATACGTTGGTGGGAGTAGCGGTCGATATCAAAAAGGCGGCACCCCTGGAGTGGGCGAGGGTGAGTATCATAATATTCAGCATATTCCTCTTTTATCCGTTCTAGTTTATTAGTTGCACGTCGTCGGAGTTTGACTGCGGCAGAGGCGGAGGAACATGGCTTGATGCAATTTCGACAAACTCTACACAGTGGTACGCTGCGTAGAGTTTGTCGTACAGGTGGTTGGACGATGGCGAGGTTTGTTTCGGGTCCATGCTTGTAGTCGGCCTTGCGTAGACGTGCTCAGACGAGTCTGGATATCCTGGATCTGCTTGGCGAGATCCTCTACGTGCTGAGCCAACGTTGAAGTATCAGGTAAGGTGCCCAAAGCGTGGACAGCAGGAGTTATTTGAGGCGGAATGACGGCGACGATTCGGTCCGCCATATCTGCTAGCTGATCGAGTGGCAGAGTAGTAGCCTGTGCTTGGAGAATAGCCTGGGTGCTGAGAGGAAGACATTGTAACTGGTATGTGTGGTCGCAACAAAGGACTCAGTGGGAAGCACATGGGAGCATGGTTATGAACTGCAAACCTTGTTCAACATTTTATTACAAGAATCATGGTCAACGATTAAACTTATACAGAATATCACAAATAATATAATACAATATAATACATAATAAAGCTTCGATCTTGCAGATTATGATCTTAATAAATCCTGTACCAATACAATATATGTTAATGCGATGACAACCTTGTTAAGCCATGAGAATATCCTAATCACAATATCTCCACTTGTATTAAACATCCAAACAGAAAATCCTTACATGCTTGGAAATGTAATATAACAGGGCAAACAGCAATCCTTCAGTTTAACCTTAAGAATCAAGTTCTTGCCAATAGGTTCTGTCTCACTATAGTGTGTACACGCCGGCGCATAAGTCGTTACCACCCACACACACTGATAAAGGTGGCGGAAACGATTAGCACCACTTATCGGGGAATTTAGTCCATTACCGTAACAAAATTATTAAGCACAATTAACAAGAATGCAGTAAGCGACGCACTTTGTAGTTGGGATCATCAGGTATTCAATCTCAAATACCCGACAGTGCTAGAAAATGGCAATTTATCACCTCGAAGCCACCGCCAGCCCCGCCCGCTGCCGTGCTCCCCAATCGGCGGAAAACCGCTCACGAACATAGAGTGCAGCGGAGGAATTCCCTCGATTAACGGTCTCGGTCGGGTTACAAATCCACATCATGCGGTACTTCCAGGTCGCCTGGTCAAATTACAAGTCCTCGCTTATACCAGCAGACCTCTAACATCGCAGTCAATTAGGGAAAATATTAGGCCCAACGAAGCGATCCGCTGCTGCCGACCGACTTGTTTTCCGGTTTCGTCTCCCCGAAAATCAACTCCATCAGCCGGTAGAGGGCACCACCAGGGCCACAGCGCGCTCTCACGGGTGACACTAGCACGCGGGCTCTGCAGGAACCAGCATCAGAAGACAATCGAGGGCGGGGAAAATAAACAATGCGAGCCGAGCACGGCTCAGTAACCACAATGAGCGCAGAAAGGAGTCCTGCACTTGTGTGGTGTCGATTAAAGAGCGCACGTGCCGTAGAAGTTGAGAAGGCCTGCGATCACCCAGTTCTTCTGCTGTTAGGAGTTGCCGAACCCGCTGGTCCTCGGAGAGAGATACGCGCTAGATAAGTAGGGCATTTAGCGTCTGGTAACGATTCGTGGCTGGTGGATTGATGATGAGATCTCTGACTTCACTAGCGTAGCGATGGTCTAGGTTGCTGACGACGTAGTCATATATAGTCTTATCGAAGGGGATGTTGGCCGGGAAAAATTGTGCTTCGACCTATGCGAACCATACCGCAGGTTGAGCTGGCAAAAATGGAGGTAGTTTCAGCGTGACGCGGTAGACTGTGGCAGGAGCAACAGCAGTGGCCGCGGAGGGTCCCGGCTGCCCAAGGGTTTCTGGGGTTGTAGCCACGTGGCTGGGTTGCGATGTTAATAGTACTTGCTGCCCTTATAGCTGTTGCTCAGCGTCAGTCATCGTTGGTTGAGGCGACGAGGAAGGTCGTAGTAGACCGTAGGAGCAGCAAGGTACCCGATGATGTCCGGTATTTCCAGGAAACCGATGCAGAAGGTTGCTGATGATGTCCGTAGTTCGGGGTCACCAATTAAGTGCTATACAGGGTGGGGAATTTAATATGTTTTCTGGAAATATTTCGTAAAGAAAGCATTTTAACAAACAGTAACCTATATAAAAAATAATCGTACAGTAGGGGGCTACAAGTATATGATATTGGTTTTTTAACAGGTGGCGCTGTTGTCGTTACAACATGGTCAACTTAATTCTTTTAAATGGGAACCCCTATTTTTTTTTTTTTTTTTTTTTTTTTTTTTTTTTTTTGAAGATTCCGATTCCTCATGAAAAAATAAAAATAGTTTACTTAACTCACTTTTCTGTTAGCCTCACAGATGGCGCTGTAATCGCGAAAAATGAATAGTCGCGTTTTTTGTGTATAATTTTAATTATTGTTTAAATAATTACATGTAATTTTCATTCTGTAAACATGGAAGGTAATTTTAAAGGATAATGACGAAATTGATTTTTTAAATGCTTTTTTTTTACTTATTTGCAGCCATGTCTACAGCAGGTGCTCAAAAAGGTGACCATTTACTTCCAGACATTTTCTGACCCTTTGCAGAAATGATGCCTGAACAGCTCGAAGTGTGTCAGAAAATGTCTGGAAGTAAATGGTTACCTTTTTGAGCACCTGCTGTAGACTAGGCTGCAAATAAGTAAAAAAAAGCATTTAAAAAATCAATTTCGTCATTATCCTTTAAAATTACCTTCCATGTTTACAGAATGAAAATTACATGTAATTATTTAAACAATAATTAAAATTATACACAAAAAACGCGACTATTCATTTTTCGCGATTACAGCGCCATCTGTGAGGCTAACAGAAAAGTGAGTTAAGTAAACTATTTTTATTTTTTCATGAGGAATCGGAATCTTCAAAAAAAAAAATAAAAAAAAAAATAGGGGTTTCCCATTTAAAAGAATTAAGTTGACCTTGTTGTAACGACAACAGCGCCACCTGTGAAAAAACCAATATCACATACTTGTAGCCCCCTACTGTACGATTATTTTTTATATAGGTTATTGTTTGTTAAAATGCTTTCTTTCCGAAATATTTCCAGAAAACATATTAAATGCCCCACCGTGTATACTGTGCACTGTATAAATCATACAGTTTAGGAAACTGAATTGGTTACTAATCTTTTCGTTTGCAGAGAGCTCCGCTTATCTATGAAAGCAATCAAGTTTTCCAGTTTTAGCTGCGCTATCAACAACAATCAGGACGCCAATTGCGGGTCCCTCCTTCCTGCCGCTCCTGGCGGCAGGAAGGAGGGACCCGCATTGTCCCTGTCGAGACAGCGAGTGAAGCGGCGCAATGAAGGTACTGTGTGATGTACCACTTAAGATACTTTGATCAGTTAATAGTACTTAGGAGTCAACAATACTCTATCAAATAGCTACAGTATTCGATTATATGTTGCCGTAAATTTGATATCATTTAACTGTTATTATCTTGACTAAAAGTTATAACAATAATATGGTGTGCTCTTAACTGTGTTTATTTTTATTTTTGACAGATTATACTCTAAACTTCTGTCGTTACAAACACAACAACTGCCACACATTTTACGTCGTGATTTACAAGATGTTACGATAACTCTCTAGCAATAAAAATTTATTTACAATTACTACTGGTTTAAGTCAGTATAGCACAGTTTCTTTTAATATTCCGTATTTCTGGGCTGTTGTAATGACTGTCGGTAATGTTTAAATGTTGAGTATGAATATTTGGATCAGTTAGTGGGGTCGATGGTTCGATTAAGTCCTTGATTTGATAACGGCTTGCACTGTGTTTGGGTGAATAATAACGCCTCGCTGGATTTATGAGGCCATCTCAGACTTGTTGGAAATTTGGTAATTGTTACCGCAGGCTGTAAACTCCTTTTGGAAAGGTATTGGTACTGCACTCCATCTTAAGATTCGCTCTTTGATTTGTAAGTGTTAATTTCTTGCTTTTACATGAAAGTATATTTTCAGGAAATTATTTGTAGTATTTTAGCCAATTTCTATATCTACATAACGAAAACCAGATAAATTCCCGCTAGAAAAACTCGGAAACTAATAAGTAGATTTCGATGGGGTTTTCACCGTTTTAAAGCTTTTCGAATCTCAATTGAGATGTTTGGTATGTCTTATTTTTCAATGTTACATAACACGGAGGCATTAAACGAAAATCTAAACCTATGGTGACAAATACCAAAGATGGAATGACTAGATGTTTCATACTTGGAGGAAGGAATATTTGGAGACGAAATAACACCAAATCGATGAAACTTCATATAAAAACTCGTCTCCTACTGCGCATGTGCGGTGGCCATAGGAATCACCACAAAACATTGGGCTGTTTGCACTGTGTATGCTGCTGTGAACTTTTCATTTTCTAATATTTCAAAGTTTTTTATAATTCCAAGTTGTGTTACATACGGTTGCACAAACAGACAAGATAGGAAACAACCTGGAATAACGTTTCGTAACTAAATCACACTGTAATTATTGTTCTAGAAGTGTTTAATAGATAACTTCAAGATTAGAGCCTATCGCTATAAATTTATTCATAGCTCTTAATAGGATGATATCGTTCTCTAACGTTAGTTGATGTAGTGTAGATAATCAGCATATGTTACTACTTTGCAGCTAAAAGGCTAGCCTTATTGTAAATAAGTATTTAAGTGGGTCAAGTTTACATCGCGATACAGTGAATGTGCATACTTTAGTCCAGTTTCAGTTAATACTGAAAGTGTTCGATGAAATTAATTATGATAATTTGTGCTGTGTGAACTACTAAACTTCATGAAGCAAACGTTGTTGTTACCCGAAATGTAGTTCGCGATGCGTTTCATGTGTTTACACCTGTCCACATAGTTGATTTTGTAGCGGCAATATTAATGGAAATGTGAGTAGGTTGAAATGCGAAGAGTAGTGTTATAAGGGGGAAGCTGGGAACAGCCAATCAGCGTCCAGGGATTGCGTGACGTCACAAGATGGCCGCCCCCCGTTTGGGCGACCAAGATGGCCGCCCCCCGTTTGGGCGACCAAGATGGCCGCCCCCCGTTTGGGCGACCAAGATGGCCGCCGTTAGTTCCTCTACCAGCCGCACAGATGGCACCATCTCCTGGGGGCGCTGGACCGTTAGTTCATTTATCGGCGGCTAGATGGCAGCTCCCGTTAGTTCTTTGGCTCACTGGTAGGTGGCGTTCGGTGCAAGTATTTCCGGCGCGCTCTGCGAAATGCGTACAATTCCCACTCGACTGTTTGCTTATCCATACTAAGCGTGACGAAATGTGTACTCTTCGCGTCGGCTGACTATTTCTGTTCTGGCAAGATGCAAATATTTCAGCACAGTAAAATATTTTCTTCGGGTCCTAAGCGTAAATCATTGCAATTTTACTAAAAAAAAAAAAAAGTCCACATCAACGGATATTACGTGAACAGACATCGGTAGCGTTGGGACTAGGTCGCCGGTTCGAGTCCGGCCGCGGTGTTTTTATTGAAAAAGCCGTTCCAACTCGTCAATTTCCAAATCAAAATTTTAGTTTCCATACCTAGAGAGGATACCTGCCTTGAATAAAAAAAAGCATAAATGTTTCCTTTTAACGTTCTATATGGGGAAAAAAACCGTCATAAACTCCAGATATAAATTCTATGTGTACCTGTTTTCATGAAATTATTTAGCGTTCTTGCCTCGCATTCGGGAGGACGGAGGTTCCAGGCATCCATGGTTTCCCCAAATCACTCAAAGTGAATGCCTGGATGCTACCTTCAAAAGGCCATGACCGAATTCCTTTCCCGTCTCTAATGACCACGTTGTTAGAGAGACGTTAAAAAGTTTAAAAAATGAAATTATTGTGATAAAGTATAGCAATACCACACATACGTTATTCCTTTCAAAATTCGTAGCCTCAAAAACCCATCAATGGTGAAAGCCTTTCAATGAAACCGAGAGACATTCACCGACGAAGGTTCGGTATATCAATGTGACAAGTATTTCGAAACCATGGAGTTATTCTCGGCGTGAAGCTCTGTACACACACTATCGACAGCAAGGTGCAAATATTTCAGCACAGTAAAATATTTTCTTCGGTGTCAAGATTCATTCTCATGCAAATACTTAATAATAATGATGTGTGTAACTTCAGCACTCGGGAATTCGATCCGAGGGGGTGTGCTAGGCGAAAAGAAAACATTAAGTTCTCGCCCGTGTAAATCTACTTATATGTCATTTTCTCATTGCCACAACTATTTACCCACCCATTAAGTGTTTCAGAATAAAAGCGTCATTTGCTTCTTCTTTTTTTTTTTCAACTGGCTAGGCAAGCTTTGTATATTGGGTATCAGCAAATTTTTTTACTTTTTATATATTAAGTATGAGTGATGCAAGATCTACTAAAACTTTACTGGTTGTAATTATTCAAGATAATTTTTAAGTCGCGTTGCCATGAAATATTGAAAAAAATTTAAGATACCATTAAATCAGGACACCCCCGCCCCCCTTTAATTAAATACTTAGGCCCCATCAGAGTAAATTTCAGGTTGAAAGAAAGACATAGATAAATATCCTAATTTCAGAGAATCATTATAAATAAATCAATACTTGCAGCTTTTTAACGAAAAAGTGGTGTAGTACTCTCTTGCCTCATGACTGGCTGAAAAACAGAACTCTCCTTACATATCATCAGCCTGGCGAGATAGAGGGTGTGTGCAAAAGATGGCATGTTTTCACCATACACCTAAGTGTTTAAATACTTAGGTCCCATCAGAGTAAATTTCAGGTTGAAAGAAAGACATAGATAAATATCCTAATTTCAGAGAATCATTATAAATAAATCAATACTTAGTGCCGAAGGACGCCGGTTCGAGTCCGGCCGCGGTGTTTCCTTTTAAACGTTCGATATGGAAAAAAAACCGTCATAAACTCCAGATATAAAACCGAGGAAGAATTCTATGTGTACCTGTTTTCATGAAATTATTTAGCGTTCTGGCCTCGCATTCGAGAGGACGGCGTTTCCGGGGCATCCAGATTTTGGGTTTTCCATGGTTTCCACAAATCACTCCAGGTGAATGCCGGGATGCTTCCTTCAAAAGGACATGGCCGAATTCCTTCCCATTCCTTGCTCCCCATCCTTTCCCCGTCTCAAAAGGCCACGTTGTTAGAGAGACGTTAAAAAGTTTAAAAAATGAAATTATTGTGATAAAGTATAGCAATACCACACATACGTTATTCCTTTCAAAATTCGTAGCCTCAAAAACCCATCAATGGTGAAATCCTTTCATTGAAACCGAGAGACATTCACCGACGAAGGTAGGGAAAACCATAAAAAATTCCGTTCATCGAAGCAGGCAGACACTTACTTATAGAAGAAATCCAGTGCACTATTCCTAATTCTTTCACCAAGATCTACCCTAGCCTCATCGCCAACATACGCCCAGCACTTCCCCAAACCATTCTGTTTCCAATGATTCCCAATCCAACCTCTGAACAGTTACTGACAGGGTTACCTTTTGTTCGTGTGTTAAAGTAAACCAAAAATTCGCAAAGTCTTCTCCTAATCAGTAACAGGGACCAGCTACCAAAATGTTCACTTAAGGTGGTTCTACTGCAGTTTTCCAAGAAAATACCCCCTTTCTCCAGGAAATTATTTTTCAACCAATCAGGTGCCA
The DNA here is from genome assembly GCA_031002005.1 of Vandiemenella viatica. Lineage (NCBI taxonomy): Eukaryota > Metazoa > Arthropoda > Insecta > Orthoptera > Morabidae > Vandiemenella > Vandiemenella viatica. The sequence continues at coordinate 4,605,703 of JARYHS010007075.1, forward strand.
GGAGAGTTCTCCATTCGGTTTAAATGTTCCCATCTACGCCAACTTCGGATTCAGGACCAAGTGTGACATTTGTTTGTAATTGCATGCTTTGTTCAAGTAACCACGATAAAGTTATCATAATGCTCTTAGCTAACTGATAGTTTCTTGGTCATCAAACAGACATCATAACCCACATTTTCATAGAAGATCCCCACACATCGACAAGTATCCAAAACGTCACCATAGGTTCTATTACGCCTAAGATAGTGCTCACACCTGAACTGTCGTAAATTGTTAGGTCAAAGTGGGTGTTTAGATATTTTTTCCACTCAGACCTCATCACCTAAAGTCTAGTGCGAGATTGTGGTCATGGTCAACTTAGGCTCCATACACCACTCAGAATTATTCCACCAATATCCATTCTAACAGCATTATACGCCACCTACAGCCCCTCAACACTCTTCCTATCTTCCAATGACATCCATACAACCCACACAAGCAATGGTCTGACTGTGGGTTTGTACCCAAGTCCTTCGCTTCTCTGGTACATCACCCCTCTCTGTTTGATTTTTTTAGTGAGAATCAAAATTCACATGCCAACACAAACGGCAGTAAACTGTAAAGAGCACATCGAAATGGGAGATTGTCTAAGCCCTGAAACAATGGTTAGAAGCACACGTTGATAATTCTATAACCATATATTTTAGACTCAAATCCACAGAGGAATGACACACGCACACACTTGTACATGCATACAGCAAGGTCGACAGAACTAACAGCAAGCATCACGGAAACGATGAAGTGGGGGCAGAATTGTCGTTACAACTGATTAACTGGACAGAACTATCGTTACAAAAATCATCAGACAGACGAGTTACTTACGCTTACATGCACAAAGAGAGACGCAGATACACATGTCCAAGACTACACAATTACCGGTACCAATCATGGAAACAAAAAAGTGGTGTATACTCTCTTGCCTCATGACTGGCTGAAAAACAGAAGTCTCCTTACATATCATCAGCCTGGCGAGATAGAAGGTGTGCAAAAGATGGCATGTTTTCACCATAAACCTAAGTGTTTATACCATAAATAGTGTTCATCGCGCCCCAGTTGATTATATTTACCGTCAACACGTCTCTCCCACACCGCAACCCTTTCTACCATTCAGTAAAAAAGTGACGCAGGTACCATGAGTTGCAATAGACACT
>JARYHS010007075.1:4607892-4704975 GCA_031002005.1 Vandiemenella viatica
ATGACATCCATACTACACCACACAAGCAATGGTCTGACTGTGGGTTTGTACCCAAGTCCTTCGCTTCTCTGGTACATCACCCCTCTCTGTTAAATGATTTTTATGTAGTGAGAATCAAAATTCACATGCCAACACAAACGGCAGTAAACTGTAAAGAGCACATCGAAATGGGAGATTGCCTAAGCCCTGAAACAATGGTTAGAAGCACACGTTGATGGTGAGCATAATTCTATAACATATATTTTAGACTCAAATCCACAGAGGAATGACACACGCACACACTTGTACATGCATACAGCGAGGTCGACAGAACTAACAGCAAGCATCATGAAACGATTAACTGGACAGAACTATCGTTACAAAAATCATCAGACAGACGAGTTACTTACTACTTATGCTTACATGCACAAAGAGAGACGCAGATACACATGTCCAAGTCTACAGAGACTACAACTACCGGTACAATCATGGAAACAAAAAAGTGGTGTAGTACTCTCTTGCCTCATGACTGGCTGAAAAACAGAAGTCTCCTTACATATCATCAGCCTGGCGAGATAGAGGTGTGCAAAAGGCATGTTTATACCATAAATAGTGTTCATCACGCCCCAGTTGATTATATTTACCATCAACACGTCTCTCCCACACCGCAACCCTTTCTACCATTCAGTAAAAAAGTGACGCAGGTACCATGAGTTGCAATAGACACTTGACTATCAGATCTCACCCACAAATCCATACATCTCAATACACTAGCACAAACAAACATAAGTGGAGGGACAGCAAAATCATTCGTCCAGACAGACGTGTTTATAGAAGGTATCACCATATTTACGCATACAGACACAGAGAGAGACGCACAAACACTCACATTTCCATGCCTTCAGCGAGCTAGACACAACAACCAGCCCCAATCATGGCGACGAAAAAGTGGGGTAGAACCCCCATGGCTCATAACTGACCAAAAAATCATCAGTAACATATGTTCCAGGCACCATACTCTTCACATCAACATCATCTCATTTATTTCACACTACAGACCTCACTACCATCCAGTATCATGTGTGCTAGGTACAAAACTGTTCACATCAGCACCAACACGTCTATCCCACACCTAAGCTTTTTCTGCCATTCAGTAACATGTGCCCCCATGTACCACGAGTAGCAGTAGACACTTGGTCATCAGACAGATATCATAACTCCCATATTCATACTAGGTCTCACCCACAAATCCATATGTCACCTCACACAAGCATAAGTGCAGGAACAGCACATCATACATCCAGACAAACGAGATAAAGGAAGGTATCACCACATTTACGCAAAAAAACACACAGAGATAGAGACGCATACACACGTACATTTCCATGCCTACAGCGATCTCGACTCAACAACTAGCCCAATCATGGCAACGAAAAAGTGGAACAGAACACCCATGACTGGCCAAAAATCATAGAAAGACACACATACACACACACACACACACATGTCAATGCATTCACACAGTTCCATTCATCACCACACATAACTGGAGGAAAGAGACTGAACATGCTAGATCCAACTAAAGAGTTACAGGATGTGTGAAGTTTGAAATCACAGCCACTCTCCCACACCGCAACCCTTTCTGTCATTTAGTAACATGTGACCCAGGTACCATGAGTTACAATGGACACTTGTCTATCAGACGGATATCATAACCTCCATATTCATACTAGGTCTCACCCACAAACCCATACGTCTCCACACAAGCACAAACATATGGGAGGAACAGCAATTCATACGTCCAGATAAATGAGTTTAAGGAAGGTATCACCATACTTACGCATACAGACACAGAGAAAGACGCACACAGACACATATATCCATGCCTACAGCGAGCTCAACACAACAACCAGCCCAATCATGGCAAAGAAAAAGTGGGACAGAACCCCCATGGCTCAAGACTGACAAAAAAAAATCATCATTAACATGTGTTCCAAGTAACAAACTCCTCACATCAAAATCATATCATTTAACTCACACTACAGACCTCTCTGCCATTCAGTATCGTTGGTAATATGTACAAAGCTGTTCACATGATCAGCACCACCTCTATCCCACGCCACAAGCCTTTTCTGCTGTTCAGTAATATTTGTCCGACGTACCACGAGTATCAGTAGGCACATGGTCATCAGACAAATATCATAACTCCCATACTCATACTAGGTCTCACACACAACATAACTGACCAAAAAACCATCAGACAGACGTTAGAGTGTGTGCAATGGATGACATGTTTTTGCCATACACCTCAGTACTTATCACATTATCAATTAATTACATCAACACATAGGTAGCCAGTCATTGTGAAATCTCAAAGTCGAGTAGAATCCTATCGGGATAGACACACAACCACATAGAAAGACACACACTCACATGTCCATGCATACACACAGTTACCATACATCACCACACACATACACGTAACTGGAGGAAAAGGACTGAACACCCTAGGTCCAGACTGAATAGCTACAGGATGTGCGAATATGTTTCATTTCTTTGCCACAAACCTCGGTGCTCATCATACCCAAATGATTACATCTACATAGGTGGGCTGATGGAAAAATCAAGTAGTCTTCTACCACCTTAATTACACACATAACCACACAGGAATACGTACACACACATATGTCCATGCATATACCACAATTCATAAGTTACCACATACATACAAGTAACTGCAGGAAAGGGACCCGACACACGACGTCCACACTAAGGTGTTACATGATAGGCAGATGATAGCATGTCTTTGCAATACACCTCAGTGCTAACCACACATTCTTGATTTTTAATGTGCCATCAGTATAGCTGGTGGCTGGAACTAAGCTCTTGGCAATGTTTGGCCAAAAGTCATTTGTTAATAGCAGCTCATCAAAGACAAATTTTGGGTGAACCTGCCCAGGCGGGCGCGGCGCGAGGTGGCCACCCTTCCTCACAGCGGACGCGTACAACGTGTTTTAGTAGGTCGGTATACCGGCACATATTACCACCTCGAGCGCAATGAAATTCCGGTCTTCAGTGCGGTCCTAAAAATGCGGTTACCGGTAATAGGTCCCGGTCGGAAAACTCCGGTAATCCATCGCGCTTCGCGCTTTTAGACCGGCGTATTACGGTATTTCTGTCGATGTGTGGGGATCTTCTATGAAAATGTGGGTTATGATGTCTGTTTGATGACCAAGTTAGCTAAGAGCGTTATGGTAACTTTATCGTGGTTACTTGAACAAAGCATGCAATTACAAACAAATGTCAGACTTGGTCCTGAATCCGAAGGATGGCGGTAGATGGGAACATTTTAAACCGAATGGAGAACTCTCCTGGGTCCTGATTTATTGAAAAGTAATTTCCTGGAAAAAGGGAGAATTTTCCTGGAAAACTGCAGTAGAACCACCTTAAATGAACATTTTGGTACCTGGCTACTGATTAGCAGAATTTTGAATTTTTGGTTTACTTTAACGCACGAACAGAAGGTAACCCTGTCTGTATCTGATCAGGGGTTGGATTGGGAATCATTGGAAAACAGAAGGTGGTTTGAGGAAGTGCTGGGCGTATGTTGGCGATGAGGCTAGGGGTGGATCTTGGTGAAAGAATTAGGAATAGTGCGTAAAAACTATCAGTAGGAGCCGGCACATAAGGGAGTGGGTAAATTTTCTATATCTCCACCTTGGTCACAGGCGATGGTCTCAGACATGTTCTGTGCTTAGCGTGACTCGATTTTTATTACATAGGACTCGCGTACTTCGATTCGATAGGGGTGAAATTAGTAAGATTAACAGACGGTATTTCATTCCTGGAACATACGTGCTGAGCTGTAAAATACAGTTAAAGGTGTCAATCACTGATGTATCACAAGGGATTTATTGGAATTTTAGACAAAGTGCAGCTAAGGACACTCAATTTGTGATTGCTTACGAAAGCATAACAGAATTGATACATAGATTGGTCTGGATTGACAGACGACAAAGGTTTGACCTTGGTGGCAACAATTACGAGTGCAATGAAATATTTTATACCAATGGCAACAGAGATAAGATTAGGGAAATAAGGAGTCGTACTGATGTTCCATTCCTTGAGTTTTGCCATTGTCAAACTGGAAACTTTGATTTTCCTAGCCTTGGTGTGGGAAAGGCTTTGTCACAAATAATTTCAAGTGGCCTCTTGTCCAAAGACAGGGTTGAGAAATAGGCTTGAAAAAAAATTACAGCCTGATTGGTTTGACATCATGTATTCACTTCTGGAATGTCTGTAGGGAAAGAAACTGGTTTTCAAATCGATAACTTTGCTTTAGTTTAGAGGCTCTCAACCCATCGATGTTATACTTACATCCATCAGTAAACCCCTTCAATGCCTCTTTGAGTTCAAAAAGTGTCTGTGTTTCATTACACATAATTTAATACTTCCTTTAAAATACACGGAATATAGGTGACACTCGTCAGTTATATTATATTGTTCATAATGAATCCAACATGATGTGAAAAAGTGAGTTTGTTTCCCGTCTCTTGGTCGGTGAATTAATTTTTAATGTCTGCCTGCTCCAATGAACGGAATTTATGGTTTTTCGTACCTTCTTCGGTGAATATCTGTCGGTGGGTTTTTGAGGCTACGAATTTTGAAAGGAATAACGTATGGTAGGTTTGAGAAATAGGCTTGAAAAAATTACATGCTGATTGGTTTGACATCATGTATTCACTTCAGAAATGTCTGTAGGGAAAGAAACTGGTTTTCAAATCGACAACTTTGCTTTAGTTTAGGAGCTATTAATTCATCGAGGTCACACTTACATACATCAGTAAACCCCTTCAATGCCTCTTTGAGTTCAAAAAGTGTCTGTGTTTCATTACACACAATTTAATACATCCTTTAAAATACACGGAATGTAGGTGACACTCGTGAGCTATATTGTATTGTTCATAACGAATCCAACATGATGTGACTAATTGAGTTTGTTTCCCGTCTCTTCGTCGGTGTATTAATTTTTAATGTCTGCCTGCTTCGATGAACGGAATTTTTTTTATGGTTTTCCCTACCTTCGTCGGTGAATGTCTCTCGGTTTCAATGAAAGGATTTCACCATTGATGGGTTTTTGAGGCTACGAATTTTGAAAGGAATAACGTATGTGTGGTATTGCTATACTTTATCACAATAATTTCATTTTTTAAACTTTTTAACGTCTCTCTAACAACGTGGCCTTTTGAGACGGGGAAAGGATGGGGAGCAAGGAATGGGAAGGAATTCGGCCATGTCCTTTTGAAGGAAGCATCCCGGCATTCACCTGGAGTGATTTGGGGGAAACCATGGAAAACCCAAATCTGGATGCCCGGAAACGCCGTCCTCTCGAATACAAGGCCAGAACGCTAAAACAGGTACTTTTTTTAACGTCTCTCTAACAACGTGGTCTTTAGAGACGGGAAAGGAATGGGAATGAATTCGGTCATGGCCTTTTGAAGGTAGCATCCCCGGCATTCACTTGGAGTGATTTTGGGAAACCATGGATGCCTGGATGGGGATTCGAACCTCCGTCCTCCCGAATGCGAGGCAAGAACGCTAAATAATTTCATGAAAACAGGTACACATATAATTCTTCCTCGGTTTTATATCTGGAGTTTATGACGGTTTTTTTCCCCATATCGAACGTTAAAAGGAAACATTTATGCTTTTCGACTTATTTTTTATTCAAGGCAGGCTGGCGCCATACTCTCTAGGTATGGAAACTAAAATTTTGATTTTCGTTTTGAAATTGACGAGTTGGAACGGCTTTTTCAATAAAAACACCGCGCCGGACTCGAACCGGCGACCTTCGGCACTCTAGCCCCAACGCTACCGATGTCTGTTCACGCAATATCCGTTGATGTGGACTTTAGTAAAAAAAATCGCAATGGTTCACGCTTAAGTATTTTTCACGACACAGAACCGAAGAAAATATTTTACTGTGCTGAAATATTTGCATCTTGCCAGAACAGAAATAGACAGCCGACGCGAAGAGTACACATTTCGTCACGCTTAATGGATAAGCAAACATGATAACAGTCGTTGAAAGAGTGTACACTTTTGCAGAGCGCGCCGGAAATACTTTCACCGAACGCCATCTACCAGTCGCCCAAAGAACTAACGGTCCAGCGCCCAACGGAGATGCCGCCATCTGTGCGGCCAGCGAGGAACAAACGGCCCCGCCATCTTGGTCGGCCGGCCCGCCATCTTGGTCGGCCAAAGAACTAACGGGGTGGCCATCTTGTGACGTCACGCGGTCAAGTGGAGTCTCTTTACAGTTGTCCAAAGAGCTTATCAGGCTTGGTCCATCCTTGTCCTCCTACTGCCCGTAAATAATTCAGGCCTATTTGTAACGAGAATATCTAAAATGTTTTCGTTTTCGTTGTCGCACCGCGTTGGTTCAATGACGAGCTGCTCAAGATTAAGATCTGAGAAAAGGTCGAGAATAATCTCACAGGATATTTTATCCCTGCAATCAGTAACGTGGGCGTAATTACTCCAGTCAATATACGGCAAGTTGATGTCGCCTCCTAGTATTATTCCATGATCCGGAAATTGACGAGCTATATTACTTACGTTATTTCTTAAGGCCTCAGCAACACGTACATCTGCATCTGGTGGACGATAGAAAGACCCTATTACAAGTTTTTTCCTAGCTACTATTAGCCTAATCCATAGGATTTCACAGACCGTATCAATATTTATTTCGTTACACGACAGGTGTTTACGAACAGCTATAAATACACCACCTCCATTAGAATGTAACCTATCCTTACGGAAAACATTCATGCTATGGTTAAAAATTTCTGCTGAACTTATATCCGGTTTTAACCAGCTTTCAGTACCTAATACTATATCAGCTTCTGTGCTACTAATAACGCTTTCAAGCTCAGGCTGCTTATTACAAACACTTCTACAATTTATAACGAGTACTTTTAACGGTCGAGATTGATTTTCGCTACTTCTAACATATGGTGCCGAATTTAATTGGGCTGCCCGTGACTGTAATCCAGTTTCGGGTCTTCCTCCCTCAGCCTAAAAAATCCCCCAATTCACTCCACACGGCCCCTGCCACCCGTGTAGCCGATTCACGTGCGTAGTGCACACCTGATCTATCCAAGGGAACCCTACACGATTCGACCCCAGGGCGAAGATATAGGAATCTGCAGCCATGATTATCGCAGAAACGACACAGTCTCTGGTTAAGACCCTCGACTCGGCTCTGAACCAGAGGCCCACAGTCAGTTCTATCGACAATACTGCAGATGGTTAGCTCAGCCGAAATCTTGCGGTCATCAACCACAGAGCTCACCGTATGACCAAGCCGCCGGAAGGAAGAGAGGATACCCTCCGACCCAAGGCGGCAAGCATCATTGGTGCCGACATGAGCTACAATCCGCAGCTGGCTACACCTCGTCCGCTCAATGGCATCCGGGATGGCCTGTTCCACATCATGGATCAGACCGCCCAGAATGCACAAAGAATGGACATTGGACTTCATCCCAGACCTGTTCGCCATGTCCCTAAGGGGCTCAATGAAACGCCTAACGTTGGAGCTACCTATCACCAGAATCCCCTTCTGTGATCGCCCAGACCTAGCGGGCGGGGAGGCTGGCAACTCGCTGATTGACGATTGTGGACCTGAATCAGATCCAGACAACACATCAAACCTATAGGACAGTGGTACAGGCTTGCCCTCCTGGGATTCAGACCTGTACTCCTGCCCCCGCATGCGGCGTCGACGTCCGGAAACCACGCGCCAGACACCATCAGGTGACTGCCGCACAGGCCCCGAAGTCTCAGCCTGGACTGCAGGTACGATATTTGGCAGGGGAGAACCTGTGTCAACACCTGCTTCGTCAGGCTCACCCCTTCCACATCTGCTGCAGTAACCTACGGCAGCTTCCAGCCTTGTAACTTTAGTTAGCAAAGCTGCAAGCTGAGCGCGAAGATCAGCCACCTCAACCCGCGTCTGCACACAGCAGTCACAGTCCCTACACATATTACTTATAAAGCAAAAACTACGGAGAGGATAAAAGTTGAACTAACTGAGTAATCCAAATTAACTGTTCACACTTTACTACCAACCGCTACACGACCTAAAGAGAACCTCCTGAGGAATTGAATATAGACCAGACAACTGCACTTAGTAGTTAATAGGACGTACTGATGAACGGTGTTAGCCAACCAATGTACTAAATAAAAAACAAATAAGCTCTATTTACTTCCCTATAGAAAAAGCAAATAAATGCGATCACGATTGGAGCACGCTGTTATAATTCAATTAACGCAAATAAATCAAACGCTACCACAACACTTTAAATTATGTAAACAGATGGCGACACCCGTCACGACGGTTGCTGGGGACCAACTAGCTACTGCTCAGCGACGACGGAGGATATTCAAAGATAAAATCTTCCTACAACACTTTAAAATAAAATACTCAGAAAAGGCGGCACTTGACTCGACGGTTGCTGGACTTAACTAGCACCTCCTCTGCGACGACAGAAGATATTCAAAGATAAAATCTACCTACAACACTTTAAAATAAAATACACAGAAAATGCGGCACTTGACTCGACGGTTGCTGGAACTCAACTAGCCCCTCCTCTGCAACGACAGAAGATATTCAAAGATAAAATCTACCTACAACACTTTAAAATAAAATACTCAGAAAAGGCGGCACTTGACTCGACGGTTGCTGGAACTCAACTATCCCCTCCTCTGCGACGACAGAAGATATTCACAGATAAAATCTACCTACAACACTTTAAAACAAAATACTCAGAAAAGGCGGCCACTTGACTCGACGGTTGCTGGAACTCAACTATCCCCTCCTCTGCAACGACAGAAGATATTCAAAGATAAAATCTACCTACAACACTTTAAAATAAAATACACAGAAAATGCGGCACTTGCCTCGCGGTTGCTGGAACTCAACTCACTTAGGGGAATTGAGGAAGAAACATTCATCTTGGTTGTGGACGGAGCAATGCCAGCAGGCTTTCGAGAAGTTGAAGAATGAGTTGATGAATAGTGGTATGTTGTATCATCCCGATTTAAGTTTGCCTTTTTGTTTAGGGAGTGATAGCTCCAACTATGGCCTAGGAGTTCATCTATTTCAGTTGGTGAATGTGGACGGAAAGGAGGAAGCACGGTCAATCGCGTTTGCAAGCCGTGTATTGAACAAACATGAGCGATCTTATGGGATATCAGAGAAGGAAGCATTGGCCATCGTGTGGGGGTTTGGGAAATTTAAGTATTACTTGTGGGGGCACAAGACAATTGTGTTTACGGACCACAAGGCGTTGACCTTTTTATGCGAATGCAAACTCATGAACAGTCGGTTGACCCGATGGGTATTGTACATGCAACAGTTTGATTTTGAAATAAGATATATAAAGGGTAGCGAAAACCAAGTTCCCGACGCGTTATCAAGACTTCCGATGGGAACCAACTATGTGGATGACGCTGTTGGCTTTGAAAAAGTGGTTAGAATGTTCTATATGAAGGGAGTGTTACATGAAAAGGCAGTTAAGGATATTTGCAAGGATATGAGGCGTAAACAAAATGAGGATGAGTGCTTGAAGCTAATAAAGCAGAATTTAGGAGATCCTAGAAATAAGAAGCTGCCCAAGTACTATAAAATTCATGACGGAATATTATTTCGCAGAACGGAAGAGGTGTCGAGTGACTGGAAAATATGTTGGCCGGAAAAATATGTGGAGATCATAATAGATTATGTACATTTGAGTTATGGGCATTATGGAGCAGCTAAATGCACCCAAAAATTAAGGGAAGTCTTGCTATTTGATAATATGAAGAGGAGGGTGGCCAAGAGGATAGCGACTTGCGACCGATGTCAACGGACTAAAGTTTCGACTGTAGCAACTAAAGGTTTAATGCAGAGTATATTGCCAGAGAATGTTTTAGAGCTGGTAGCCGTTGATTTGTATGGGCCTTTGCCAAAGTCAAAGGGTGGATTTACTTATGTCTACGTCATGTTGGATGTGTTCTCGAAATTCGTGCGATTCTATGCAATAAGAAAGGCTACAGGGAAGATATTGGTGGACCGGATGGAAAAGGATTATTTTAAAAATGTGGGCTATCCAAAGAAGATATTATCAGATAACGGTAGCCAATTTACGTCAAGACGTTGGGCTCAGTGTATGGAGGAGAACAAAGTGAAGCATGTAAGAATATCAGCGTACCATCCCGCCAGTAACCCAGCCGAACGAGTCATGAGAGAAATTGGTCGGTTGATCCGAACCTATTGTAGTAACAAACATACTACATGGGTAGACTATGTAACAGATTTCGAAGATGTCATAAACAGTGTACCAAGTGAGAGTACTGGTTACACCCCATATTTTTTGATGTATCATAAAGAAGAACCGAATTTGATTAAAGAAGTAATTAATTTTCCAGCAAGTCAATGTGTATCTAAGGAAGACGTTTGTAAGCAAGTAAGGGAGAGAATGAAGAGGAAAGCAGAGGAAAGGAAGAGAAAGCACGACCAGAGACGTAAACCTGTTGAATTTAATTTGAACGATTTGGTATTGGTGAAGACGCAAGAGAGGTCTTGTGAGATAAATGCGGAAATTAAAAAATTCTTTAATGTGTTCCATGGGCCATTTCGAGTGGAGGGAAAGCCATATAAGAATGCCTATTTTCTCGTGTACCCGAAGTCAGGAAGGAAGTTTGGGTTGCGAAATGTGACTGATTTAAAGTTGTACAAGGTGAGAGAGGAGAAATAATTACAATGTAATATATTATAAATGTTAATAAACTTCTGTTACTGGACTATAGCAAAAGACATTGAGTGAGAAATTGTAAAGAACCATGGTGTAATGGAAAATGTGTAATTTTTGTTACAAAGGCGTAATGCCTGGTGAAAGGGTTGAACTTTGCCCCAAATAATCAACTTTTGTGGTTACAAAAAAAGTGCTAATTAGTGGCAAAGTGGGGGCATGTGTGAGGTCCCCACTCACCAGTCATTACTGAGTTATATTATTACATTATAATTGATTGTAAATAAATTTATATTTTATTTATAGTATAGGTCTTCCAGCATAGTAGTTTGTGTAGAACGGGGTAATTATAAGTTAGTTTAGTAATTTCATGTTGCGAGAGTTGGCAGTACGGTATGGTTGTGTTGTCGCGGAAGGAACAAGCCAATATGGCGAGAGAGACTGTTTTTGGCTAGCATAGGGTGAACATGTGGAGAAACTGATTTCGGCTAGCGTGATGCAAATATGTACAGAATATTGTTTCAGTGAAAGCATTGTATCTTGTGAATTATAGTAAAAGTGTGGCGAAAGTCATTTACATAGCATTAGAATATCCGTTGCGCAAATTGAGAGATGATTGAGGATTTAGTAATAAAAGTTACTTTATATTAATACAAACGGCGAGGTGATAGCAACTACCGTAAAAAGGCATATTAGGGCCAAGTGCCAGTAAAGTGGGCTATCAATCTTTCTTGTCGCAGTCTAAATAATGGATAAGGAGGACCTCGTAGGACGCAATAGTGACTTGTATGCAATCGATTTAACACTAACCTGACCGACTTCATGGAATTTCTACTTCTTCGGGAACTAAAATTTTCAGTAGAATGGCCCTGCCCACAGGTGCAACGCGATTGTGATCCAATTATAAATGTCACCTAAACGTCGGACATGAGCCGCTTCAGAGTAGGATCCTTGTCATTGCACACTTGCAACGCAATCTGTATTCAACCACCTATCATCAAACTCACAAACAACTAACTGGTCAGTTGTGTGCCAACCCTAGTGCGATTCATGTCTGAAGAATCATTCATGAATTCATTTAAATTTATGTCATACTACGATCAGGTGTTTTCTATTAAACTAGTGCAACTAGATGAAAAGCTTATATATATATATATATATATATGGAAATGACCGACTAAATAGGAACAAGTGTTTGTCGTCATCCTGAAATAGGTCAGTCGTGAATTTTTCTATCAGCTTCTGCCGAGAGCAACGCATTTGGTGGATGTCATTGTAACTTCATGTATACATATACACAACATCGTTTGGTATGTAAATGATATAAATTGCAATTTTGTCATAGGCTGAAAGGCTACTAGAGTACATTAGTGTTCAGTAGCGTTGCTACACCTGGTAGAGTATGAAAGATGCGTGAACTGGGTAGAACGTTGAGTGATCAACGTAAAGGACATGGAGATCACTCATACTCGTTTCAGGTCGCATTATTAGCACGTGACAAGAGTTTGAAAGGGGCCTCACTAAGGATCCCCATTACGATGATGGGTGGAATCGTGTTTTATCCAGATTTGTAAACAATTTAACCCTTTGACTGCTGACGGCTGATCGTGTACCTGCCGCGCTGTGGCCGGCTGCCTGTGCTAAGTGGTTATCCCTGGGGACGGAGCCGTCTGAGCGGTTCCCCCCGCCCTGTGCTGAATGTTTCTGGCGAAGCACTGTGACCTCTCACGACTGATACAGAATTAATGCTCTCACTACATAGTTTCTCTGCAAATAAATTACTACAGAATAAAACTGAATCATTAACCCTATTTTTCATAACTTATAATTATTTCTTGCTTGCATTTTTCTCTCGATTTTTGAAGCTTTTGTAAAAAGCGTGGTGATTCTTAAATTTACGTCAATAGTTTACAGTTCTTTCTTGGCAGTTTCTGTAGGTCCCTTACTGTATTAGAGTGTTATTGTTGATTCGAAAAAAATGCTAGAAATATTCTATTCCACACTTACATACCACGTTCAGACCACGACTGTAAAATTAGAGATATTCGAACTCATACAGAGAGTTAAAGCCATCCGATTTTTCCTCGCGCTATTCACGAATACCATAGAAAGAGACCTTAAAATGATAATTGTTCAAGCAGCCTCCCCCACACATTTGGTTTCCGGAATATCTTTGTAGATGTAGACACCCAAAATATCTCGATGTTGACTGAATGTTTGCTGCGCTTTGTAATTACCCGATTATACGTAATTTTGTTTCTTTGATGAAATTTGTTCCACATAAGTACTCAACAGATTTTTCATTTCTAAGCTATGAAGTGTCTGTCCATTAATTACGTGATGTGAAATAGAGAGGGGGGGGGGCGGGTTGCGGCGAAATCGCACGAAACCTCACCAGAGTAACAAAAAGCGGTATCTGGACATAAGTTCACTAAAAATTGGAGTATTTATAAGGACATCTCTGGTCCAATATTCCCTAATATTCAATTTTTTTCACGCTAGGCATCAGAAGACAAATAGCTCTGAAACAATACATTTCATCATATCCAGTATCTTTCCACTTTGATATTCGAGAAAGCTCTGATTCTGGAGTATTCTTCATAGTGGTTATACAAAACCGATTCTTTTCATCAGCTATATATTTCGTCAGTTCTTCTGTAAGAAATAACATGAAAACTGACAGAATACTTGACACATTCCCTATTTGACACGAATTTCCCAATAGTGTAACATCAAATGCGTGACTAACAGGACGAAAGTGATTTTCTAGTTAGATTTATCGCCAAGACGTAATTTCTTCGTAGCCGTTTCACTATCACTTTCTGATTCTTCAGAACAACTAACTTGTTGAAACATGAGACTGCACTGTCACCCCTCCTGACGAGTATGTTTTAGGAATACAGCTTTCCGATTTTGTGGAAAAGCTATCACTTCCATCAAAATGAAGTAGTTCATCCTCAGTGTCGCTCATCGTAAGAATCTCCATGATTTATTCCTCAATGCACCAACGACGTCTTTCAATTTTCTTTATAAAATACAGGACACAAAGAACACTGATTTAATTTTCGTTGGACAGTGAACTGTAGAGCGAAGCCTAGGCTCCCAGCAGAAAAACATTCGTACAGTAAGCTAGCGACCAAAACTGCGAAAGGCTATTGAGAAATGTGGCGAGAAGTCCGCTGTACGACTCAGGTAGCGGCGCGTCTATATTCGTCATCAGCACACAGGTAGCGGCACGCGGGTGCGGCTTATCTCGTCATCAGCACTCAGTGGAAATCCGACGGCTGCGGCTATACCCGTTATCAGCACTCGGGGCCCGCAAGCAGCATGCGTGTATAGACGTCAACAGCAGTCAAAGGGTTAAATATCACAGTTGCCCAATGTTGGACTGAATGGAAACGTGAAGGAACCATACTCGTCGTCAAGGTTCCAGTCGTTCACGTCTAAGCACCACAAGGGAGGATCACTGTACTATTCCCAAGCATATTTAACCTCTTCACACCTGTGCTTCCCTTAGGAAAACGAGTGACGGGCTCGATGCAACATTATGTGTTACCTTGCACCACTGGTTCGAGGCTAGTAGCAGCCGAAATTAGGAATTGTTTTTCAAATACACAGTGTTCCGTTAACATCACAACCCATTTTTTTTTTCTGCTTAATGTCTCTCTAACAGCTAGGTCTTTAGAGACGGGAAAGGACGGGGGGGGCAAGGAATGGGAAGGAATTCGGCCATGGTCTTTTGAAGGAAACATCCCGGCATTTGCTTGGAGTGATTTGGGAAACCATGGAAAACCCTAATCTGGATTCCCGGACGGGGATTCGAACCGCCGTCCTCCCGAATGCGAGGCCAGAAGGGCTAGGCGTTACACCACCACGCTCGGTACCACAACTCAAACGTCAAAGTTTGGAGTTGTGCCGCAACCAGTAAGCACGTACTACTGAAGAATTGCATCATGTTGTGTTCAGCAAGAAAACATGGTTCCTCACTATCTGTGGTGATTAACATGGCGGTGACCTGGCGAGAGGTTCAATCACTCCAATTATTTGAAGAGGTGGAGTAGTCTTACTCCTGGTGTTATATAACTCAAAGCTCTTTGTAAATCTCGATTCTGTAATCACTGAAACATCACATACCATCCAAAACAGTGAAGTTTTATTTCTACATCTACATCTATACTCTGCAAATCACAAATACTGTGGGTGGCAGAGGGTGCTAAGCACCAATCCTAATTCTGCGCATTCCAATCCCGAACAGATCGAGGAAAGAAGGAATACATAAAAGAATCGGTAGGGCATCTTATTTCTCTAATCTTATCCCTCCTGTGATTGCGACTTAAATAGGTTGGCGGAAGAAGTATTTCGTTGCACTCGTAACTTAAAGATTTTAGCATATTCTCCATCAAATTCAAACGAAAACGACGTCGTCTGTCCGCCAAACAATCCCAGCCCAACCCACGAATCAGCTCTGTGACACTAACGTAAGGACTGTAACTAGCAGTCACGAATCGAGCGGCTCTTCTCTGTACTTTCTCTAATGTGTCAATCAATCCCTTGCGATACGGATCCCAAATTCCGCAACAGTATTCCAAATTCAGACGCACTAGTGTTTTGTACGCTATTTCCTTTGTATGAGCATTACAACTTCTCAAAATACGTCCTATGAATCATAGTTTGGAATTAGCTTTGCCTACAACGGAAGTTATGTGCAAGTCCCATTTCATGTTGCTTTGTACTGTTTGTATGTTCTTCCTCCTGTTTTTGGGTGCTTTAATTAGTTTGTCATACACTGAGGTGGCAAAAGTCATGGGATAGCAATATGCAAAAATAAAGGTGGCAGTAGTGTCGCTTACAAATTCTATAAATGGTCAGTGCCTGGGCTGGACTTTCATTTGTGGTCAAATGATTCGTGTGAGAAAGTTGATTACGTGATGATCGCCACACGACGAGAATTAACGGATTTCGAACACGGTATTCTAGATAGAGCTTGATGCATGGAAAATTCCATTTCGGAAATTGTAACAGAATTCAACATTCTGAGATCCACAGTGTCAAGAGTGTGCTGTGAATACCTAAATTCATGCATAACCTCCCACCATGGACAACGCAGTGGTCGACCGACAACACCTATTGAGCGCGACCAATGAAATCTGCGTAGACTTGTCAATGTGAACAGACAAGCAACATTGCGTGAACTAACCGCCGGAATGAATGTGGGACGTCCGACGAGCGTGTCAGTTAAGACAGACAGGCGAAATATGGCTTCAATGATCTATGGCAGCTGAAGACCGACTCGGGTGTCATTACTATCGACACGACATCATTAACAGCAGTGCTAATGATCATATCAGTTGGATCGTAAACGACTAGAAATAAGTGGCTTGATCAGATGAGGTGTGATTTCAATTGGTAAGAGCTGATGGAAGGGTACGAGTGTGGCGCAGACCCCATGAAGCCATGGAACCAAATTGTCACAAGGCACTGTGTAAGCTAGTGGTGGCTCCATAATGGTGTGGGATGTATTTACAAAAGCATTCATCTACAGGGAGACCACTTGCAACCATTTGGGGACTTCATGTACCCAAACAACGGTTGAATTTACCAGGATGATAATGCGCCATGTCACTGGGGAATAACTATTCGCAATTGATTGGAATAACATTTGGGACAATTCCAGTGGACAATTTGGCCACCACAATTGCCCAACATGAATCCCATCGAACATTTATGGGACATAATCAAGAGATCAATCCATGCACAAAATCCTCCACCGGCAACACTTTCGGAATTATGGACGTCTACAGAGGCAGCATAGCTCAATATTTCTGCAGATGACTTCCAACGACTTGTGGAGTCCATGCCACATCGTGTTGCTGCACTTCGCCGGGCAAACGGAGGACCATTGTTCCAAATTATGAGTACTCCTAGTAATTTGTCTTTTTATTCTGAAAAAATTCGAAGTATTTACATACCTAGGTAATTTAATAATTTTTATATACATACTGTTTAGATTTACAACGATTTGTAACTTAGTAAATATATAATGTTATTTTTATTCAATATAATTCACACAATATTTCTATTATCAAGGTAGTGCCACATTTGGTCAGGAAATTTTGGGATAAATAGTTTTGCAGGTGTTGGCTTTTGATTTGTCATCAATTTGAACAATTTTATACATTTGCATTGGCTGGAGTGAATCAAATTAAACTTGATTGTTGAGGTAATTGCTTATTGCATATGTTTTTCCTTTTCTTTCCTAATGAACTTGGACAGCAAGCATACAAGTCTCACGATGTTGATCAATGATGACATTTTGCAAGCTGAAGCTGCCAATAAAAATTTGGAATTTCTCCGCCTTATGACAGGTGAGTGGTACGTCATAAGAAGGAAGTGGAATTTCAGCAGGATCATCACCACCCCACAAAAATTGCACCAGTTAGACAGCCTGCAACTGAATTCCTTCTGAATTTCCACCAACACTGACTGTTGGCAATGGACTGGCATCAACACATTCCCAAACCAAATAATTACTTTTATTTTTTGTTTGATTTTATAATATATTTGGAAAAATAAAATCTAAGTTTTATTTTATAATGAGTATACATAAATAATAGTATCATAACTGCTTCATATTTCGTGTTTTCTCCTCTCTTCATCAACAACCTCAGGCATTTCCAATAAGTATTTCTGTAAATTGGACATTTTAATCTTTAAATGGAAATACTTTTGCTGAACCTAATGTATCTTATAACTAATTAATCAGTAGTCAATCTTCCACTAAGATACATCTCATTCTATTTTGCATTTTCTTATGTTCAGGGAAGTATTTTATATACCTCCTCTGAACATCATTTATAAAAGCTTTTCAAATTTTCTTTGTCTTTTTGAAGTACTTGCGATAGCAAACCGAAAGGTGAACATTTTTTATTTCTGTGAATGAAAGAATGAACACAAACTATCCACCTTCTTTGAAGTTTTCCAAGGAAGGAACAACATTAAAATTATGAAGTAAACTGCTATTCATTCTTGAGCACACTAAGATTTTTAGTTGATCATAAATCACAGGAAAGTTGAGAGAGGATGAAGAATGGGCACCACACCTATCTTCCAACTGTTGTAAACAGGACCGGTTGCATTTTCACCAATAGAAGAACATCATAACTCTGTAGATGAGATCCAAGCAGAATAACTGCAGCTCTTAATTACTTATAGTCAGTGAAATATCAGGTATGTTTTAAAAAATGGAAAAATCACTCGTATCATTGAATAGAATCCCAAGATTTCTTATGTGAAGAGATAAAAGAATTAAGGATTTCTCACCCAGAAATTCTAAGAAATTTATAAATGTATTATATTTTTTTGTTATTTACCATATAACTTTCATACTTGAAGGAATATGTTCTCTCTGTCTGTGAAAAATATAATGATTACCTGTCAGATTGACAGATAAAAACACTATGTTCTTTAAGGTAAGGTAATTAGTGTTGTGCTGACTAACCACTGCAAAAACTTCGTAAGTCTAAACAGCAATAATTCATCAATTAGTATAACACATAGAAAAAGTAATGTTGTACTTATAGGCTTACAAGAATCAAAATACAAATGACAAAATTACCAACGTTATGACAAATCCAATATATTAGTAATATGTCTGAAATAATAACAGAAAATCATAATATTAGAAATTAAATTAAAAAACAAGAAATGACATTACTCAACAAAAGATAGTAGCTATAGTTACAAAGTTATTATTCTATGATAAGAACATATTCAAAGTAGATATCTGATATTTATCAAACACAGTTCGGACATCAACACCATTGATTCTATCAATATTATAGATCCTAAAAAATATCATCTTATTATTGGATCCAATTAAGAACTTTTGAGAAAGGAAAGATTCCATACAGAATATTAAAAAAATAGTTATTTCGTTATTCATGGAAACCTAAATGTTATACTTCCAGCTCATATAAAACTTCTTTAAATGGTATAAAAATAGCTAATAATCGATTATTAAAACAACTGCTATAGCAATAACTCTTCAAATAATATTACTGACACAAAATTTCTACACTGAAATTTCTTTTAATCCATTAAAGTCAAACTGTAAATAAAATAAGTCTTGCATTGGCAGTTGACAGTATAAACACAATATAACTTATAACAACAGATAATACTAGAAATTACCAGGAAATATAATCAAATTAAATAATAACCCTTCGTGCTTATATCAACAAAATTAGCATCTCACACAACTTTTATCTCATGATTATACCCATTTACACAATTAAAATGAAATAATTGCGAAAAGAAGTTATCAGAAATCTTGATTTGAGCAAAAATCTCTTTTGTAGTTTTTTTAAAGAAATCAAAGACATACGACATATTTTCCACAAATTAAATATGACAAAGGAATGAAATGATACTGTTTAAAACCATCTGTATTTGTAAAGATTTTCTACAAACTTCAGCGTAATTGAGTTAGGCAATGGTATTTATGATACACAGAACACAAAAAAACATTTTCTATAAACATAAGAAAGAAATGGACTATTAACCAAATAAACATTATTATGGCTATTAAGATTCCAATTCACAGATAATTGTTTTTTTCAAATATCACAGGTAAATGGGCATAAAAATTAATGAATCCGCTGATGATTTTTGAGGCCACCAAAGTAGTAAAATAATTTTCCACAAACCTCACAACAAAACTGTCGTTCACCTAAATGAGTTAATTGATGTCTTGTACGAACCCCAGAATAGTTAAAACACTTTCCACACACTTCACATGAAAATGGACGTTCATTTGAATGAATTCGCTGATGGACCTTAAGAAGCGATTTATCTGTAAATGATTTTCCACAAGTATCACAGGAAAACGGCCGTTCACTAGAATGAATCCGCAAATGAATTTTAAGGTATCCAGAAAGTTTAAACGTTTTTCCACAAATTTCACAAACAAATGGACGCTCACTCATATGAATCTTCTGATGCCTTTTAAGACAATTATACTCGATAAATTTTTTTCCACAAATGTCACAAGAAAATGGACGTTTATCTGAATGAGTTACCTTGTGATAAGTAAGGGAATAATTACTTCTAAATGTTTTTTCACAAACTTTACAAGAAAATGGCCGTTCACCTGAATGAATCTGCTGATGTCTTCTTAGTCTACCAGACTGTACAAATGATTTTCCACAAATATCACAAGAAAATGGGCGTTCACTGGTATGAGTCAGCTGATGACTTTTAAGTTTTGCAGACTGTGTAAATGATTTATCACAAATATCACAAGAAAATGGGCGTTCACTGGTATGAGTCAGCTGATGACTTTTAAGGTTTGCAGACTGTGTAAATGATTTTTCACAAATATCACAAGAAAATGGTCTTTCACCAGAATGAATCCGCTGATGACGTTTGAGGACTCCAGACACTGTAAATGATTTCCCACACACATCACAGGAGTACGGGCGTTCACCCAAATGTATCCGCTTATGTCTTTTAAGACACTTAGACTCTACAAATGACTTACTACAAAAATTACAAGAAAATGGACGTACACCTGAATGATACCGATGATGTCTTTTAAGGTTTTTAGATTTTGCAAATAATTTTCCACAAATGTCACAAGAGAATTGGTGTTTACTGGAATCAAACCTCTTGTGTTGTCTAAGCACAGAATAACTTTTATAAGATTTTCCACAAACTTCACATGAATATGTATGTTGTCCCAAACGAATCCTACCACTACAGTAGTGGGTAATGGCTGTTTCCTTTTTTATTCTGTTGGTTTGAAATTCACTAGTAGGAAGTTGCTTCTCGTAATTGTAACTGCTTGTTTTGCAGTCAGAATAACCCCTAGAAACAGAAAAACATGCATAGTATTATATGGTGACAATTTATGACACTGATGAAGTACGTTAATTTACAACTTGTACATATGTTTTCAAGTTTACAACTAGTAGACTACATTATTTTTAAATATACTTCATTGTTATAAGTAATAGAACACGGTTTATGGAACGAACTGCACTGCTATTAAAAGAAAACAGCTGAATATTTACAAATTGAAGAACCCTGACTGATCAAAAATATGATATATAGTAAAAACCCTCGAGCAATATTGCAGGATAACTTCAGAAAAACGTATCAATATGAAAGCTGAGTTAATTTCGCAATGAATTTACTTCGACAAAATAGTACAGTAATGTTTTGTTTTTTTAAAAAAAAAAAAAAAAAAAAAAAAAAAAAAAAAAAAAAAAAAAACAGCCTTAGTATTCCAATAAATAGTTTCAGTATGTAGATTTTCACTAAAATTAAATTCATATCAAATGTTTGATAAACACATTTACAAGACAAAAATAAAAAAATATCAAACTATAAAATAAAGAATTGGGTTTCGTTGTTTTGTATCAAAATCTTTTTTAAAAAATTATCTATTTCCATACAAATTATTCACTTTACTATTGAATATGCAACTGCATTTTGCGATATTAAATAGCGCAGCCACCTTAGTTGGTTGAAATATTTAATTATAGAGACATCAAAAGAAAGCTGTACTGTAAACAATTATCACAGATCATACTTCGAAACCACTTGAATGAACATACCAACAGGTGTTAAACAGGGGGTGTCCATGACAGCTTTCAACTTGTATTATGAAACCAGTTTTCAGAATAACTAGCAGGATACACTTCAAAGAGCTAAATAACTCTACAGTTGACATAGTAATCACGTACAATGAAAGAGATCTTGTTCCATCCAGAAAGAACATGGCAGATAATATGAACTTTAAAAAGAAAAAAAGGTGATATACATATTAGAATAAAACAGAATCAAAAGAGTGGTTTGCTAGATGGAGAGCCTCCCTCAGTTACGAAAGTGACTTCTTCATAAAAGCAACAGATAACTAACTATTCCAGGACGGTTGTAACCCTCTTCTAAGAAGACGGTGCTGGATAAAGAAAGTTCTTTTACTCTGGGCAAAGTAAATTCCTACAAGAAAGTGTCATAATCCATTCCAATTTCTCCATAAAAATTAGGCATTTAACATATAGATTAACAAGGGCAAGGTGATAATTTTTGTGTTGGCAGGGAAAGAATTTTTTTTATTAAAAAAGCATTATATTTGTATGTTGTCCTTCTATAATTTAATGCACTGTCTATAACAGTCTTCCAATGAATGAATTCCATTACTGACATGCGATTTCCATCTGTATGTGCTAATATTTGATTTTATATAAAATGCAGGGTGTTTCAAAAAGAATATACGTATTACAAAGTATTCTTTTGTCCAAACTATCCATCGCTGTGCCCCGGTTCGGCTATTGGAGAAACGAATACATAGTCTAGTTTATTTAATAGCTGCTAGATGTCAGTCGTCTTGCGTTATTCTTGGTAACCGTCATATGTTTAAAATGGATACTCCACAGCAGAAATCAATTTGTGCTATCGAGTTTGTGAAGTGCAATTCTGTGATTACAGTGCAAAGACGTTTCAGGTTGAGGTACCAAATGCATCCTCCAAATAGGTGGAACATTCGTAGATGGTATCGACAGTTTGTAGATACCGGATGTGTATGTAAAGGAAAGAGTCCTGGCCGCCCTCGTGCTTCTGAGGCACATGATGCAGGAATTCAAACTGCTTTCCAACGTAGTCTTGCAAAATCAACTTGTCGTGCCAGTCGGGAGTTACAATACCTACAACAACAATTTGGCGTGTTTTGAGACGTCGGTTGCTTATAAAGCCGTACAAGTTACAGTTGTTACAAGCTCTGCGTCCTGATGACAAACGGAAACGTGTGACATTTTGTAACGAGATTAATGATGCTATTGACAATAATAACACTTTCGCACAACGCATCATTTTCAGTGATGAAGTGACTTTCCATGTTAGTGGTCAGGTAAACAAACACAATGTTTGAATTTGGGGTCTACAGAACCCACATGCATTCATTGAACATGTACAAGATTCGCCTAAAGTCAACGTGTTTTGTGCGATATCCTGATCATCTGTTTACGGCCCATTCTTCTTTGATGGAAACACGGTTAACGGTCAGCAGTATCTCGCTATGTTACAAAACTGCTTCTTTCCGAGGCTGCACGAAGACAACTTCATTTTTCAACTAGACGGGGCACCCCCTCACTGGAGCGCCAAGTGCGTGAATATCTCAATGAAACTCTACTGAACCGTTGGATTGGTCGTCAAGGAGCTGGTGACATAGCATGCATCAGCTAGGATCCACGGTCACCGGATTTGACACCCTGTGACTTCATCCTGTGGGGTTTCATTAAAGACAACGTTTATGTACCACCACTCCCACAGAACCTTGAGGACTTGAGGAATCGGATCCGTACTGCCGTAACGTCAGTGACGAAGGACATGCTTGCCTGAGTATGGGAGGAATTTGAGTATTGGTGTGATATTGTTCGTGTGGCTGATGGAGGACATATTGAACATCTGTAATCTGAACTTAAGAGGTTCGTAAATATGTGTGTAAAGCTTCATATTCGTATGTCTTACAGTTTAATAAATACATGCATTCGAAATACGTATATTCTTTTTGAAACACCCTGAATTTTTATTTATAAATATTGTTAGCCTTAATAATAAGACCTGGAAAAATCTATAGAAAGAGATGAATGGTCAAACAATTTGTATTACACATCTCTTAGTTTCTTTATTGTTAAATTACCCTCATAGGCAGATTCAATGTGCTGCTCAAAGGTATTTCTTTTATTCGTCTACTTACGATTTTTTCACTTAGTATAAAAATTGCACACTTTGTGGCAATTTCTGTTTTCAAATTTCAAGACTATCAATAAAATAATTCTATATGCATACCGAATAATGCTGGTCTTACAGATGCAAACGATTTAACCTTATTTGGGTACAAATTGATTGGCTTCCAACCATTATGGACTTTGCAAGTTCAATGTGAACACCCAAATATCATTTAAACTTTGATATTGTGAATTTTTATCTGTTAATGAATTATTGCTTAGTGCACTGCAACAGATCACATTCTGTGGCTTCAAAAAGTATCTTCATCAGCTCTTTCACTATCATATTTCATCGCGAACATGAACAAACGAAAGGAGAACTCAACCTGAAGTGAACAATATTACTCTTTGCATGGAGGCGCTACAGACAGCAAAAAGATAAACTAATAACTTTCAAAGCTATATATCGAATAGTGCTTTATTTCTGAAGTACAGTTGTGTACCCTCGTCTCTATTACAGTAATACATTGAAACACAAAATTGATTGGATCATAATTAAATCGGTCTACACCTAACTAGGAACCTCGTTTTCAAATTTACACTTGCATAGAATTTAACAAATTTGGAGTCCATATTTGTGCCACGCTTTATGTAAAATTTACGAGACCGTTCTTCCTGATAGACCTATCACCTCAGCTATTAGAAACAGCTTAGATATTATTACACATTCTCGATGTATTTGTACATGATTGCCTACCACAGTTGTGTGTAAGCAGGCTTGCACAGGGATCATTTTCAATTTTTAATTCAACCACCCAATTATTAGTGTTGAAAGTGAAGCAATGGACGGCTTATAAATTTTTAGATGAAATTCTGTTTTCGATGAAGCAACCAAAACAAAGAGGTTTATGATAATACAATATTTCAAGACGACACACCAAGGGTGCTGTTTTTATCCTTTTAAATAAAATTCCTTAAGAGATCATGCAGAAACTGATCATTCATTATTTAGAAACGTGTACAAACTTCACAGAAAAATGAACTCTCCAGCAACAGGCAATGTAACCCAAGGATGGCCCTCCTCAGGCAGTGAACTTCCTCCAGCACTTTTCAATATCTCTACTAACCATCAACATCCAGACAACCGCTGTTATTCTTTCATTTATGCTGATGAACTTACTATAGCTGCTCAATATATCATGTTTGTAGTAGATTGACATAAAACATATTGTGAGGATAAAAATAATATTTCTGAGAATTGTCTAATCAAACAGCTTGCATCCAAGAAAAGTGGGTTGACAGCTACCTGAGGGGTATTTCCGGACGTGTGTGTTAAGCCAGATGTAACACTTGTAAATCGCTAAAGGAAGGCGCCAGGCTCTGGCGGGATGCGTGCTTGTGAGAGGATATATGAAGTGGTCTGTGAGCACAGAGGGGTGATTCGTTTAAGCTTCTGCATACAGAAATGGTTAGACATTGATAACTGAGTCGAGAATACACACTTATGAGCTGAAGTGGGATGAACAGGTAAAGATGCTGCTGCAGTACACATTCAGTTGTACAGCCTATCAGCAACCAGTTTGGTAAGCACAAGTTACTTAGAAACACTAGTACAGGATTCTTTTTTTTTCTTCATGCATTATAAAATTAACAAAGAGGAAATTATAGTGAATACAAGAAAGGAATAAGCAAAACTACTTATATTCGTTAGTATGCCTTTGCCATTACTCATAAAATAAGGCGACCACTGATGTGATAAGAGAGGGAAAAATAGATTTTAAAGCTCGCTGTCTATTGAAAAAATTATTTAAAGCCAATCCCTACAGAAACTGAAGTCTGCGCACTTCACCTGCTTAATATAACAAATTTCCTAACCAAAATCTGACCAAACGGAATGATTTTATAACACAGAAGTGACATTTGACAAAATTCTCACTTCCGAAAAGCATTGCCGCAATGTATAGACGAAAATATCTGTACAAAATAATATCTTAATCAAACTGACAGAAACAGGCTGGGGCACCTCCATACTTCTGCTTCAGCACTTGCAGAGTGTGCTTGTCATGTGCGGCATAAATTAAGTGACAGAACACACCGACACCTCAGAAGATTCCGCCTGCAGATATAAGTCGGGAAGTAGCTACAAACACTGTTAGACTCAGATTGGAAGCTTGACACACAACTCAAAGCTATTGTATGGAACACAAAGCGGGGAATGAATGTGGGACTGAAAAAAATATAGTGGGACGAATTATGCCAACTGGGTTTCAATTAGGGATGTAACGGAGCTCCACATCCGCAAGTGTGGAACTTTCGCGTGAAATCCTACATCCGCTTTCACATCCGCAATATTTATTTTGGATGTATAGCGATGTTTTGTTTACATTGCAATACATATTATTTATCTCTATTTATACAAGATTCTGCCCATCGCCGCCTAGCTAACAACATCATGGTTGACTTTTTCTGACAATCTTGCGATAAAAATAACAATCAATAGGATGGTGTTATTGCCTAAGCAACAAATTTAAAAGTTTGAACTTGGATGTAAAGTAAAGCAGCTTATTGACGGTCCAACTTACAGGTCATCCCTCTAGAACTACCACAGGATGCACTCACCCACTCACGTGAATAAAACGGGCCCAACAAAATATTGTAAGCAATCCTTTCCACAAGTACTTTTTGACGGGCCATCACATGCCCTTATGGCATAATTGCAGTTTGTTTCGTCCTATCATGACCCAACACCGAGGTACGGCGTGTATTTAACCTCCTCGTGGTGTACCCTGGACAACAGCCTGCTGATGCAGTACGGCTGATAATCTACACAATAGGCGACCGAACTAGATCTCGTTTCTCTCACGGTCAAACAAAGCAACATCAGAAGATGAAACATCTAAAGATAAAATTGAACAACAGCACTTGTCAGAGCCAACTGACCAGAACGTTTAGACCCAGCACTCACATTCTTCATATTAATACAGGATTAATAATTGCGAAATGTGAATACCTTAGTAAACTAACTACTGACCTCAAAATTGGTATCTTAGCTGTTCACAAAACCCACATGACTGAAAAAGATTTGAAAAGCAGGGGGAAGATTGCAGGGTACAGAATGAAAGCGAGACTTCCCTCTCCTACACACGCATCAGCCACGTATGCCAAAAGTAAAATTTGCAATATCTCGGAAGTGAGCTGTCAAGAAGTCAATGAAATAGAAATAATTAATTCCAAACTCAGCAATTTAACTGTTTCATTAGTTTACAAAGCATCTCTTTCCAACTGGCCAACTCCATCACTGCCCTCACTGCCGAAACCATGCATATGTGTAAGAGACTTTAACCGCCGACATAAATCCTGGGGTTACCCAAATATTGACGAAAATGGAGAGAAACTTACTGTGTGGTGCGAAAGTCAAGACCTGTATCTCAGCTACGATGTTAAAGAAAAGAAAAACATTCCATTCTGCTAGATGGAAATCTGACACCAATCCTGATCTGGTTTTTGTTTCCACAGATGAAATAAAACCTTTACACCACATAAGGAAAGTCCTTCAGCATTTTCTGAGAAGCCAACACAGAACCACACTAATCAGTGTTGTTGGTACCACAATACCTGTTATCAGATCGATTCATAAACCAAGGTTGAATTTAATGAGGACAATCTGGGACCAATATACGTAGCTCCAAGGTAGATAGTAAACTGTGATGGATACCCCCAAAAGCGAAAAACTACAAGATATTTGTAGGTATGGTTACTGCTGCAGCTAGATGAAACATCCCTCGAGAGTAGAGGAAACAATACATTCCACGCTGGGATAAACTTTGTATGAAAGTTATTTTTTAAAAAACTGGGGACTCTGAAACAGGTAAAAGAATATTAGAAAAACTAAATGAAGGGAGGATACAGAAATGGAAAGAGCTAACTTCACAAATGAGCTTTACTCAATCCAGTAGAAATGCATGGACTCTCCTTAGAAAACTGGGTGCAGCCTCAAACATATACAAAGAGCTATTAATTACACCAACTGAAATGGCATTGCACATCAAAATAAGAGCTGACTAAGTCCCAATAGATCCTGCCATCAAGAAACAGATGGAGAGAGAGATGATTGATATGGATAAAAACCTTAGAAATAACCCTACCCTTTCTAATCCATTTTGTCATAAAGAAGTTGAGAAAGCCATAAAAATGCTAAAATTGAGGAAGGCTGCAGGATTAGATGATATTTTCCCAGAATTCACTAGGTATCTCGGCAAGCAGGGAAGAACTTGGCTCAAAAACTTCTTTAGTGATATCCTGGACACTGGGATCATCTCCTCGGAATTCAAGATGGCTCACACCTTGACGATCTTCAAACCAGGCAAACCAGCAGATGATGCTTCAAGCTATTGACCCATTGCTCTGCTAAGTGTTTGCTATAAGCTTCAAGAATGCCTCATCCTTTTCCGTATTCAAGGAATAATAAATAACTTAACACCAACATACCAGGCAGATTTTATAATAAAACAGAGCTGTTGTGAGCAATTATTAACCTGACATCATATAATGAGGCTGGATTTCATAAAAAGTTAAAGAAATCAGAAGCCTTTGTCGATCTAACAGTGGCATATAATACAGTTTGACTGGATGGACTGCTACTTAAACTTAAAAAACATATACCCTACAGGAAACTAACATCACTCCTGAAGAATATGCTGACCAACAAATATTTTAAGGTCACCGTAGAGCATAAGACAAGTAATTTACAATAGAAAATGGATTACCTCAAGGGTCAGTACTAGCTCCATTGTTCTTCAACTTGAACACCAGTGACATGACTGAAACAATCGGCAATAAATTTTGCTACACTGATGACTTAGCTATCGCTGTCCAAACTACCACATTAGAGGAAGGTGAAAGCACTCTCTCACTTAGAAACCTTAAATGGATATTATAGGAAGCGGAGACTTTGTCGAAACCCAATGAAAACAGAAGTATGTGCATTCCACCTGAGCAATAGAATAGCACATAAGCAGCTCAAAGTGAACTTCTGGCACCAGAGAGTGAAACATAATTTCTATCCTAAATATCTTGGCATCACCTTAGACTGCTCCTTAACATAAAAAAACCTGGAAAACACAAGTCAGAAACTTAAAACACGAAACAACATCATGAAGAAGCTATCTGGTTCTCACTCTGACTAAAAATTTGGCCGCCGCTGAAAAATTCTGTCACTCTTATTTTGCACAATCTGACATCAATGTCATCCCAGGAAATGGTAATGCAATACTGGCAAGCCATTATTGTGTTACTGTTTCTTAGGATGACATTGATGTCAGATTGTGCAAAATAAGAGTGATAGAATTTTTTAGCAGCGGCCAAATTTATTGTCAAAGTGTATACTACGTGGGGAGCTGAAGCGGACACACTATGAACAACCACCCTCACCATGGTTTACCCTGTCACTGAGTACTGTGCTCCAGTGTGGCAACGCAGTGCTCACACTAGAAAAATTGACGTCCACCTTAATGAGTATATGAGAGTAATAACTGGCACCCTAAAATCCATTCCAGTCCCCTGGTTACACCTAATCAGCAAAATACCACCTCCAGAGGTAAGACGCCATGACACAATGGAACATGGGTGGATAAAACACCATCTCAACCGTCCATAGGATCTCCCAATCCACAAGGTCCTAAATGACTAACCCCCCACTCGTCTTAAATCCAGAAAGCCAGTATCGCAAGATTTATTTGTCATCTTGTCAAGGAAAAATGACAACAATGCTGGTACTCAGCATCTGTGAAATATCCAGATATTGAAGATCCCATAACTGGACTTCCGGGATTCCACCTAAATAGAGACCAGTGGGTCAAACTAAATCCCGAGAACAGGCCATGCGAAATGCAATGCCCTGCTGTATAAGTGGGATCTTCAGAATTCTTTTATATGTGACTGTGGAGCTCCTTACCAGAGTGTGGAGCATATCATCAGCGAATGCCCTCTAAGGAAGTATGATGGATCATTTGGAGATATTTTCAGAGCTACAAGTTCCTTCATAGAATGCCTGGAAGAACTGGATATCAATTTGTGAACTCTACGAACGTTCTTGTCATTGTATAGATTTAAATGTATTGTATTAGTTGCTTAGCCATATGACAAATAAATAAATAACCTAATGCCATAGCTTCTTGGACAGCAAGGACCTGTGTTGGTTGTTTGGGAGTCCAACAATATCCAACACATCATGCAATTTGTCCTGTAACCTCTTTCACGGCCCATCAACAGTTCTTCATAGAAAATCGGATCAACATAGGTCCTACAAGTTGTACTGTGAATTTGATGCTAGAGCGGTGGAAAGGGTGAACATGGAGATGTGTGCAGTGGTGTGGCCTTGTGCTTGACGCGTGAATTAGTCGAGCCACGAACTTTTTTTTCAACTGCTTAATATCTCCTAACAGCGAGGTCTTTAGAGATGGGAAGGGATGGGAGGCAAGGAATAGGAAGGAATTCGGCCAAGGCGTATTGAAGGAAGCATCCCGGCATTCACCTGGAGTGATTTGGTGAAACCATAGAAAACCCAAATCTGGATCCCCGGACGGGGATTCGAACAGCTGTCCTCACAAATGCACGCTAACCGTTACACCACTACGCTCGGTCCGCGAACTTCGCAAATTTTATATGACAAAGATTGTTTTTAGATGCATGTGTAGTTATGTAATAACTTAATTCACTTTTGAAACTATACCAAGCTTTTTGTTGTTGAAAGAGGCAACATTCCATATGAAAAAAATTTAGAATTTGGCATAAAAAATACTTATTTTGATTATAAGTTTATTTTTGATAAAATAATAAACTCTAAATAAATGTAAATTATTTTTTCCACTTCCCCGAAATACCCGCATCTGCGGATGTCAAGGATTGAACATCCCGATCCGCAATGATGACTTCAGTTACAACCCTAGTCTGAATACCATGACCCATACAGAAATGACTTAACAGACATTGAGAACCCAATAAACACTATTGATTTTCCTTAATAGATATATCATTTTTTTCCTGTAGCTTTAATCCTTCTCAAGATCATTAAAGCTTGGAAGGATTTTGAATATGGCCTTATTGAAGGAACAACCCAGCATTCACCAACAGTGATTTCAGAAAACCATGAAAAAAAATCTGGATCGGCGGCGGGGATTTGTACCTGCGACTTGCCAAACGAAGATACTTAGCAATAATTTGTAAATTTAAATAGGTTGATATAAATTACTAATCTTGTTTCTAAAATTCTATAGTCCCACTTATATTCAGAATGCGCTTTTAATCATAAGGGAATGTATTCATCAATAAAAAAGGCTGAACAAATAATGTGATCAATATAAATTAATTAAAATGAGATTCAGGCCACTCTGGCAGCTTGATGTAACTCCATTTAAAATGAAAAACCTCTGATCACTAGAAATCAACAGAATCAAACATTAAAGTGACACTATCACCAATATTAAAAACCAAGGCCTGATCTTACCTTCTTTGTGAAGTTCTGCAGGTGCATTTATGAAACTGGAGTTTTGTCACATCTTGAAAAACTTCTGAACAATATGTGCAAATATATAAGGGTGGTAATATAGCTGATATGTGAATGAATACATGTTTTGTTAGGGAGCACCAGGACAGAAAACTTTCTGCACATAATGCACAAACAAGTTCAATTAATAATGGCTTCTTAAATATGGTATTCTTGTTTTCTTGAAACTTATGGGTACACAACTTTGAAGGATTTGAGCAAATCCTACCACAGTATTGGAAAATGTGTAAAGGTGCATTTACCAATTGATAATGATTAAATACATGGCTTATTAACAAGTCCCTTGTGGAGAAACATTCAAGACATGTGGCACATATATATTGTGATGGAGTGATCACTGACATTATGTTGCCACTGCTCATTAGATATACTGATATCCCTCACACTGGATGAAACCAAAACGGTAATTCTAACTCATTAATTCTCCATCAAGTTAGCATGACCTTTTCCATACACAGAAGGTTTTTTATTGTGTAAGATAAACCATTGATCTGTAACAAGAAAAGGAGAAAATTCAATTAGTTTATTGCAAATCACACATAAAGAATAACAGAGAGATACAACAATATAGCATTCATTTTATATAAAAATGATAAAAATGTTTTAAAAATATTACTTAGAATGAAAATTAATACACAGAGTTACTTCAAAGCATTTTAAATAGTGCTTACAGTTATAAATGACCTACTTGTAACAAAACTTATCCCATATATGCCAGTTACTACTCATAGGTTAGTCAGTGATTAGTGCATACAGAACTGTGATTGGCCACTGAACAGTCAGTACAGAGGTGGTGTCACTAAGCTAGACCACAGTCGATTTTCAGTAAGCTATAGTCAGCCACCAATTTTTTAAAATTATATTGATCACAGGATTGGAGACCTTTGTTCATAAGAAAATTTGTTTAATATCGAAGGACACCTACTAAGACTACAAATAGCATTCTGATTATGGAAAAAACTCAATAATCAAATCACTAGTTTATAGAATTATGATGAGATATACATTATATTTAAATAAAAATTGCAATTGGGCACATGCTCTGGTGGCAATTTCCCTACACACCCATTTACTCCTTTCCATCACCCACCTACATTTGCTCTCTACAAATTTTAACTTTAAATTATTTCAAAATTTTTGATAAATTATTAATCATTTCTCTTGGTAAATTATTCCAATCCCTGACACCCTTATCTATAAAAGTTAATCTTTCTATACCTCCTTGTGCCTGAAATTGAGTGCCAGTTTGTGGTCATGGTCATCTTTTTCCTTCCATGCATTACTTTTAAATCTTAACCCAATAAATTCCTCATCACCAATATATGCCTGTATGCTCCCATGACCCTCTTCAAACCTGCTCTGTCTTCCAGTGAATCCCATTCCAGCTCTTTTATCATATCTCTTACTGATTTCATTCTGCGATAATTTCCAGAAAAAAATCTGGCAGTGCTTTTTTGCACCCTCTCCAACTCCTGTATTTGATACTCAAAATGTGGGTCAGATGCAACACTATCATATTCAAGCAATGGTCTAACCAATGTTTTGTAAACTAATTCCTTTACTTCTCTTGTACAACCACCTTTCACTCTCTCCAACAAATGCAGAATTCAGAAACTCTTTCTAATACCTCTCTAATGTGTCCTGCCTAGTTAAGGTTGTTAATGTAGATTGTTTTGTCTGAAATATAACAATTTGTTATTTTTATTAGTATTAAAGCATAAAAATAACAACAATCTGCTAGAAAAACAACAAATACATATAATAAATAATCGTAAATATCCGACTTCTGCTTCGAAAGTATCAATTCTAAGAAAATCAATGGTAGATATAACTTCATAAATCCTAAGATATATTTATTAATTATTTCAGTATTAAATACAAGAGTTTCTTAATCTTTTGCTCCAGTCGTAAATATAATAATTTCATATTTACTTATTTCCAAAGATATTAAAATAACAACTTCTTAGTAAAAATAATTTAAGTATTCAATTAAAGGGCACAACTCCTGAAGACTGGAAAAAAAATTAATAATTTAACCTAAATCCAAAAAAGACAGCAGGAAGGAGTTTGAAAACTATAGAGGGATTATGCTTATGTGCCAAAATGTATGTGAAGATCACTTGTGAGATCCCACTCACAAAATCATTGTTTTATAATTGTAAATAAAATAGGTTAAACAGAATTCACAGCATAAGTGGTTTGTTTAGACATTTGGGTGATTTTCAGTTTTTCTAATAATTTAATTGTTAGTGGTTGGTACAACTGTTTTTGTTGGCGGAGTGGGAGTGGGGTTGTTAAGATGGCGAGAGAGGACTAAGAAAGAATGTATGGATAGGATTGTGTTGGTAGTGTATTGCAGTAGCAAGTGTTTGAAGTATAAAATAAAGTTTGGCAAATAAATGAGAATAATGTTTGAATTATTTGTCGATAATATCCATTGCACTAAAACGTATAACTTGTAAAGTGGTTTGTTGGCCAGTAGTAATAACATGCTAAGAGATATCGCTACCGCGAAAACCAACAGTAGGGCCATATGTTGCAAGTAGTGGGATATCTACTTACTGCTGATTAGAATTCAAAATTAGCAGTAGGGACTTAGTAAATTGGGAACCCTTAAGCCAGGTTTAGCAATGTGTCACATTGCTTATGAGCTGGAATAATTTCATCGAAAGAAAATGATGTGAAGAAAAAATCGACGACTGGTAACAAGTATTTTGAAGAAAGAAGAAGTAACGACACAGATTTGGGCAAGTAGAAAAGACAATTTATTTTGCTTGGAAGAATTTCAACATAATCCAAGTCGGAGTAGTTACATAAAAAACTAAAGTAACATGGTAGCCTTGTGGAACAATTTTGGTTATTTGATTGATAAAAGAAGTGGTAAAAGTATTAGCAAATGAACGATTGAATTAAGCAGAACTGTTTGGAAACAGGTATAAAGTAACGGAGAACTGCTTGTAAGAATTGAAAGTTTAAAATTTGTAAAATTACCGTAAGAATAATTTTGGTACAGAAACTGTTTAAGCTAAATTTACATGCTGTGAAAGTCTTAGTTAAAGTAATAAAGAGAATCATTAAATACAGTGGGGAAGGGTTTTTTCCTTTTAATTAAGTAAACAAATATAAAGTAACATATGTATATGCATGTATGCCAGCCATTGTATTTTTCGATGTTATAACATGGTGTTGGTATTGTGTTTCGTTAAATTTATTTTACAGGAGTGCAGCTGTTTTTTGGCACAGTAAGTAATTCTGGAAAGGGTTTCTGTACCTGTTTGAAAGTCTTGCTTCATTGTAAAACAGCCTTGTGTAATTGTGATGTTTTTTTTTTTTTTTTTTTTTTTTTTTTTTAACTGCTTTACGTCTCTCAACAGCGAGGTCTTTAGAGACGGGAAAAACATTGTGAAGTGATTTTGTATGTGTAATATTGTCGTGTAATTTGGTGGAATAATTTTTATAGCAGACTTTGCCCATGGTGCTGTGTTTTATATAAATTTGTAATTAACATGGAGACAACTAGTGAGGGATTAGCAGAATTAAATATTAAAGAGGGGGAGAATCATAATAATGACAATGCTAATGTCATCAATGAAGATTCTGGTTTCGGTTAACACTCGACTGTAAGGGAGGGAAATGGAATTAGCGTACATAGTGTAGCAGAAGTTAGTAGCGCTGATATATCTGACCACGTGGGGGGAAGCAGATTTGAATCGTTAACCAGCGGTGATGTTAGTGTAGATGTTAGAAGTAGTGATATCTGTGATGCTGAGTCAGAGAGTTTCATGACAAATGTTATGTCTACACCAGTACTAATCAATCAAGTTAATATTCGAGAAAAGGAGAGGGGTAATGAAATAATTGATGCCCAAAAACAGAAAGGCGGTGAAGTATCAATGTTAATTGCTTTAATCGAGAGTATGGGAAGAAAAATTGAATTAAGTCAGAAAGCAGCCGAAAATATGGAGAGAAAAATTACCGATAATTGTGAACGACTTACAGACGAAATACGAATGATCAAGCAGGATATGTTGGTAAAAATGGATGAATGTATTCGGCAATCAGAAGACAGGTGTGACAAGAAAATAGAAAATATGGGGCAAATATTAAAAGAGGATATCAACTCAAGAATGGAAAAGGAAATGACGACGATGTATGATTATGTGGAAAAGCATGTGGAGACTACTAAAAAGAATGCAGAATGTTTAGTGCAACAGAAAGTTGAGGAGAAAGGGAAGAAAAGTAGTAACATAATACAAGAAGAGCAAATGGGCATGCGGGAAGAAAATAAAATAATCTATGAAAATCAGAGGCAATGTGCTAAAGGGATTGAAGAATTGAAAGAGAAGGCGAAAACTAATTCCAAAAGAATTTCTCGATTAGGAGAGAGACTAATGGTTATGGACAAGGAGGCAAAAGGGGTGACATAAAAGGTGGCGGAAGTAGCTTACCAGGTTGACGTAGTTAAAGAAGATGTGAGAGAAGAGATATTACAATTAACTCAAAGAGTCAAAGAAGCAGAATGACGAGGTGTGACTATTATGGGAAGCAGTAACATCATTAAGAATCATTTTAAGTTGCCGGAAGTAAAATTTGAGCCCGAAAGAGGGGTGCATCCTGTCGAATTTTTTGGAGTTTATAAGAATGGTTTGCCTTATGAATGGTCTGATGTGGAGAAAATTAGATATATTAAGAACATGTTACGGGGGAAAGGTTTTTCATGGAGTTGCGAGAGTGCCGAGGAGTGTAACAACTGTGAAGAATTTTTTTGATTATTTTTGAGCAAGTATTGGTCACAGCGGAAGCAAATAAGAGTAAGAAGGGATTTTTGGAATTGTCAATATTATAGTGGGCGTGATGGTAGTATGAAAAACTTTTGTGAAACAGTTTTGAAGGAATTGCATTATCTGGACCAAGAAATAGATGATGATGAAAAGATAGAAGTATTATTACAAAAGTTGCCAAGACCTGTTCAAGAGAAGCTTATAATAAATCAATGAAATAGTGTAGAAGAATTTCTCAAAGCAGTTGAAAGATTAGATCGTTGGAGTAGTACAAATGAACATGGACCAAGGGAGGATAGGAGGAATGATTTCAGAAATTATAACAGGTCAAACCAAGTGCCGTCACAAGATAATTTTAGAAGAGACATAGGCCGTATGAATGGATAGAACCGAGGAGATCAATTCAATAGGAATTCGGGCAACAATAGAAGAAGAGAACATGAAGACAGGAGCCGTAACAATCAGTGGTCGCACCACAACAATCGCCAGGCGTAAGAAGGGAGGAAGTAAGGCATCATGATCCTGGGCAAATGATGAGAAACTCAGTGCCACAACTGGGGCAGTCCGAACAGTAGCGGAAGAAGTCAAAACAGGAGCGAAGGATCGAGAGAACATGACCAAACTGGATGACGACAATAATAATCAATGTAGAACTGAAAGCATATGGGAGAAAACAACTGAATGTGATGTGCAAAATGTGAAGTACAAAAACGGAACACATTATCATGACAGAACAATAGAAGAAGAGAATATCCGAGTTTTTGAGGAGGAGGAGCCGCTAAAATAGTGGGAATGTTTCAATTTGTTAAATGAGGAGGAGCCACAGAACATTACAAGGATGTGTGAATATAATTGGCACGAAGAGGAGGTACAAGAATTGGCTAGAATTGATGTGGAAAATCATGAAAATCAAGACAAATGCGAGGAAAATATAAGGAAAAACACTGC
This sequence comes from Vandiemenella viatica, assembly GCA_031002005.1. Classification (NCBI taxonomy): domain Eukaryota; kingdom Metazoa; phylum Arthropoda; class Insecta; order Orthoptera; family Morabidae; genus Vandiemenella; species Vandiemenella viatica. The sequence goes on from JARYHS010007075.1 coordinate 4,644,686, forward strand.
AGGGAAAGAAATGTTACCAGATGAACTTGTATCAGGAGGGGTGGATGAAGATTTGTATGAAACTACATCAGTGGATAGTGATAGTACTAATGATAATGAAGAAGAAAGAAGTGAGAAATTATGCAGCGATAAAGATTATAGTAGTGAAGAGGAAGAAAATAGTGAAATAGAAAATGGAATATTAAACAATGAGGAAGCAGAAGAAGTAAGATTTTTCCTGGTGAGGAAATACGTCGTTAATGATGAAGAAGAAAGTATAATGCCAGAAGGGGCAAATGTTGGAGTTTCAGGAGAATGTGGTCATGATATGAGCTTAGTTGTGGGAAACAATGAATCCAATGTGGTGAATAATTTGTATGTTCAAACAGAATAAGAAAGAGATCTGGTAAGACATAACAGTAGGTGGAACACGGAAGACGATAGCCAATGTAGTAGCAGAGAATTAAATTTACATCAGTTGTGCTAAAAGATGGAAGTAAGTTAGAATTGTTGAAGTGGTCGCAGGAAGAACTTGAAAGGGACTTTCTGCAAGAAGAATTTTTAAAGGAGGAAGGACTAAAAGATTGGAAGAAAAGGAAAAAAAAAATAAAACGGTACGTTGTGGGGGCATAACATTGAGCTGACAAAAGAAAAGAATGAAGAAAAGATCAGAAGAGAGAAGAAACAGGCACGACAAACGATATAAACATGTCGAATTTAATTTGGGAGATTTGGTGCAGGTGAAGACTCAGGAGAGGTCATGCGAAGTAAAGGCGGAAATTAGGAAGTTCTTTGATGTTTACCAAGGACCATTAAAGATAGATCGGAAGCCACATAGGATCACCTACTGGCTAGTGTTTCCTAAATCTGGTAGAAAATTTGGGTTAAGAAACATAACAGACTTGAAATTGTACAAGGTTAAGAAAATAAGTGACCATAATATGTTCTTAAGAAATCTGGTGGTGGTGTGTAACATTGACTGGAAAAGATGCAGACTGACAGAGACAGTGAGTGATAATTGTTATAAACTCAGGAATAAATAAGGACAGAATTGTGGAAAATGTATATAAAAACAATGATTTGTGAAAAAGGTTGGACTTTATAACAAAACAACCAATTCTGTTCAAAGAAAAAATGTGCTTGTTTGTTATAAAGTGGGGGGATATGTGAGATCCCACTCACAAAATCATTGTTTTATAATTGTAAATAAAATAGGTTAAACATACTTCACAGCATAAGTAGTTTGTTTAGACACTTGGGTAATTTTAGGTTTTTTTAATAATTTAATTGTTAGTGGTTGGTACAACTGTTTTTGTTGGCGGAGTGGGAGTAGAGTTGTTAAGATGGTGAAGGGGGACTAAGAAAGAATGTATGGATAGGAGTGTGTTGGCAGTGTATTGTAGTAGCAAGCGTTTGAAGTATAAAATAAAGTTTGGCAAATGAATGAGTGTAATGATTGAATTATTTGACGATAATACCCATTGGGCTAAAATGTATAACCTGTAAAGATGTTTGTTGGCTAGTAGCAATAACACGTTAAGAGATATCGCTACCACAAAAACCAACAGTAGGGCCATATATTGCCAGTAGCGGGATATCTACTTACTGCTGATTAGAATTCAAAATTTGCAGTATGGACTTAGCACACTGAAAAAAGAATACATGACAGAATGTAAAAAGGGCTAAGGGAAGAAAACTTCGGCTTCAGATCATGGAGATAGACAGTAGACCTCGTATTTGCTACGAGACAGCTGCAAGAAAAGCATAATGAGTATGGAAAGGATCTACTGTTAGTATTTCTCAATATTGGCATATGTTTGTGTACAAAGGAGTAAGGTATGGAAGGCCTTGGAGAACAGAGGAGTTCCCAAAAAAACCATTAGGAGAAAGGCAGAACTGTACCAAGGAAGTGTGAGCAATGTGAAAATAGGGGAAGGAAGAACAGATTGGCTGAAACAAAGGAATGGACTAAAGTAAGGAAGTGCCCTCTCACGACTACTCTTTAATGTAATAATGGATTATATAATGCAGCAGGTGGCAGTGAGGATGGAAGAGTAAAACATGAAGATGATGGTTTCTGCATATGGTCTGACAATCTGGGGAGGAGATGAAGAGGAAGTGCAGTGGCAGTTGGATGTATGGTCATACAGTGTGGAGGAATGTGGCCTGAAATTTAATGTAAAGAAATGCGAGTTCATAGTAACAACCAGAAAGAAAAATAGGATAACACAGGGAATTGTGATGGCTTGTGAACAACTAAAGAAGTTAAGCAGCTTCAAGTACTTGCGAAGTGTATTAGAGGAATGTGGAGAAAATGACGGTGAGATAAGTGAAAGAGAAAGACAAGCAGAGATGTTTTTAAGGACCATTAGAAGCCTGATATGGAATAAAGATGTGCCACAGAGAAGCAAGAGAATAATTTATCACACATACTACGTGCCTCTCTTGACTTATGCTGCTGAAACATGGACAATGAAGAAGCAGGACATCAGCAGTGTACAAGCAAGCAAAATGAATTTTATAAAAGGTAGAATGGGAGTTACTAAAATGGACAGGATAAGCAACGAAGTGACTAGATGCAGCATAAAAGAGGAACCCCTTCACAAAAGGGTAGAGAGGACCAGATTGAGGTTGTAGTTGGTGTAAGAAGTGGTTTCATTGGGCATGTATGGAAGAGGAAACGTGGGAAACAAATGAAGATCTTGCATAGTTTTAACCATTTTGTCTTTGGGATGAAAAGATATCTACACTGCAATAAACAAAAGACACAACAAGGGCATAGCTAATCTTAATTCAGTTAATACTGAAAAAGCTTAGTAATTAACATGATTAATAATATGCAGTGTGTAACACAGAGAGGCAGTCAAATGTAATAATTTATAATGCAGTTGTGTTGGTTGATGCACAAGTATAAGTACCAAATAACTGAGATCTAGCTCAACTTGTATAGCAGGGGACATTGGGTAATATCTAGATCGCGATACCGCTGCAACCACTTACCGCCTCGCGATGTAAACACTTCCGGATGGCGAGAGTATGACATCACTATGATGCTGAATGTGACGTATACGTTCCGCTCACAGTTTTAAATGTCACTAACGGGGCCTTCCACGGAAAGTAGTCCATCACTAATACGTCTTATATCGAGAAATCATTAATTTTGCACCTGCAGTACAGGAATAAATTAATTAGTGATGAGGTTTTTATGCAGCCTGGACCACACTGAAACGTAACTATCAAACACCTTAATGCGGATACCTAATGTCGTATCTATCGTTGTTTACATCTTAATGCAGCCTGGACCATAGTGAAACGTAACCGTCGCACACGATATTGCTGAAACCCAATTTCCAAATCGTATCTATCATTGTTAGTATGGCCCAGGCTGCGTTTCAACCTAAACGCAAACGGTTATTGACGAAATCTTGTTTTTATAAATATTTTATTTCGTATGAATGATTTTAATAGCAATTTCAGCCACGCAAGGAAATATAGAAGAACGGAATCAAATACAAATCAAAGGAATTGTCACTAATAATGTTAACGCTAATGAACGATATCAATTATCAGTTTGGAATGTTGTACATATTATAATAATATTAGTAATTGTGCAAGTAATAATTTTCTTTAACTTTTTTAATCCATAATTTTTTTTATTATTAGTAGTATTGGTTACGTTCTATGGCCTAACGTGAATTTCTCAAATCGATCGAAGACTGAACACGTCACACACGGAAACACAGTGTCGTCATACTTTCTCCATCGGGAAGTGTTTACATCACGAGGCGGTAAGTGGTTGCAGCGGTATCGCGATCTAGATATTACCCGGGACATTAAATCAAATAGACAGCAACATCACCAGACTGGTACCAACATTTTGGAAGTATCTATATAGCTCTACTTCTCTATATAACCTGACACATTTGTTTACAAAATCAAACACCATCACTGAATCATTTCGTCTTCTTTCATCATTGGTACTCACATAAATAAGTGAAGTAGGTGTTTCAAGGAGAAAAAATAATTCAGTATTTCAGCAGAATAGATATATAACTCAAACTTTACATCATACAAATGGAATACATGTAAACAATTTATCAGGAATCTTGTGCTGGCACTTGCTGTAAGCAATAAGATGTGAATTCAATCTTTCTTTTTTTCACTTTTCACGATTTTACAAAAGTATTTAACAGTTAGTGCCATTCTGTTGGTAAACACATAATATATTTACAATACACCCTTAAAACTTCAAATTAAACCAACTGAGAAAGGCGAGATATTCAAGAAAAGAAAGTACTACAGAAAACAAACTGCTATCAGATAACCATGAATAAATCGAAACAACAACATAGAAATCACGGCACAGCACACACAAAGCAAATGAGTCCAGTAATCAATTTCTGTCCTTGTAACACCGATCACAAAAAAAATAAAATGTGCCTCCCATCAATTGGAAGATAGCCTTTGTTTTGTGAACCAGGGTATAAAGATTTCCAGATCCATGATTTTATAGTGGTAAACTAGTCTAGAAAACAATCAAAATTCTTCAAAATAACATTATTAGGGTCTGTAACAAATTTTCTAATGTGATTTACCTGATCATATGCAAAACATATTCAAAATTACGACGAATGTCGTACGATTCACCTTATACACACGGCAAATGTGATTAATAACGAAGATACACTTGTCAAGAAGGAAAATTAGCTGATTTAAAGTATGTACAACATGTAACCTATTACTATTAAACACCTTTTATATAAACATTGGAACCAGCAACCAATTCCGAATTGTAATAAGCAATGCATATTCCACAGGCGTCCGTAAACACTTAAAAGACAGAAACATACCTTCTGCTAACGAATGGCACATTTGTTGCCTCCAAACCGTTGCCTTTTCTAGTCTTTTCACCTCAATTCAAACCACACTAGAAAAACACATCTTCCTTCAGAAATCTGCTAAAAACAAACAAGGTAAATTCAAAGAAAGCTTACGTTGAAGATGACACATTCTACTCTCTGAAATTGAAAATAAATTGTCTTTTTTGTTGCTGTTTTCTGTTTCTATCCCTACGTTTTATGGATACAAAATACTAAGGTTCAAAGTTAAGCTATTATTTCACATGGAATAAGATCATTGTTGTATATTAAAAATACACAATTATGGCACTAGAAGTAAAACTGATCTTCACAAGGACTCCAAGTCGTCATTTGTTCAAAAAGGTGTCCGATATTTAGGGATACTTACCTTCAATAAGTTCCCAACAAGTATTAAATGTCTGGCAGATGATAAGAATAAATTCAGGAAAAAACTGAAACAATTTTTAATTGACATCTCCTTCTACTCTGTCGAAGAATTTATTTCTAAGGTATCTCCAAAATAAACTGCAAGTAGTTTGTATAAACGTAGTTGACATAATTAATGTTATGACTATACATCTTCTGGTGTACGTATTATTTTGTTATGCAATTGTTTATCTGTAAATTGACAATTTTCCACATCCTACAGAGCCAGTCTCTTATATTGGGATCAGTGTAAAATGAATGTAGGTATTGTATTTTGTCTAAAACTGTAAATTACATAAGTATGCATATTGAGCAGAAAAGAGTAGATCATACAATACCAGAAGAGTTGGAAGTAAATATGAGAATGCCACAGGGACCGTTGCTGCTCATAATTCTAATGATTGACTGTGTTGATGGGTTGCGGTCAGAGTCTAGGTATTTTTTTGGATGATATAATGGTATACAATAGGATCAAAACAGCTGCAGGGCGACCTGGATAGAATATCTGAGAATATCTGAATGCATTGGTCAGTATGAAATGAAGATAAATGCCAAGAAAAGTCAGCTTATTAGGTTCACAGATTAAAAAAAAAAAAAAGTTTAGTTATGGTTATAGGGTGGGTCGGTCAACAAGGGCCCTGGTCCAAATATATATATATATATATATATATATATATATATATATATATATATATATATATATATATTGGGCCTTCAGGCCAGATGGGCGACCTTTTATTCTTTTAGCTCTGGCAAGTTGCAGTGGGGGCCCCCTGAGCTGAGCATGAGGCCCCTCAGCAGCCCTCGGGGGCCCCCTCAGCTTCGCTCAGGGGCTCCCTCACCCTGGGGGCTCCGGTGCACTGCACCGCCTAACACTATGATAGCAACGATAGGAAAGATTAAAAATCCTTCATTCACTGGAGTGGGGTTTTGAGAGGATGTACCAGAGAAGTTAGGGAGTTGGGATACAACACTTGGTCGGTCCTATGGTTAAATATGGTGGTGTTGTTTGGGACACACATTTTGGTTATCAAATAAAGGCGTTGGAAGATGTGCAAAAAAGAGCATGTAGACTTGTTTGTGAAGATTTTCGATGGACCCAGTCAGTAACTGATACGATAAGGGAGCTGGATTTGGACTCATTGGAGAAAAGGAAAAGGGCGAAGAGAGTGCTGGGAATGTACAGGGCATATGTTGGTAATTTAGCTTGGAGGTATATTGCACAAAGAATTAGGAATAGCGTATGGATGGGGAAAGGCGACCATGACCAAAACCTTGCACTCGTTTTCAGGCATAAGGGAGTGGACAATTTTTTTTTTTGTTTGGTAAGTGTGTCAGGGATTGGAACAAATTACCAAGTGTAGTGGTGAATCATTTTCCAAAAATGCTTAAGGAATTTAAAATTTAAATTTTAAAATCATAATAGTAAGTGGGGGAGGAATTTAAGATTCCAATTATAAAAGTAAATTTAAAAAATTGAATATAAAAAGGTGTAAATGGATTTACTGGTGGAATTGCCACCGGAGTGTTAGCTCCATCGTAATTGAATTAATAATAATGATAAACCTTGGAGAATTCATCGAACCGACAGGCCTTGAGAAAATCTCACAGCAAAATCGCCTCCAAAAGTAAAAAAAAAAAAAAGCATTTGGGTTAGTCCAAAATCTCTACAACAAAAAATCTCAGACGAAAATTCGCCATTCCTACACAGTCATAAAACCGACAATCCTCTATGCAAGTGAAACATTAACACTTAACAGAAAACATGTCCTTGAAGAAATGAAAAAAGTAGAGAGAAAAATCATTAGAAAATTTCTAGGAGCAAGACTCACTAAAGATGGTTACAGACAACAATCAATTAAAACAACAGAAAAGTTTTCAAACATCGAAATTGACATCAAGAAAAGGCGAATGAAATTCTTCGGTCACCTTAAGAGATTACCAGAAAGTCGATTGACAAAAAAGTTAATAGATTATATAAGTTCACTTAAAAATCCAACACCTTGGCTGAATGAAATTCGGAAGGATCTTAAAATCAACAGCCATCTTAGAAAGAGACACCTTCAGACACAAAGTAGACAAATGGGAAATTATAACTGATCAACCTAAACAAAAACAATACAGACCAAAGTGGTCGGAATAACGCAAAAAAGCTTTCTCGGAAAGAATGAAAGCCTATTGGAACAATAAGAAGAACTCGAAGAAAACTTGATTCGGTCATTTGCTTACCATCTTCCATTCATTGGAAGAATTCGGCAATTATAATAATAATAATAAACACGGTTTTCCTTATGTCTTATTTACTACAGCGATTGAATGCAGCCACATTTGCATATATGATTTCAGCAAAAGGTGATCTTGGTGTATTTAAGTTTATTTTGACTCCGTTTCTTGACTGATCAAGCCGTGAAAATTAGACTTACGGCTACACAACTGCAACCATGTGTGGAGATTAGGTGCGGCTGCTCTAAACCATTACAGACTGTAAACTGTCTGCTAACGGCGGCCGGAAACGTTTCAAGCAGACAACAATAAGAAATAAAGTCATGGATAGAATAAGACTCTATGCCCCTAGAATAATGGCGAATGGAAAACATGAAAGCATTGGATAATTCGGTGCCTTCACAATAAACACCATCCATACACTTGTTTTACCCCGTGTAAGAATGACTAAACGGTTATTGATCAATGCACAGATATACTCCCTTAACTTTCAAGTACGATTATGTTATGTTGCTTCCCTCTCAGAGACAACCTCTCGCCTGGTCCGCTTCAGACTCTCTGACACTGATCAAGTTTTTCTGATGTCAAAGAACGCTTCCTAGCACCCACCTGAAGAGTTCCTTCAACAAACTCTGGCTGGATTTCTTTCAGATTCTTCCGCCAGTCATTTCCCGCCTCTGACCTATTGAGTTCAAACGAGGACTTTTCCTAGGATGATCAGAATACCATAAGAAATGAGGTGAATACCCTGCAGATCAACAGTTTCAACATCGACAATGACAACTACAGAGCACAGGCAGTCCAGTGCTGTGGAGGCACCAACTGTCGACCTATACTATAGATACACTGAAATTAAAAAGTACAGTTCATTTTATGTATTCCAGTTAAAACAAATAAAACATTTATGTAACTTACACCTAACTAGTTTGTTAACTGGCAGACTTAGGTTGCCAATAGTTTATTTTACTTGCAAATTTATTGCAGAAATCAATTGACAGATAAATATTTACTACAGAGCTTGTTGGTATACACTGTTTCAGGTGTCATTACTAGCACCGTGGACAACGAGACATTTAAGTACGTTACGTGAATTAGTAACTGACAGTTCATAGGTAATACTGCCAGATAATAAGAAAATAAAAAAAGAAACAGGCAGGTGAACATTTTCTTTGTTTGACGATTTGTTTTCTTAGTCGAAGTAATTACAATTTTCAAACAGTTATATAAAGTAGCAACAGTGATGCCCACACGCGGTGACTACATTAGTAAAGGAGAAACTCAGAACCCTTTATGTGTAATGCTTTTCATTGCCACAGATGCACAGGCATTCCTCTGAGGAAGGCAGGTCACGTTTAGATGGGAGATCGTCTAGAAGGAAATGAATCTTTTTGAAGCCTCAAGCTCCAATCGGGGCTATTATCTAGTATATTAATTAGTATTTACAAACAATCCCTCCAACTTCAAATCGGGCCCGAACACGCTTTCTCTGCACCAACAACACATGTGCAATAAATTAAGAAGCAGGCTGCTTGATTAAAGACTAAACGCCTTATTTTTTCGATAATATTTTCGCAACTGGCAAAAAAACTAAATTTAAAATATTGAGTTGTTGACTGTAAGAAATGTAAATTTTACTGATGCTTATTCTAATATTTCAAGGTTGTACGGGAAGTGCGGAACTCTATCTCCGAGTATCCTACGGGATGCGGCAGGAGCCATTGGAGCCCTTAACCTTTTTACCTTTTACTTTTATTTCCAGTCACTACATGCCTTCTTAATATATGGAAGTCAATTGCCAGTTAAAATTTAGAGAAGTTAATTTTTGTTTTTAAAAACTATCGTGCTTGTGTGAATTCAATTCTGATTACTAACAAATGACTATTGTGTAATTTGTTACTAAAATTACAGTAAAAAACTGATTCTTACTTATTTTATGTTTTTAATTGCCATCACAAATCCTAAGATTTTCTGTGCACAATATCGAAATTCCGTGGTTAGAAAGAAGGCACGGATCAAATACTCTAGAAAAAAAATTCTAGTTGTGGTCCTGGTTTCAAACCCCACTGAGAAGGGATGAAATATTTAAGAGTTGTTTTTGATCATATGAGTTGGGACGTTTGCGGATTCGGATCCCACATTAAACTGTAGGTCCCAGAGGAAAGGAACTGGCCGTCCTACCTCTGATACAAAGGCTTGCTACGCCTTCTTCGGATAGACCGTGATTGGTTAGCGGTAACGCTCTAGCCTCGCATTCGGTAGGACGCCGGTTCGAATCCCCATCTGGACCACCAGATTTGGGTTTTCCATGGTTTACGTATATCACTCCAGGTGATTGCCGGGATGTTTCCTTCAAAAGGCCATGGCCGAATTCCTTCCTTTTCCTTGTCCCCAGTCCTATCCCGTCTCTAATGATCTCGACATAGACGAAGCATAAAGCCAAAAAACCTTCTTAAGGAGACTCCAACCAAACTTCTAATTGTGGACTAATTTAGTTATATTTTATTACTTCGTAATTTACTTTTTCTATCGGCATTACTTTAATTCTCCGGATTAATTTGCCAAATACATCACGATACATATATTTTACATTTATAAATGAACAAATCGGTGTTACTCTGCTAGGAACAATTTGAACGCTGCACGTGTTTCTGTATTTGAACTAACTTTCATCTCAAATCACAAATTTTCTACATGTAACTATGTGGTAAATTAATTTGAATGTTAAAATCATAATACCTAACTGTTTTGAAGTATTCATAAATTTTTCAGTTTTTTTATGGTTTTGTTTGTTACTGCAGTCCTCAGAAAATAGGTAAAAGCAGAGAGACGTCAGCAGTGCTTGCGGTGTTGTGACAATACCGTTGAGGCCCGAGGCAAACTCGTGGGATGGGCCTCCGTGAGCTCCGGATTTGGGGGCAGCAAACCTGGACACCCAGTTATGGGCGACTTTTGCACTTTTTTATTTTTTAGCTCTACTGCTGCCTTGGGCTGCTTTTGAATTGGGCGGCCGCTCTCACGGGTCTCGAGGGCCTAGGGTCTAGGGCCAAAATTGATTTTGCCAGTTCTGCCACCCTATTGATACGCCACTGACTTTTTGGCATTAGAGCTTAATCAACAGCCTGTGATTGTGCTGGGAACAATCGGTACCTTTGCTATTGTTCCGTTTACTCGCTCTACCACCTGTGTAATCCTTGTCGAAAAATATAACAGCTTTTATACAGTATAACTGAATATTTATAATTAAATAATATCAGCAAAATTGATATAAATCAAATTTATAATTTTTTTAAAATCCTAAACTCTACTGGCAAAAAACCAGGAATATAAAGAAATAATGTGTGTAAATTAACTTTAACCAAGCACGAACTGTAAGACATAAAATTTTATTCACTTCATAACTCAGTTCCTAACTCAAACAGATATATATTTTTATACTTTTTTCTTTTATAATCATATTGTATTTATAAGATGTTTAATCATCTTGGCAGAGCGTGGTGGTTGAACAGTATCGTTCTGGCCTCGCATTCAGGAGGATGGGTGCGAATCCCCCTGCAGCAATGCAGATTTCGGATTTCCATTGTTTCCCCAAATCGCTTCAGCTAGGATGGTTGCTTGCAAAGGTCATGGCCATACTTTTTTCGTTCCTTGTCCTCAATCCTTTACCGCCTTTAATGACCCTGACAGGAACAAAAAATCAAGATTTGACAACTCTTCTTTATTGGCAATAAATTCCAAAAAGTAATACCACACTTGAACAGTATCGTATTGGCAACATAAAATTTCGCACACTGGAGGAATATTTCACATAGCCGCACAATAGCGAAATGAGAAGGATTAAAGGCACAAGAAACAATTTTTTATTGAGTTTATTTTAAAGAAAACTACAGAATGCTCTGTACAAAGCTAAAAGAAACAAATTATGTTCCACTGTAAATTTTCAAGTGAAAGAATTCAACAAGTTTTGCACCGGCAATACTCAGAAAAAAAGATTCTTACAGGACTGGCAGCTTAGAGTGTTTTACTGTAAATAAAATGGCTAGGCTAACAAGAAAGATTTTAGTCACCGTGCTTTCTGTTTGAATGTAGTAAACTGTAGCTCCCAGAAGCCACATCCATCACTTTTAGATTCGTGTTGCTTTGTTTACACACTCACTGAGGTAGGTTGAATGCAGGAATTGCTTTATCCACGCCATTTACTGTATGGGCTGGTTGAACTCAATCTCATCACGGTAACTTCACGCTCACAGCACTATTAAAACAACAAATAGTCGGATTTAAATTAGATCCGACTGTTTCGTGCTTAAATGTATCTGTGGAGTTAAGTGGTGTAGCTAGGTCAACAAGGGCCCCAGTGAAAAAATTTATTTTGGGCCCTCAGGCCAGATGGGTGACCTTTTGTTTTGATTTGTGTTGCTGGTAGCGGCCCCCGGAGCTGAGGATGGGGCCCTTGAGTTGTGCTTAGGGGCCCCTGAGCAGTGAGCAGTGACGGCCCTTTGGTGTGGGGGGGCTTCCTGTGTCTCAGGGGTCCCCTCAGACGACTGTAGAGCTAAAAAAAGGTCGCCAGTTTGCCATGAAGGCTCGGGGGTCCTCTCAACCGCACTTGGGGGCTCCAGAGTTGCGCTTGGGGGCCCCCTGAACGTAGGGGCCCCGGTGCACTGCACCGCATAGCCCCATAGTAGCTACGCCCCTGGTGGAGTTCGTGTTTTCGTGGTACAGATTCTGACCCAATTGAATAGACTCCACTATGACAGGAACAGATTAGAACACAGTCCACCAACAGCAAAATCTTATTTATTAGATATCGAATGTTGATGAGTAACAATTTTTTCTTTTCAAGACGGAAAGCAACTTGAAATTATTACAATTTTCTACTTATTTCGCCATTGGAATGAATTAATTCCATAAACGTTCCTAAGGAGTGTTGCGGGCAATTTGCAGCAGTTTTCGCAGTTGATGAAACATAATTTGCATGAAACAATATTGTTCCTCTTATTAATATTACTTCATACAACTGCTTCGAAAGAATTTAAATGTTTTATTGTTAATTATGACTGCAGATTTAAAAAATCGTCAGGGATATTTTTTGTATTAGTTATCTCTGTTTCTAAATCGATTATAAGTAACGTGCTATTGAATAATCACTATAAGTAAAAAGCAAATTAAACACCATACGTTGCATTTTTTTTTTTTCCTTACAGCTATGCCCCTAGTCGACGTGTAGGACATTGAAGGCAAGAAACCTTTGAGGGAAGGAATTCGGCAATAGCCTTTTGAAGAATTTTTTCCAGCATTCATACCGAGCGAATTCGGGAAACCTGGAAGAACGGGTGGGTGATTGAACGCGCGTCCTCCAGAATCCGAGGGCAAAACGTCACCGCTCACCCACCGCGCTTGGTCACGGGTAATGGAATAATATAAAGTTGTAATAGTAATGCCCCTGTCAAGTGGTCCAATACAAGCGATTCATGATCACAGATCTGCGCCCACGCTGCTCGTACATTTCACACTGCCAGAAGCAGCCCGATTCACTTTCAAGACGATTTTCCTAGTGTTGAAATTTTCGAGAATGTCCCAGTATCAATCCCCTGATCATTTAAGTATATATATAAAGTGTGAGTAATTACAAAACTACCCCATGTTTTTGATCCACCCACAGGAAGGTTCCTGTGGCAACCAAGCATTCGGATTCTGGGGAGCTTGTAATAACACCTCAGAGAAAGTAGGAGTTCTCAGGAAAACTTCCACAAAATTACATTCGGACCATTAACCTACAGAGAATAATTCAGATAAGAAAATTATATAACATGACTACTGAACTTGATAAACAGAATGTCATATTACTTGCAGTGCAGGAAACACCGATGACTGATCACAATACAATGGATTATGGAAACTAAAGGATCTTCAAAAGTAAGACCAACCTACGAGTAGGAACAAACTCAGCGATGTTAGGAATGGCATTCATTGCATGGAGGAAGGAAATATATGGAGACGACGCAGGAGACCTTCACCACGCATTGAAGTGAAGCAGGGCGGAGGAGGAGTGGGGGGTGGGACATGGCCGTAGTGGAGGGGGCATGGCCGCTTCAATACAGACACGGGGAATATGTACATAAACCTCAAGGGGGTTCTAGGATAAAGGTGACGCCGCAATGTGGTGATGGATTATTATGTAACTCGATATGACAAAAAATTAAGAATAAAATTTTTTGAAATCCTGCTTAGTTTCCGAGATATTCTGTCCCAAATGTGAAATGGTTTTGGTTGAAATTCAGAAGAAAAAATTGGTCAAAGTCAAATTTGTTGATGGATTCTTATTTAAAAAGACGAGACAAATGAAAAATAAAGAAATTTTTTTCAATATCTCACCTAGTTCTAGAGATATACTGTATCAAAAGTGAGGTGTCTTGAGTTGAAATGGAGAAGAAAAATTTCGCAAAAGTCAAATTTAATGATCGATTCTTTTGTAACACGACGAGACAAATCGAAAATAAAAAATAAAATTTTTCGTTATCTTGCTTAGTTTTCGGGATATACTGGGAACATCGCAATTGTTTGGAAGCGCAATATCGCGGCTGCCGCCAGTGCGCATGCGCGAGCCTGCTTCACCAATTTAACGTCACTTCTCCTCCATATATTTCCTTCCTTCATGGTTCATTGTACCCAAGAAACTACTGCACTCTGTGACTGAAGTCAATCCAATTAATGACAGACTGATTGAGACTCAAACACAAAAATAAACAGTACACTTTCATCAACGCACACACGCCTGCAAACGGGGACAGCAAAAAAAAAAGCCGAACGAAACGGAAAAATTCTGGGAAAAATTGGAAACCATCATGATGAAAACATCCAAAAGTGATCCAAAAATCCTACTGCGGGATTTCAATGCACAAATTGAAAAAAGAGAAGAAATAATGGAAAACAGTGTGAAAATTCCCATTGCTCAAATTTACCAATAAAAATGGAGTGAGACTGCTTTAATTATGCCAACAAAATGACCTAAAACTTATGACTTATGAAGAAACTAAAAAACATGGAGGTCCCCAATACAAGCCATACGTGAATATAAGTTAGACCATGTGGCAATCTGACATAATGAACAAAAAGAAGTACAAGACGTTCAGGTGAGACGAGGGGCAAACATAGATTCAGATCACTACTTAATAAGAATCTAAATTACACCTAGGAGAATTCACAGGAAGATCTCAACCGTACTGAAAATCGATGTGAAAGTACTTGAAACCTCAACATTTGGAGAAGAACTGGAGAAACAACCAACTAGAAACTGGTCAAACTTTAAAAACAAAATTGTCCAGAAAGCAAGATAGCTAATTCCACTTAGAAAGAAGAGAAAACATCCGTGATGGAACACAACCTACGATAGTACATTCGAAAATTGACAGAAGGCAATTTTAAATTTTAATAGTAACAGAACGGAACTCACACACCAGGAGTTCCTTAGGATCAGAAAACAAACAGCAACGTTATCAAGAGACAGTACGTAATCGATTAACTGAACTCCATAGTAAATGACTTCAAGATTAATAATATGCGAGATTTCTACAAAACCTTTGCTAATCAAATCAGAGGGTATACACTACAAACTCTGTGTTTCAGGAAAGGCAACGGGAATTTTGCACTAAAAACAAAGAAAAATGTGCAGAATTAGGAAAATTCTTTTCAAAATTACTAAACTGCCCACATCCAACAAACAGATTTTTAACAGAAGAAAGCGGGAACAGTGGAAAAGAATCAGAACCCCCAACTCAAAAAGAAATTTACAGACACATACAGAATCTAAAAAATAACAAAAAATCCGGAGAGGACAGGATAGTAGCAGAACTTCTGAAGAATGTAGGAATCAAATCGTTAAAACAGATTACACAAATAATACAAGAAATTTGGAGAAATGAAAAGATACCGACAGACTGGAAATGTTCACTTATCCGTCCACTTTTCAAAAAATGAACTAGATCTGACGTGAATAACTATAGAGGTATTTCGCTAATACCAGTCACATACAAGATGTTATCCACATATCCACATGTCTACTCAAAAGAACTAAAGAACAATTGAAAAAAAAATAGTGACCCACAGGTTGGGTTGAGACATGGAAGATCGTGCACAGAATACACAATCTGAAAAGTGTACTGAATTTGATGGCACTTAGAAGTGGACCCATAGTGTATATATTCGTTGACGAAAAAAGCATATAATTCCATAGATAGGCAATCCTTATTTACTATCTTAATAGATAGAAATTTAGACGACAAAACCAGACGATTGATAGAACAGACACTAACCAAAACCAAATTCAAAGTTAAATACATTGGTGAAATATCAGAACCATTCGAAATTAAAACAATAGTAAGACAGGTAGATGGATTGTCACCACTACTCTTCAACATTGTAATGCCAGAATGGGAAAAATAGCTGAAAGCAGAAAACTTGTGGGCATCCATAAAAATCGGGACAAAAGGACTGTACATAACATATCTGGCATTTGCCTGGCAATCATCACAGACAAAGAAGAAGTGGCCATCAGGCAAATAAAAATCCTCAAGGATTGCGCAGAAAAAAACAGGGTTACAAATTTCATTAAAAAAAAAAAGGCAACGGAATTCATAGGAAACAAAATAAAAATTCAAAAACTAATGACAAAATATGATAAAATAAATAGGGTGCAACAGTTTAAATATCAAGGCAAAATCATAGAACCAACAGGACTAGAAGGGAAAGCACAGGCAGCAAGAGTACAGAAAATGAAGAAAGTAATGGCGCTAGTACAAAATATTTACAACAAAATATTTATTTCAGACAACACCAAGATAAGACATTATAACACGGCAATTAAGACAGTAGTAACATACGCAAGTGAAACATTAGCAATGAACACAAAAAAGCAACAGAACAAATCAAGAAAGAAGAAAGAAAATCCTGGGACCCAGAGTGAATAAAGATGGACAGTGTAGACTTCAAACCACAAAAACTAAAGAGAAAATATCAAACATAGAATCAGACATGATGAAAAAAGGCTGAAATTTTATGGACATCTGAGTAGACTTCCGAAGGAAACAATCTCAAGACAAATTTTAGAATACACACAAACAGTAAAAACAACAGCCACATGTATGATTACGAAAGCTTCCGCGGTCACTGTATGTATTATCTTGGTTCTCCGGGTGGAGCATCGTCGATTTATTAAAACCTAACGTTTCTGCCATCGTGCTGTGGCCTTCTTCATCGGACTGATTGTATAGTTGCTGCTATCGCTTTATATAGTCGCAGGAAGCGAACGCGCGCGCGCTAATCGGCCGCGCACCGTGCCCAGTGTAGGCGGTAGGATGGAGTCGTTCGTCTTGGGTTTTCCTGATGTTTGCAAACCACTGTCGGCGTTTTTGTATTTCTAACGCTTCTCTTACACGCCTAGGCCACCATCTGCTCTCAATGGCTATAAAGCTAGTCTTATCAAATAAAACTGAGTGGCCACTATCGGCTGAATGTAGAACTACAACGGACTTGCTTGCATCACAATTTTTAAAATGTCTGATGTGCTCATTAAGCCTCTCCTTAACGGTGCGTCCTGTTTCTCCCCTATGTGAACCTTGCCCCAACTACAAGGAATTTCACCCTTGGTGTTTGCAAATGTTCTCACTTGTCTTTCACTCTGGTCAGGATGCTGGACCATTTCCTAGGGGCCTTGTATACGGGACAGATGTTCATCTTTTTAAGCAGCCGGCCAATCTTATCCGTCACTCCTTGGATGTATGGCAGGAAGGCCACTGCCTAGTCAGGTGGTTTGTTGTCCTCCGCCTATGATGTTGCAGAGCGAGACAGATTGGAGGGGTCAAGGCATGCCAAGGCTTTATTACAAGCAGCTTCGCTGTAGCCATTGGCTAGAAACTTCTCCTTTAAATTACTCTTTTCAGCAGCCATACTCGCTTCGTCACATATCACGGATGCGCGGGGATTTATTGTTTTTAAAATTTCACTTTTGATCGCTGGATGATGGTGAGAGTTAGAGTGGAGATACTGATTATTGTGCGTAGGTTTTCGGTATACTTGGTGAACCAAGGAGCCATCATCATTTCTCGTAACTAATACATCAAGGAACTGGAGCTGGTTATCGATTTTAATCTCCATAGTAAACTTGATCTTATCATGGGCTCTGTTTAAATGATCGAAGAAAACATGAAGCGACTCTATTGCATGGAGCCAGATGACAAATGTGTCATCCACAAATCTCAGCCATAGCGACGGTTTAAAGGGGGCTTTAAAGATAACTTCAGCTTCGAAAGCTTCCATGAATAAGTCGGCGACTACTGGGCACAGTGGGCTTACTATGGCGGCTCTTTCCTTCTGTTGGAAAAAATGGTTTCTTGTACTGAAAGAAGGTGGTTTTCAGGCAGAATTAAGTAAGTGAAGGCAAATCCAGTGGCAAGCTGAGTGATTCTAATCGCTCTCTGAATAAATTAATGACCTCGTCTACTGACATATTGTTAACAAGCGACGTCGAAGCTGGCAAGAATTTTATATTCTCCTAGTCGTCTGTTCATGATAATTTCAATGAAATGGGAGGAATTATTAATGGTGGAGGAAGAGTTCCTCAGAATCTTATACTTTTCTGCTCAATATCTGGCCAGTGGATGCGTCGCGGATTGAAGAGCTCTGACGATAGGTCTCAGGTCTGTGTGGATTTTTGGAAGGACGTAAAATCTAGGAGGGAGATTGTTGGAAGTAGTTAATTTCCTCTTCGCTTTAGGCGCGATTGAGGTTGCTTCACGTATTTTGGTGGCTACGAGGCGTCTAATCTTCTGTAGTGGATTAATTTTTAACTTCTCATATGTCTCATCCTGTAACAGCATCTCCACCTTCCGATGGTAATTGTCAGAATACATAACAACAGAAGCGTTGCCATGGTTAGCTGTTAAAATGACTATATATTCCCTCTCCTTCAATTGACACAGGGCAATAGGTTCTTCTCGAGTGAGATTCGGTGCAGGTAGTCTTTACGTTTGCTACTGCAGTTTAGTCACATTGCTTTCCATATCGCCAGGTAATGATTATATGTCCAGCTTAAAAGATTTTCATTGGTCACTGACATCATTTTGGAAACTGAAAAATCACATGATAACACTCGTACAGTACAATGCCGTTACACACCAAACTTTGAACTTGAAATAACTCTTCAGGTAGCACTATTATTAAAGTTGCTTTGAAATTCACTTGAATGAACAAAATTAGAATTAATTTATCAACGAGTGGTGTGGTGTCACATGGTTGATCCGAATCAAAACAACTTTTTTTCATAACATCAATACTATATGAGGTGTCCACGGACAAGAAAAATTCCGTGACACATCTGTAAATTGGACCAGTCACAGTGAAACTTGTAGGACTCATGATGATATGATTTTCTGATATGGGTCTCTAGTTAGGATGCGAGACTGCACGTGGGACATGGATGTTGTTGGACTCTTTGGGTAGCCTACATGGGTAGTCTCACGTGCAATATCTTACCGCGTTGGATCGTGATTGAGAACCATCCAAAAGAGCGTTGAACAAATTGGTTGGTCACATTTTTTAATTCGGTAAGGTATGATAAATTTATTTAACTAGTCATAAATGAAGACAATATAACACAAGCAAATTTATTTGATTTCGTGGTAATACAAATTGTTGTTTGCATTCAACCTACCTATAAAAGCTTCGAAACAGGTTTTGTTAGCATTTAAAATCATCACTGATCTAATTCATTCAAAATAATTAAAATCAGTATGTACCGAGATTATTTGATTTTCTATACATATTTTACATATTGCTTTATGAGACATTAGTGAATGTAAAATTATATAACTTTTCACTTACCTTCAGGTATTCACCTCGGAGGACTTTATAGATTGCTTTGCACATTTCACATATGAGGAGATATTTTGCAACTGAATTTCATATTCTCTGTGTCCAGAATTCACAATATTACTATGAGGTATTATTTTGAGACTGAACACGCACTGGCTATTCTTGAAAGCATATTAATCCCTGGTTCTGCCCTTGTCAAGCTACTGCTGTAACCATATAACTTTCTGGATACATCATTGCTTGTTCGCCCTTCTGGCATAGCATTTTAAGCAACGAATATTTCAGACTATCTCTTTATTCTTATTAGATACTACTGCCTTGCTGTTATTCACTTATCATTTTTAACTAATTGTTTAGTCTTCTCACCTTACTGTTCCACTATGAAGCATCTGGGTATTTTTCTAGTAACCATTTCTTCATCGCTTGTTATTACCCTTTGATCTCTTCCTTCTTCCTCCCATGGAAAACTTTCCTAAAATTTCCTTTCAGTTTTGGAATGTGCACCCTCTCATAACTATATTCATACCAACCTTCTTTTGCCACTATTGAAAGGTATTTCAATTCAGATTGATATTCGACTGTGGCATTAACAGTTTGTCTTTTTAAAACAATACTTCTTTCCATTGATGGATCAATTTTCATGAAGAAATCAAAAAACTCATTTGCCATCCATATACCTTCACTCATCATCATCATCCTCAACAGTTTCCAACCACTGACCAGGTCTGCTTCGTGCACAAGCCTCTCATTTTCCTTCTTTCTCCCCACCTTGTTCCAGTCCTCTCCTCTCTTCCGTACACACTGCTCCTCTCCTTTCAGCCATCCATCTCTTGGCCTTCCTCCGGGTCGTTTACCATGCATATTAATTTCGTGGATTTTTGTTGATATTCTCTGGACCTCCATTCTCTTTACATACGGTATCCATACCATCTGTCTGGTCCTCTCTACCCTTTCCTGTAGGGTTCCTCTTTTATGGTTGCATCTAATCACTTCATTCCTTATTCTGTCTAATTTAATAACTCCTATTCTACCTTTTAAAAACTTCATTTCACTTGCTTGTACTCTACTGATGTCACACTTCTTCATTGTCCATGTTTCAGCAGTATATGGCAAGATAGGCACATAGTACGTATGATAACTTACTCTCTTGTTTCTTTGTAGCATACCTTTATTCTATATCAGGTTTCTAATGCTTCTTAGAAACGCCTCTACTTGTCTTTCACTTATCTAGCCATCATTTACTCCACATTCCTCTAATACACTCCCCAAGTATTTCAGCCTGCTTACCTTCTTTAGTTGTTGACCTCCCATTACAATTCCCTGCATTATCCTATTCCTCTTTCTGGTTGTTACCATGCTAAGGTGTTAAGTATTCGAGCCGTCTACTTCTGTTGCAATGTTGTTAATATTTTAGTGCGATAATTTTTTATACGTTGTGTGTGGGATAGGTAGAAATGTTGGATATTAGTAATTGGAGCGTAAAAGTAGGGAAGCTTCAATAATGTTGCTACCTTGCATCATTTTTTTTTCCGCAGGTGTAAAAAGTTAGTTAACTTTATCTTCGGGGAAATGTGACCTATCTGACGTAATATCTGCCTTCCCTCGGACCCTGTTACCCTTTAATCTATATTATTTTATTTTATGTCATATTTTAATTAACATTTTGACTCTCTTATAGTAATACCATCAGTACTAACAACGAAGTATTGATTGTTAGGCAGACTAACCCATTGATGTAGTGGCGTGTGTGAGTCCGAGGGTTTTCCGTCGTCCGGTGAGAAAGCGCTAACTAGCGATCGAAATACACATTTTGTACGCGGCGTAATTAGGTTAATATTAGAAAATTTATGATAGTGGGCTTGAGCTGCGGCATGAGCCTTAGCTGTGTGAATAGACAAGACAATTATAGATTTAATTTCCAGGATTTCAACCTGTCAGGAAAAGTGAAGTTTTTTATGTTAATTACTCATGGTTATGAAATAAATCATAATCATTGGATATACGTGTTATTGATTGACAGCAATAGCACCTTTTCATTTTACTGAAGCATATTGAAAGTAGTAAGAATAAATATCTTTAGTAGAGTGAAGGAGAAGGAAAGTAACATACCGTTCATTTGCTCGTGATAGACTAGGGCCGTCTGTACAGATAGCATTAGGTATTGCAGTCGGCTCTGGGTTGAGAATAGGTTACAGAAAAGACAAGCTGCCAGTCAACTGCCTGGCCTTCGCAGATAACTTCACTATCCTAGCATCTAGTGTGGAGAAAAACCTTTTTCTCAGGTACAGCCAGAGATCCGTTTCTTCTTGAATTATTACTAACAAACGTTATCTTGGTGTATATCTTCATTGTTTGCTAAAGATAAAATTAATCAAACTATAGCTACCTCGAAAAAAATACTTAATAATAACATTTGCTACTGCAGTTTAGTCACATTGCTTTCCATATTGCCAGGGAATGATTGATTATACGTTCTGTTTAAAATATTTCCATTGGTCACTGACATCGTTTTCGATATTGAAAATTCACTTTTAAAACATTTCTGATAACGTAGAATGCCGTTTCACGCCAAACTTTGAACCTGAAATAACTCTTAAGTGAGCAATATAATCAAAAATGCGTTGAAATTCACTTGAAAAAAAAAATTAGAATTAATTTATCAACTAGTGGCGTGGTGTCACATGGTCGATCCGAATCAAAACAACTTTGTTTCATAACGTCAATACTGCATGAGGTGTGCACTGTCAAGAAAAAATACCGTGTTACGTCTGTAAATTGGACCAGTAACAGTAAACCTTTTAGGACTACTTATGATGATCTAATTTTCCCAAATGGGTCTCTATTGGTACGTGAATGGGCTGCGAAACTACATGTTGGACATGGATGTTGTTGGACTCTCAGGGTAGCCTAAATGGGTCCCTCACGTGCAATATCTTACCGCGTTGGATCGTGATTGAGAACCATTCAAAAGAGCGTTGAACAAAATAGCCGGTCAATTTTTTTATTTAGGTAAGGTATAATAATTTTATTTACATAGTCATAAATAACAACAATATAACACGAGCAGATTTCATTTGATTTCCTGGTAATTCAAACAACCTGTAAAAGCTTCGAAACAATTTTTGTTAGTATTTACAATCGATTTAATTATTTCAAAAGAATTAAAACCAATAAGTATCAAGATCATCTGATTTTCTATACATATTGCTTGATGAGAGATTAGTGAATGTAAAATTATTTAATTTTTCACTTACTTTCAGGTATTCACCTCGGAGGTCTTTTATAGATTTCTCTGCACGTTTCGCATATGAGGAGATATTTTGCAACTGAATTTCATATCCTCATTTATTTTCTGTGGTCAGAATTCACAATGTTATTACAAGATGTTTATTGAGACTGAACACGCACTGGCTATTCTTGAAAGCATATTAACCACTGGTTCTGCCCTCGTCAAGTTACTGCTGTAACTTTCTGGATACATCATTGGCTGTTCGCCCCTCTGGCATAGTATCTTCGTTGTTGTTATTAATACTACTGCTTTGCTGTTGAGTTATTCTCTTTCCATTTTTAACTAACTGTTTAGTCTTCTCATCTTCCTTTTCTACTATGAAGCTTCTGGGCATTTTTCTAGTAACCATTTCTTCATCGATTGTCATTACCCTTTGATCTCTTCCTTCTTCCTCCCATGGAAAATTTTCCTAAGATAATGTTTCAGTTTTGAAATGTACACCCTCTTATAACTATACTCATAGCAACTTTCTTTTTTTGGACATTGGTCTACTGAAACTACCTATCCACATGAATATTGGCTTTATACTCTTATTACTTCAATTACATCTTTAGTCTGGAACCCCCTTAGGTTTGGCTCAATTTGTCATTAAAATGTTTGAAAGTCTTCTTCCTTCTATGATTGAATCTGCACCATTACAAATCAACGCCACCATTCATGTTCATCCAACTACCTCATCTAGCGTCTAAATATTCAATCAGTTTCCTCACGAGGGCTCATTTTGCTAAGCGATTCTTCATCCGTCTCAAGCAGTTAAAAACGTCATCCTTTCCTTTGCATCTTCCCTTTGTCAGTAGTAAGAACTTCATATTAGTGAAAGAAGTTAGTATCTTACATTGTATGTGTGTGTAGTGGAGGACCATAATTGATAATATTTTATATTTATTATACAAAACAAATAGTAATGTAATCAAGGAGGTGAAGTTTATTAGTAACAACGAGATTTCGTTGGCAACTGATATTAAAAATAGAGATGTTACTGTTGTTGCAACAATATTCAGGACATAGCTTCCACTAAAAACTGTACGAACTTTCTTTGAGAGCAAGATAAATATGGTTAAAATTTCTCACTTTTCGGCAACAACGAAGCAATTACTAAACAATCAAATGGATATAAAATGATAGGTACACGAAATTCATTTTAACCCTTGTTTAATTATTCGTAATAGCGAATGAAATATATCAAGACATTCTAAACTTGGCTAGAATTCGAGCCGTTTAGCTATGTTGCAATGTTTTTTATGTTTTTCTCTCTGTTTAAAGCAACATATTTGTAAAGAAACACAACATCCGCTGCAGAGTTTCGACGGTAAATCGAGTGGACCGGTGTACCTCACCAACAATAGGGCAACACGCTGACACACACTCCCTGATAGCTAAAAATCGACTGACGACGAAGGAAAGGCTACAGCGTCCAATATCCAGATTCTCCTGAATCTGTTTCTTTTCTTTTTTGCCTCAATTTTGTTTTTTGTAGTTAATGCCGTCCGGTGTAATGGTTGATTAACCAATAGTTGCCTCCGAATTTCCCTTTTCTATAAGGCTGGTACAATACAATACAATACATTCATTTTCCATTGATCCCAATATAAGAGACTTGCTCTGTGGGATGTGGAAAGTTGTCAATTTACAGATAAACAGTTGCATAACAAAATAATAAGTACACCACTAGATATACAGTCATAGTATACATGGTACATTAAACACTTCCATCACAAAATAATACATACACCAGAAGATGCGCACGGAACGCAATATTTTTGTCATCACGGTGGTAACTGTGATGGTCCACCACACAGGATACAATAAGTCTGTAGCGGCAAATGCTGGACTCTCTCTTGCGAAGAGATATGTACTTCTTAACTTCATTCTGTAGACTTACGAAAATTTCACAGATTAATAAATTCATATGAAAGCTGTCTAGTGATGAGAAGTCTCTGTTTCTTCTGCTTATACTAAACACAACAAATAGGCTGTTCAGGGTGGCAGTAGTGATATCATTGTATTTTCTTTCCAGCTAGGGCGATCAACTGTTTCCAAAACTGCGAATTGACAGGGATTTGAAATTGCGTTATCCCTAATACGTGACCCCAGCGCTTTGATTTCTATTTTGCTTCTGCCGTTCATTTGTGGACTTATACCTTTACAAATTCCCACACAAAACTGGTTGGTCCCTTCAGAAAGGGGAAAATAGTTTTGAGGAATTTGTTTCATTTTTGGACTATTTAAGAGGGTATACAACTTTCCCATATTTAATTCTTCGTGTAAAATGTATGGTATTATTAATTTTATTCTCTATCCAACGGGAAACAGGGCTCTATTGCTGTCTGTCTTAAACACATAAATTGAGAAAATTTGAAAGGCCAAACCTTCACATTTTATGTTTTTCGATGACTTATTTCTTGGAACGGTTTTCACACAACTGCGGGGCTAATAGTATAAATAAATGTTTTCCCCCATACATTCGCCTCTCAACTGAAAGAACATGTTTAGTAGAAAACTAAGACATTTCATTTTCATGCTTCTCAGCTGAAAATGTACAAAATGGGTGGATCGTTTCATTAAACCAGTCCAGAGATCGATGACAAGAAGTAAAAAAATCCATTGTTAGACATATTAATGAACTTACTCGATAAATATATATATATATATATATATCGTTACTGATATCCATTCATTAACAGTCTGTGGTGAAATTATCGTAAACGTTTTGCGTTTCTTGCAAAGATGCCACAGAATTATGAATCCAATAAATACAATAGAGAGGTGTAGTTTTTTTGTTTGGTAGTTTTATTTCAGAAACAAAGAGTGGAATGTTTCTTCTTCTGTGCGCAGTATCTTTGAATTTGTTGTTAGTGCCACATGGTTAGTTGTAATATCTGTTTGTATGCTGCAATAGTACCTATTCCGTTGGGAAGACAATTAACAAAGGTAAGTTAGAGGCAATAAATGTGACTATGATTAGAGAGGAGATATGTGTCTGTTTTTCGGGTGCTTAAGGATTCCTGGAGTACATGTATTGCTTATTTAAATTCGGAGGATAAAAGTTCTTTGTCACCCAATGATGAAGTGCATGTTGGTGATGTACTTAGCGTTGTATAATATTAAATCAGCCCATCCATCTTCTTGACAAGAATAACTTAAGTATTAATGATGTGTGGGGTGTGTATAAGTTGAATCTTAAGACGTTTGCCGTAAGTTTAAATATACCGTAACTTGTTTCATCAGTTGAAACCGATAGGGCAAAATCAAATACAGAGCCTGTGAATGTAATATAGAGTTTCTTATTTTGATTTTCATTGTTTCTAGAACAATAGTTTACATCTTTAATGCATTGATGTGTAAATCTTTTGTTACTATTAAAAAGTTTTTTTTTTGTCAACTTATTAATTTCTATGTGATAGTTGATCACTGTTATTTAACTTACTTTTCTATGCTGCACCGTGCGTTTTATCTGATTTAACAACACAGCGCCAACAGCATAAGCTATTTTTTATTTGTATGGTACATATTTGTAATTTTCTGACAAAATTTCTGACTTTTTTCTTTTACTTAATTCAATTAATTAGATTTTGATGTGAATTTCCGACAGTGTGTTGGTTAACAGAATATCAGTTAATCAAGAAAGGTAACAAATGAAAATTTATTTTGATTGACCGTGTGAGTCACATTCGCAGATTCGACATCAGTTACTATCCCCTGATTGCTCACAGCAAGTGCCAGCACAAGTTTACTGACAAATTTACATGTGCTATATTAGTATATTAGTTTCTTACTAAGGTGTTGAGTTATTTTATGCTGTAAATAACATAGTTTTCATGAACCTTGTAAACCTCTCCTCTGTTGCTTTTTGTTGTTGCCAGTAATGGGGGAAGATAAAAACAAACCCTTCGGGCATAAGGAAAACAGTAAAATTTTATTTTGTTGATATGAGTATTAGATACTGAAAGAGGATTGCTATATGTGTTACAGCTGACACTGAATAAATTTTAAACTCAAAAGTGCTGTAATTCAAAATTAGTGGTTTAGAAAATTATATGCCATGTGCATATGTTCCAACCCAATTATCGGCGATAATTTATTTGCTGTTCATTACAGTAATTAAGATATTATAATAGACATAAGCATGGTGTTCAAGCAGTTCTGTTTACTCACCCTTGCGTCAAATAGATCCCATCTGTCGCTGACTTTCTCACATATAACAATAGCTTACCAGCACTGTTTTCACAACATTAACAGCATTTTCTCTATGCGATTCAATGTACTTGTGTTTAAAAGAAAAGTATTATTTCTTGTCCTGGTCACTACTGTTAATTAGTTGTTTACCACCATAACAAATATTTTCATTACATATCTATTGTATAATTAATTAAGTTCTCCATCAAATGAATTGATCGAATTGTAGTCTGTATGAAGCTACATTCACATTTGGATACTTGTGGCAAAACTTGTATCGGGACTTGTAGGCCCTATAGTTGTCAAGTCACGGCACTTTACCTCATACAAACTACTTATACATCTTGCCACTGCAGCAGTGTCTACAGAAGAATCTTCTCCTACAATTTTGATGCTATGCAATGATTGTTGCACCTTGAATTTATTGTATGAACCTTCCAATGCTTGAAATTCTCTACTCTTACATTTGTCACCAGATTCTTTAAAATGGACTTTGGCATCTCACAGATATTTGACCATTTGAGGGCACTCTTTTCTGGTTATGATCTTCAATCCATATGGTAATGCAGCTGTCACTTTCTCAATTGCTACTTCACGAACAATTTTTGCCAACATTTAAGCTATAGAATTCCATATTTTGTCTTCAGGTTTCTTGATGAATCGAACAATCAATTCGTTAACATTGAAAGAACGTGATACGGATACAAACCATTTGCCATGGCAAAAATGGTCAAGCATTTTTATTTTTACTCCAAGCGGCAACACAACTTTTTTCTGTATAGGAACTAATTTTTCTTTGCTTCGTAACTGAATGTATATGTGAATAATATAAATTTCAAGCGGCGAATACAAAATTTGTTATCCGTCAATACTGAAACCACGAATATACAGGGCTAGTCAAAATGATTGCACCAATTTCATGATTTTTCTTTTGGCTGTCCTATTATAGGTACGATAATGGGGTTTGCTATTATAAGACAAGTGGCTCTCCAAATTTCAATTGCACTAAATGCAAGCTTCCCGCTAGAGAGTACGATGGCTGAAAGTGAAAAAGTGTACATTGTTCAAGAATTTCATTCAACTCAGTCTGTGTTAAGTGTTCAGCAATACTTTACAACAAAGTTTGGCAAGGATCCCCCACATGACTAACACCATTCGGTGTAGGTATAAACAGTTTAAAGCCACGGGATGCCTTTGTAAAGGTAAAACAACGGGTCACCCTCTGTGTCTGAACTAACCGTTGAACATGTGTGCACCAGTTACGTTCGTAGCCCAAAGAAGTCTACTCCTCGGCTGAGCAGGGAATTAGATATTCCACAGAAGACCGTTTGAAGAATCCTAAGGAAGCGACCGTGTATATGAAGCCTTACAGGTTACATTTGCTACAAGCACTGTCGCACAACGATGAAGTGCGTCGTTTTCAATTCTGTGCCCAGTGTCTGGAACAAGACGAAACATTTGCAGGTAAACTTGTGTTTAGTGATGAGGCCACTTTTCATGCGAGTGAAAAGTGAACAGGCATAATGTGCGCATTTGGGGGACCGAAAATCCCCATGCTTATATGCAGCATGTTCGTGACTCTCCCAGACTGAACGTGTTTTGCGCGATCTCATGAAAGAAATTTTATAGATTTTATTTGTTTAATGAGGTGAAGATCACAGGGAAAATCTATCTGCAAATGTTGCAGAATTGGCTCATGCCACTTCTGGAAGCTGACAGTGAATATTTCATTTTCCAGCAGGACGGTGCTCCACCCCATTTTTCTCTAGTTGTCAGTAATTTCCTAAACACCAGGATTCCAAACAGATGGATTGGTCGTGCTGGGGATGCAGATCGTCAGCTGATATCATGACCTCCTCATTCCCCTGACCTAACCCCCTGCTACTTCTTTGTTTGGGGTTTCGTAAAAGACCCAGTGTTTGTGCCACCAATACCAGTTGGTCTGCCAAACCTGTGGGTTCGCATCACCATTGCATTTTCTCTCATCGATAGAGACACACTGTGTCGGGTATGGGAAGAACTCGATTATAGACTTTATGTGTGCAGATGTGTCACTAATGGTGCACATATTGAGCATTTGTAGACACTCGCAAAAACTTTCACAGATTGTTTATATATCTGTGTAATCTTGTAAG
Organism: Vandiemenella viatica; assembly: GCA_031002005.1. Lineage (NCBI taxonomy): Eukaryota > Metazoa > Arthropoda > Insecta > Orthoptera > Morabidae > Vandiemenella > Vandiemenella viatica. The sequence goes on from JARYHS010007075.1 coordinate 4,673,635, forward strand.
TGTATATCAAATAATAACTCTGTAGTCATTTTCTGAAATCACTGCAATCATTTTGACCTATAGAAAGTTGTCACAATTATTTTATCCACAAATACTGAAACCTCAAATAACGAAACTGCGAATAAATAGCATTGACTGTACATTATTTTTTCTGTATCATATTAGTTGGAAACACATTTATTATTAAACGTTAGCAAAAAACGTCAATGCAACTGTTTTTATGTGGTTTAATGCCATACATGTTTCACTTCTCATCGATTAAGAGACGAAATGTGTATGGTATAAAACTATGTAAAAACAGTTGCATTGGCATTCTTTATTACCGTTTAATTTATTGAGCAGCTGACAAGAAATAGCATATAAAAACATTATATTTAAACTTACTATTTATTGTTGATTTGTAACATTTTTGGTTATGTTATAAAATTAGACTTATCTCGGATTTTAATATGTTTTCTGTGGAGCACTGTAGTTACAAATTGGTTCTATTCTCATTTGCTGTTTAAGTTCTTGTAGTTGGCCCACTATTATCAGAGTGCTGATACTGTTGCTCCTAAGGGTTTTTCTGTTTTGCCTGTGGAGAATTCTGGATTAAACAACTGTCTTGTCTTAATTTTACATTGTCTCTACAAAGGCTGATATTTTTTTTAATAATTTGAAACCAGTTTATTATCTATGTCTGTAAAACAAAAAAAGGATAAATTTGAACTAGAAAAACTCAGAAAGTACTGTGCAGATTTAATGGGGTTTCCACTGTATTAAAGCTTAGAATCTCAGTTAAGTTGTGTGGTACATCTTATGTTTCAACGTTACATAATGCCCGAACATTAAATGAAATTCTCAATGTATGGTGACAAATACCAAAGATGGAATGACTAGATGTTGCATTCCACAATAAACACACCACTAAGATATTTCTGACCATAACCTTTAATGAAAACAGTAATATCAGTATAAAATACTAACAATTTTGCAAACTTATCAAAACTTAAAATATTCTTTCCTTTAATTTGAGATATTCGGTTTTTAAATGCCGTAGATGGCTGTAATGAATGCAAGAAACTAATAATGAAAAGCAACAGAGATTTTCTTTAATCAAAAGCTATGCCAGACAACTACAATATCTCTTTCTATCGTCTTTGCCATTATGTTCACAATAAAATGGCGCCACAGTTTGTAATTTCTGAAACAAATCAAAAGTAAAGATTTTTTTTTTTCATATCTCGCTTAGTTCAGAATACTTGATATACAATTCTGAATACCTGATACTCAATTGTAAATTACTGATTTTAATTGTGTGCTCAAATGCCAGCTGTAGAAACATAATAATAACATCTTTAGCTCCCAGTGGCAGACTAGTCAGTATACTGAGAGACAATGTTTGATACTGTGAAAACTCGGGCGTAATCCATTCAGCAGTTCTCAGGTAATGCTAGATTATTCATAAAATAAATGTGTCGTTATGTCTTAAGACATACATTAAATTTTAACTTTGACCACAAGCTATCAAATTTGGAAAATCCATTCAAAAGCTGTATTTTCTTAGTGCTGCTGGAATAAACAGACACATTCCAATTACATTTTTATGTATCTGGTATGTATTAAAGTGGTCAATGTTTCGATTTTCTAGCCATGACATTAGCAGATTTAATTACACTGAAATATAATCTGGACTAAAATTAAAACTGGCATTCCGTCTCAAAGTATCCAATCACCCCATTCTTAGAACTGTGCTCCTAAATCACCATTTAGTTTAATACTGAAAATCAATGAAGCTTGAATCTTTTTGGATGAATAAAAATAGTGTACGGCTAAATCAACTTCGACCTACTCCTTTTCTTGGTAAGGTGCGGATGAATCTAGGTTTGCTTTAATTCTGGAAATAGATAGCGCGAATTGTATGCAACATGGCACACGTTTCTCATTACATGAGTAAAACTGTTGTATAGGGTAAATCAATTCCAACTAGACTGGGCAACGCCAGGAACTCTGCTAATTATTGCTATAGGAATCTCCATTTGTTATGTGTTTAGGTACCAATAATGTTTGTTACTTATTTTTAGTGCGGCTTGAGTCTATTTACTCTATACTCTAATTGTAAAAATGTATCCAAAATGGCTACCGAATCAAATAAAGTGTTACCATTTTAATATGTGACCTTTTTTTTACTTTGTAGCTGGATAACTTCATATTTACTGCTGTTCTTTAGCTGAGTGTGAAGGTCTTTGGAACCATTACTGGTCTCTTAGCTTCGTCTTGCATCGTGTGTGTCCTCTTAATACCTCTTTCCTCCCACACGCTGGCTTGCTTCACCTCCTTCCAGAGTACCCTGCCAACATTCAAATTATATGCTAATTATTCTTTTTAATCTACAGAAATGGTGATGTCTTTTTGTGATCTTAATTAGATTTTGTATTCTTCCATTCACATAGTTTTCTTTTTCTTCACCTTCATTTTCAGATCTTGTGTACTAATACTGAGACATTTTTATTTGCCGTTGGTCAAGTTAAGGATTTTGATGATCACATGACCAGTAAATCTGACATAGTATGTCATAATCATCTACCAGTTGGGTTGGCTTTATGCTTCTTTCTTCCCATCACTTCTCTATTACCATCTTGGTCCATTCCTCTCCTATTCTTCTCCGTTCCTTACTCTTCCTATGGCTGTTTGCCTTCTGTTTTTATATTGTGCACTTCTCTGCTCCTCTTTTCTTTCAAAATGGTGATACCATGTCTTGCCTCATTTATCACTTCTTGCATCAAGAGTGATGGGTGAGCAGTAACATCCTGGCCTCGCATTAGGGAGGATGTGGTTTTGAATCCCCGTCCTGCTATCCAGATTAAGATTTTCCATGGTTTCCCTAAATCACTCTATGGAAATGCAAGGATGGTTCATTCAAAGGGCCATGACTGAATTCCTTCCTGTTTCTTGCCTTCCCCTAATGATCTCAAAGTCCACGAGGTGTAATACTGTAAGCAATAAAAGAGGCTCCTATTTTATTGTGTTTATAATCATTTCATTCCTTAACCTGTCCATTTTAGTAACCCCTGTTATTCTTCTTGGAAATTTCATTTCACTAGCTTGAATCTTGGTGATATCACACTTTGAAATGTCTAAATTTCAGCACCATATGTAGGAATGAGGTCAGTATAACAACTGCGCGTCCAAAATGGCTTAAACATTGGTGAGTAACTGTTAACAGATAAAAAACGAAATTCACTAGCTTTTATTTACGAGTGCTGCCATCTTCACATTGAGGTCGGAAAAGCTTTCAGACCACCCTTGTGTGTATATATATATATACTTCAATGTGGTACATTCTTATTACATATGGTATTCTAATTTTCTTAAAACTGTTTCTGCCTTCCTCTTTACTTGTCTCACCTTTGTTCCTCCCCCTTACCTCCACAACAGTTCCCAGGTATTACAAACTGCTTGCCTTCTCTAGCTATTCTCCCACCATAACGATTCCTATTGTTATCCAATACTTCTCTCTGGTTATTAGTATATTCTCGTTTTTATTCACATTAAATTTCATACCATGTTCACCCACATTATCTGTTAATAAATCCACTGCACTTCCTCTTCACCTTCAGATAATGAGAACACCTGTAAAAGCCATCTTCTAAATATTTTCCTCTCCCATCTGCCTTCTCCATTATATCATCCATGACTATGATGGAAATTAATGGCCAGAGAGCACTTCCTTGTTTTATCCCATTTCTTTGCTTCGGCAAAGGCTCTCCCTGTTTTCACATAGCTCACACTTCCCTGATATAATTCTGCCTCTTTACTGATTGTTTCTTTTTTTTTCTTTTTTTTTTTACAGTTTAACGTCCCTTTTTAACAACGTGGTCTTCAGAGACGGGCGGATTGTTTCATTTGGAATGCCTCTGTTTTCCATTATGTTCTATACCTTTCTGATGTGTACACAATTATATGCATTCTTGTTATCAAGAAATACCAGAAAGAAATGTTTTAAATACTCACAGTGCTTTACCTGAAATTGTAAAGCTATGTTTAGATCTCGCACAAATTCAGAACTTGTATCAGGAAATGTACCATATCTTATTCAGGCATTTGTATCGGAAGTTGTGTGAGGCCTTCATTGACTTGGATGAATGTGAACCTTCTGTTTACATCAGTATTCACAAGTATCAAAATCTGCTTGATACTTGTAAATACCGATATGCTACAAAGTGTCTATTTTCATTTGAACTGTCAAAGCATTTGAAACATCATTTTTAAGTGTTTGTGCTTACTTGATACTGAAACAGAAAAGGAAACGTAAATGGGTGACAAATATATAGACATGAAATAGAAGGTGCTTGTATCATGTTAATGAATGAACTAACTTTTGAAATTACATAATCATTGTGAACAGACAAAGGGAACCTTCTGCTTATGATATATGCATTATGTTAAGTTTAGCTATTGTGCATGGGCATCTATGAGATACAAGTCAACAGTAAAATGATCATATACAAAATATATGAGCAACATGTGTGAGATACTCTGGTATTTAACAAATGTACGTATGAGCACTTTATATGAGACAAAGTCCTGCAACTTGCCAAATATACAAATTCTGAACATGTTCCAAGTATCCATGTGTGAACGTAGCTTTACATCACAAGTGTGAAGTCTAATATTGATCTCCCTAGTCAGAAGCTACACTGCTCTTCTATTAGCTCTTTTTTAAGATATGTAACTCATTTTTCCTTCAAGGGTCCTGTCATACACTTTGCATTTCTGAATTTTACTTTGGGAGAGGTTTCTGTGAGAGGTAATCTCCTTGTCCTACTCCAGTTGTGATTTTGAAACTATGGTACAGTTCTCTTCTGAATTTTACTTTGGGAGAGGTGTCTGTGAGATGTCATCTCCTTGTCCTACTCCAGTTGTGATTTTGAAACTCTGGTACAGTTCTCTTCTGAATTTTACTTTGGGATAGGTGTCTGTGAGAGTTTTCTCATTGAGAATGCGTGTTTTATAATCTACACCACACTCTCGCAGCACTGCGAAGAGTGTTTGGTGGTCAATCGAATTGTAGGCCTTCTTGAAGTCCATGAACATTACAATGATGTTCACACTTCTTGAATGTTTTAATTGGGGAATTGTTTATAGATTGAAGATCTGCTCGCTGGAAGAGCGTCTTCGCCAAAATCTTCCCTGACATTCACCAATTGTGTAGCCACACTGATTCTCCACATTGTCATGTAGAATCCTAGACAGAAATTTATAGGTTACTAGTAATAGCAATATTCTTCGATAGTTGTTGACATCACCTGTGTCTCCTTTTTGTGCAGTGGGTGTATTAGTTCTGTCCTTAAGCCGTCAGGATTGGGTATATGGCCTCTGCGATAGTACTTTCGCCTGCTTTAATGGCTTCCGCAATGATGCTCTTATTCAAAGTGATTATATTATCCTGTAGGAGCCACATTATTGAAGTGTGTCAGGGAAAAGGTGGAAAATTTTTTCTTCTGGACCTACAGTTTAATGTAACTGTTGAATTATCCCACTGTGCTTAATACTCATAAATAGACCATTGACAGGGTTGTAGAATACAAACTAAAATACATTTACAAGCTCCAACCCATACTGGGAATCCAACATGGCACTTCTATACTGTTTATAGATTAATTCCTTGCTCATACATTTCTGGACTTCAAATGAAAGATGGAGAGGTAACTTAATAACAATGGTAGTTACAGATGCTATTGGTGGTTCTAGTGAATCACGTGATCTGTTTCCGCCAATATTCAAAAGCAAACGACTGACTGAAAGCAACGTAATCATCAGGTATTTCTGTTCAGCAAGTCTTTTGGCTCATAATAAAGTGGTGAAATAAAGGTTCAAGAACAGCAGAATATCAGAGGTACCTGACTAATGGTTTGTGTGAAATTTTTCCAATCGACTGTTATACTGGTTTATATATTGTTGTTGAATAGTGAATTCAATGCAAATATGTGACATATGACGGGAATTACTAATTAAAATGAAAGAAACGTGTGAAGTTAGTGTAGGTTGGTCTTTATAACCAGCTGGCATCAAGCATAGCTCAGTGCGTATTATAAACATAAAATAGTTATTAAGGACCTCTACTTCAAGATCAGTGTTTATATTGGCAATGTCTTGAGTGGTCTCACAATAATTCTGTAGCGAAATATCTTATTATAGATAAAATGTGAATTTTTGTACATAATTGATACACAAAACCTTCTGTTTCAATGAGTTCTACGACAATTATTGTGTTATTTACAGTGTTCAAATTTAAGATTCACTGTGGCTTGTCAGGTGACATATCAGTGTTGTGCAGTAGTATTGACTGAAGTCTGCTACTGTGATTGATACACAGAACATGACATTAATTCTTTACGTTCCAGAGTTCAGCCACTCACATTTTGAGTATATAGGACTATGAACGCAGCCTGCCCTACCCAGTCTTTGCCACTGTTTATTGGGCAGAAACACTTAACGGCCGTATCAGACACTTTCTTTTCCATTATACTGTCTATCAACCCTGAGGTCATTAAGGATCACTTAACCCAAAAAATGTTAACGGATTGAGCTTTGTGCTAGTGCACATTCATTGAGTGGGGTGAGTCATCAGTAGAAGGTAGATGTGATAAGATCGCTGTGACATGATTAAAGGCCTGTGGGGTCAAAGGATCCTAAATTTAATAAACTAAGTGGATGTAATGCTGGACAAGTAACCTCAAATCTAAAAATAATTTAAATAAAACCTTTCACCTAATCATATTTTCAAAATGTGTAACAGCGTTTCCAGGAAAGTATATTGTAATTTTAGGAGATTTGTGTTGTCCTGTTACTGCAGAAAAATGTCCTATATGCACACAGAGGCAATTACACGTTCATTAACAAAATACATGGAAAAATACTCTCCTTGAGTCCGTGAAAGCTACTATTTTAATGTTATACTTTTAGAATTAGACCGATTCCTGTATACTAATTCACTATTGGATTGCTTACTGATGTGTTTCTGATACATTTTGTTTATCAAGCATGTACTAAGGCAGCAGTTTACAAACATTATTGGTACACGACCCACTTGGAAGTAAAAAATTTTTCGCAACCCATCTAATATGACAGTCTATCTAATATCGAAATGGGAAATATTGTATGACCTCGATACACTATCGACTATCCTATCCTCGAAAAGGCAAATTTTAGTACAAAAACAAGAATTGATAAGTCATAAAACAACAAACATATTATAGATAGGGAAGCGGCTGCACAATTACCTGATCAAGTTGTCCGCTGAAATTCCACGATTAGAAGTAACTCGATCAGTGTATTAAAATGCAACGGTTCTGCCAAGTCGCTTTTTGGTGGAAACCACCTGCAGACCCGGTTTTAGTGTTTGTAAGGTAGGTTTATCACTGTGTTTCAATGCACCCAAATGTATGAAAATTTGTAAGACTCAGAGCAGGAAAATACAATGGTAAACTTACCACTCAACCACTAAATTGGGTTTTGTAGGCATTTTCCACCAAGATATGACTTGGCACATCAGTGGCATTTTAATTTTCAAATCGAGTTTTAATTAGTCCTAGAATTTCAGCCATCAACTCGATGAGGTGATGCTTTGTGCAGCCACCTTCCACTTTATTACAAAGATAATGAAAAATACATTTAATTATTATAGAATCACAACTTTTCGATCAGTGAGATTTCTGGAACTGGTGTTTACTGATAAGGGCATTAGCACTGGTTAATTTTAACATTAAGGGGGGACATAGGCAAAATTGGTCAAAATGTGAAATTTTTTTTTTGCCTCCATATAATTCTGTAGCATGTTAGAAATACTGTCTCCAATTTTCACGGATTAATTCGAACTACAAATGATAAAAAAGATGTCTTGTTTCAGTCACTGCGCAGTGCCACGCCCACTTCACTAGATGACATTCTCCTTGTTTATACATCTTCATAAAATCTTTTATGTGGATTCCCCGTAACTTTCATTTTTCGGTGTATAAGGAATATTTATTCCTGAACCACTGGAGATACATAAGTGAAATTTTCTGCAGACTTTGTTCAAACTGTAACACAACTTCCTGTGGTTCAAATTTTTTCTATGTGTATTTCTGTCAAAATTATTTACATTTTTGACAAACTGAAATTGCTTTGTTTCATACACATAATTTTTAAAAATAAATTGCAAGACTTCTAAAAGAGATATTAAAAAACTGTTCCACACGTTTGCTTATCTGATTACTAAGTATTACCTACCACAATATGAAAATTGTAAGTAAAGTAATTTTTGAGAAAATGTTCCTTGTGTGATAGCATGTTTTAGGAAAATTTCCAACAATTCCAGGATTAAATTTTTTGAGAACAAAATTTGAAAAAATTCCACAATGTAGCCCATAACATAATTACTTCAAGTACAAAATTTTGTTCAATTATCTTTCAAACGCCGAAAACTGTGTTAGATTATGTAATCACGTCCATTTTCTTCACATTTTCTACACATAGACTATTTTTGCATTTGTCTTTCAAAAACAATAAGATATATGTTTGTGGCAAAAGCCTCAATTTTCCGCGATCCACTAAAACACACGCCGCGACCCATAGATTGGGAACCACTGCACTAAGGTAACGAATTTTTGTTAATCAAAATTTCACGAGGGTGGGAGAGAATAGACATGTTGGATATTTCTATTAATTGCTATTAATGTGTTATTTGTCTGTGGAATACGTATTAATGACTTTCTATGACTCGTGACTTCAATATGTGGTAAATAATTTAGTAATCCATGTCATTTTCGATTCGTGATTTGAAGGCCAAAGTAAACAACGAACACAATAACAAAGCTAGTGGTCCCTTGCGCTGAAAACACTGCACTGTTAACTTCTACTTTCTCGTGTAGCAGCTCCTTAACTATGAGCATCTGATGATGGAACTTTTGTACAAAACTTTTGAGGACGTTGTGAGAAACACGTGTCATATATTTAATGAAGGTTTAGGGGGCATCCACAAATTACGTGAGGTTTTTTTCCGGATTTCTGGACCTCCCCTCCCCCCTGGTGAGATTTCGTGAGATCTGGCTGGACCCCCCCACCCCCCTCTGGTGAGATCTGGTCCGTGAGAACCCCTCTATAAATCGCCCTGGAAACTTTTGTAGACCTTTTTTTTTAGGTCACACCCTAACTTTTTTGACGAAATACCCTCCTAAAATTGACTTTGGCGCAAATTTTTTTGGCTCTACTGTCCCCAAATTTTTAGCAAAATCTCACGTGAGATTTCCGTAGAGCCCCCCCTCCCCCTGGTGAGATTTCGCCGGACCCCCCCCCCTATTTCACCTCACGTAATTAATGGATGTCCCCTTACGATTGCTTAAGTTAAGGATAATGTTATTGATATATTACTGTTGACGCCACAATCTGGTTTCTGCATCCAGGACTGTGATGGACGAGACGGCTAAACTGATGCTTGCGGCAGACGCGGGCAGCGTGCACACCGTCAGAGTGCTGCTGTGGTCGGGCGCCGACAAGCGGGGGCGGACTGCGCTGCTGACGGCGGCGCGACGCGGTAGGGGCAGAGTCGTCGCCATGCTGGTGGCGGCGGGCGCCGACGTTAATGTAGCCGACGACCAAGACCGCACGCCGCTCCATTGGATGGCGCCACGGCGTGACGTGGAGGCGGTGAGAGCCCTGCTGCAAGCCGGCGCCGACACGAATTCTGTAGACAGTCGCAAGGAGACTCCGCTGCACTGGGCAGCGCTGAGCGGCATGGCGAGCGTGGTGCGGCTGTTGCTGGCGAGCGGCGCAGAGGTCGACGCGAAGGAAGCTCGCGGCTGGACGCCGCTCCACACTGCGGCCTCCACATTCAACGTGGAAGCGGCGAGGGAGCTGCTGGTCGCCGGAGCCGACACCTCCGCCAGAAACAAGTGGGGAGAAACTCCGCTGCACGTGGCGGTGTCGCATACCGGTGTCGACATGGCGCGGCTTCTGCTGGAAACGGCAGACGTCGACGTGACCGACGGCGACGGTTGGACGCCGCTACACTGTGCGGCCAGTTACAGGCACCTGGCCGTGGCCAGAGAGCTCCTGGAGGCCGGAGCAGACAAGGCTGTGAAAAACAAAGACGGGCAGACGGCGTGCGACATGTGCCGGGGAGAGCGAGAGCTGCAGGAACTGCTCGAGTAGACACTGGGACACCTTCAAACAGTAAAAAAACATCAATAAAAGTATAACAAACTAAACTTTTACGATATTGACTAAATATCTATGACAAACTATTTTTGAGTAATTACTATAAAATCAGCGATTTTATTAATTCCTTCCAATTCTTGGAAATTTCTCGAAGAAGAAAAATATTTGATTTATGCAAAAAGGATAAAAGAAATCTGATTTCTGTAATACTGCCAAATAATTTACTATTAAATAATAGCTATTTGCATAATTTTGCTTGTGTTTTATTGAATTTTAATATAAATTGAAGCCATTCCTCAAACAACATTTTTTAATTAATATTGTTTCTACATACCACCACAATATTTGTCAAGCTTTGTAGAACAGAAAACAGAGAGAACACTAGTGACTGAGCTATCAGTGTCGCTGCTCCCGTCCCTTGTTTCAGTCTGTTGTGTTTGGACTGATTGTTCTGATGACTACGTTTTCTCATTCTTTTCTGCAAACATGACTTGGCGTTGCTATTACAAAACTAATTACAAAATACCAGCATATAGCAAAAAAGTTAATTACACATTCGTTAACTCTCTCAGTTCCTTAAGTCAGACTGAAAACATTTAGCACTCAGTAATGTCTTGGTATTGTACTGATTACCTAATTCATGCTTTGAATTAACAGACAATGATAATACCAAAATTCTGCTACCCAGGTCACCAACCTCTTAAGATAATATTTAGCCTACGCATTACATTATTCTTAATTTTGTGTAATTACTACACAGATCTTATTGGTCGAGGAATCATGTGATGTGTATCATGAGAGCTTCTCTTGTTCCTGTCGTTAATCCCTGGCAGATGTGGTTGGACTGAAATGCTGCCACCGAGCGTGGTGGTGTAACGGATAGCGTTCTGGCCTCGCATTCGGGAGGACGGCGGTTCGAATCCCCGTCCGGGCATCCAGATTTGGGTTTTCCATGGTTTCCCCAAATCACTCCAGGTGAATGCCGGGATGCTTCCTTCAAAAGGCCATGGCCGAATTCCTTCCCATTCCTTGCCCCCATCCTTTCCCGTCTCTAAAGACCACGTTGTTAAAAAGGGACGTTAAACTGTTACAAAAAAAAAAGAAAAGAAATGCTGCCTGGACCACACAGAATCGCTTTGCAACTACTTAGTGGCCACAGTGATGGCTCTGTTCAACTGGCTGGTACGTGTGGCACTGCAGTTACTTTTTGTCAGTTTATAGTCTCCAATGCTGCTGTTCTCTGCAACGCTGGTGATGTAACTAGCTGGCGATCTTCACATGTCCACTCTGAATCCAGTACAGTGTTAAAAAACATTTAAGAACTCATCCTAAACCACCAATCTCCTAAAGGTAGATAAGTAGTAAAAGTCTATTTAAAAAATATATGAATCCAATGCTGTAACAGCAAAATGTTTCACGAAGAAATGTGAGATTGTGTGTCGCCATGCGGGGATCCATATTAACATACAATGTAACAACGTAATACGAGTCACTTTGGAAGTAAATCTGTGGTTTTCAGTCTGGCTTTTTTTGTAATTGTATTCTTCAGAAAATGGCTAAAACTGGGAAAATTACCCACCTTTGACCCTAGAGGTTAAAAAAATAGTCTCGAATTTGTTTAAAAATGGTTGGTAGCACTGCGGTTGTTGCATCTCATCTGCCCTTCTCTGTTTCCGTTCACATAGTGCATTAATTCCTGTGATATAGTTGCACTGTAAGCAATTCCAAGACTTCATTTTCAGTATTATATTTGTCCCAACTCTTTCCACAAATTACAAGCCATTGTGATGATCAGTGTTTCATCATGGCCTGGCTGTCAGACTGTGGCTGCTTCATCCTGTGCTCTTACCCCTCACTAAACAGTATTAGAGAGTAATGCAGCACTCAGTGAATAATTTGAACACTGACACAACTAGCGCAATACAAAATCTTCCATCGAGAAATGTCTGTTAAACACAAACTGATCTATGTATCGAATACTAATGACAATATTTTTTTCTTATCCACTTCTTTTATAGCGAAATTCCCAATTCAATGAAAGATTTGTTATTTAAAAAATTATTTTCGTGTGAACATGGTGTATTTCTTTTTCCAGAGGTGGTCCGATTGTATTTGAACGTAACATTCCTTGTAATATTTTGCTGCCACAAGCATATGTGATACCATCTCTGGCGATGTATTCTCCCGAGTGTAGTGCTTAACTGCCACCATACAAAACAACAGTGTACAAGCTACAACAAATTAATTCACATAGACCAATATCTGCAACTGGACACAAATATAACACAAGTAAGCTGTATTTTAAGGTAAACATATTTTTAAAATGTTTTTGCAGTTTAATGAACTGTTGAGGAATAAATTCCATGATTTTCAGTGACCTCTGATGCTATCATATTGACACCTGTGCAGTCTTGGCTACAATTTTCCTTGTCTAAAAAATTGATAAATGTCTTCAGATCACCGACACAGCTACTGCCACAGAGATAAACAAGCGAGCTGGAGTCACCAGACGCATGCGCGTCTCTCTCGTCTGTTGACCAAGCTCTCGCTATCTCCACAGCTACATAATAGTGTACATGCTGTGTAAGTCATTTTTTATCTTCGAAAAATTGGATGTAACCAAATAATCTATTACGATAAAAGTCTAGCAATTAATGCAGACATCGTTTTTTAGGATTATATTGTGTTTTATCAATGCGGAAGAGAAATAATATGATACAAAAAAGTATTTTGCCGTAGGTGTAAGAACAAAGACATCTTCTATTAACACTTATGATTTATTTATCCCAAGAAAAATCCTTATGTTTTGGTTTTTTTGATCAAATGTCATTAAAAATTTATTTAAAGACTTCATTGAACTGAAACTTTATATTTATATGGAAAGGACAGATGAAATATGAGTGGCTGCCTCGAATGCAAGTCTTTCCCAAGCCCATCCACTTACATATATTTACTTGAAGGGTTTTCACCTGAAATATTGTATTGTCTTTGTGTGTTGTTTTGTGTTGCTGCTGCCCTCCTTCCTTCAACTTTGGTGAGTGTTGGGTGTATTTCATCTGTCCTTTCCATATAAATATTGCCTCGGGCATTTCTTTTATTTCAATGAAACTATATTAATATACTAGCTGATACTCGTGACTTCATGCACATGGATTAACAATTTCATGCCAGAATTGAATATAGAAAGTTGTTGGTAGCGAAGGATTGGTCCTAAACAACACCGAGTCGGTATAATATGGCAGGAAAGCCATCACTATACCATTCTACCATCGAACCTGTCTCTTGAAGAGAATCAATTTCCAATATATTTAAAAACAGAAAATCAATGAAGGTGAGTGGGAGGTGCTAACTAAGGGCAGATTTATTTCAGATAGGTCTTTTCTTCAGCATGAGCATCCAATTCTTGGGTTCCAATAACTTTAGCTGCTCGTTCTCTGCTAGACCTACAACTTAGGCCAGTTTACTCCCGCAAGGCATGTCAAAAAAGAAGGCAAAATAAACTGGTGCCAGAAACATTTAAGCAGACACAAAGTAATAGGACAGAGAATATCTACATCTACACTAAATAATACATTTTTTCTCTAGACGAAATTTATTAATAAATTATACACTAACATAATGCGCGAGAAGCATAGCTTGAGCAAGCAACGTAACATTACAGACTAACACACATATCCGTCTCTCTGTCACCATTTGATAAGTTTTCAAAATTTCGTGACTACAACTGTTAATCATACCGAAAAAAAATGTCCTGTGGCTTCCCTACAGATTTTCTTGTCAAATTCCGTCAGTATCAGTATAGGCATTTAGTCATCAAAACGTAGCAAAAAGACAAAGACTTTCTTCCGCATTTATAATATTATTACTGCATCACACACATACTGACTGCGAATCACCCCTGAGGGATCAATATGATGTAAAAAAGTGTACACCTACAGCATTGCAAGACTACCTACGATTTGCCTAACATTGCACCCCTAACTTAGTGATATCTACAGTTTAACATCCAATCCGAATAACCGACGGCACAGGCTTGACTCTTACGATCAAAAACAATTTTTAAAAATCTTAGCCTCCACGGAAATTTGAACCGGAGACCACAACCCAAACATTAGTAAGCAAGCGCTTTACCCACTGAGCTAACTGACCACTGCATGGAAAAACCCGTATCTAACGCGTCTTTCTATCGCCATTCAGTAATTTTTTGAAATTGTAAGACAACATGTATTATTTGTACAGATAATTTTTCAACCAAATGTAGACAGTATTTTTCTCCTTGTTTCAAAGGATAAGTGCAAAGTTTCATCGAGATCGGATGAAAACTGTGGATTTGTATGAAGAACAACCAAACCAACAAACAAACAAACATACATACATACACTCATCTTTATATATATAGATATTAGTAGCATGAAAGAAAAACTGACTTTACTACTGTCTTCCCTCCACTCTACATTCATCATTGAATTTTTTTTTATCTTATAACCGAAAACACTCACAGCATTTCCTCATCAGGGTGGCTGCAGCCCTTACTGTGCACACAACTTAAGGGCGCCTACGCGCTTACAGCTCGATTCAATGGATCCTGGTGACTAATATGTGATACTGCTTCTTTGTCAAAAAAAAAGGTGGTACCAGAGATAGTATACATTTACCAAATAATACCAGAATATAGTGCAAATGTTTTTTTTTTTTAATTATGATGAAAAGATATTGTGAAAAGTTTTCCAATTTCCTAAGTATGTACCAATTCTCTATAAATGAGATTTTTTAAGCTGAAGAACAAGAATTAACTACAGAACCACCATGATGAGAAGCAGCGTCCTCCAGAGGAACGACTAGTCGCTGCTATAGAAGCCATTATGTTAGTCATACCATGTAACGATGTCACACATTTTAGAACAAAACAGACCAAACTATGTTTTATGATTCACAACTACAGACAATAAAGCGAGTAAGAGAAAAGTTGAGATAGAAGTGTGGAATCCATAGAAAAACTGGTGTGTATATGAGCATTAAGTGAAACTTCTATATATTTTGTTCTGTGTATTTCCCATATTTCTTTCGCACCTGACAGGGGATACTAAGATGCATTCTGTATCGTAGAAAATAGTATAACAAGTGGTAGATAAAGTAGTTGTAAGTTTAAACTAACTTATTCCTCAACCTGAAGGGTTGTTGGATCATGTCAAAGGAAAGAAGTAGGATAGGCAGTTCCTTTCCTCTGGGACCTACAGTTTAACATGGAATACGAACCAAGGACCATCCTGGACTAGCTTGTATGATCAAACACAGGTCTTAAGAATTCCTGCCCCAGTCAGGACTTGAAAGTAAACTGGTGTGTTTTACTCTTAATTATCTCCCCCAGTATCAGCATATTCAGGCCTACTGTTCCAAAAGACACCAAGGGGTTCCATGCTTAACGACTCCTTTTTCGGACTAATCACTTTGCCGTAATTCCATATGCACTACAGAGTGATTTAGGCCAGGATGTTGGTTTGCAATATGATTAGCAATTGTGTACCACCACCTCTTCTACACTATTCCAAGCAGCTAACCTATTTGCAGACACCATGACCAAGCCACAATCTCATCAGACAATGGGGTGAGCCAACTCTTATCTAATTAATGTTTATTTGACAATGTTCTGCTGACGCGTGGTATGGGGTCAGACTTTACCAGGAGACGCTTATTTCGTATAGTAGTTAAGGTCACATTTCCAGCAGTTTGGCTGTAGCAGATTACGCACTTAGCATTCCGCTCGAGTGTGCTGCTTTCACCATTTCAATTTTTTTAAGACTTTACGTCTCGTTGACGTTGAATTCATTATAGGAGGGAAAGGACAGGAGACAAGAGATGGGAAGGAATTCGAACCCTGTCATTTCCCTGGAGTGATTTTTGGTCAACCATTGAAAGCTGAAATCTGGGTGGCCAGACGGGGGTTCGATCCTGGTATTCCCAAATGTGAGGCCAGACCGTTACCACTCACCACCTCTCTCGGCCATTTCAAGTTGTTCTGATTCCAATACTGCATATGTTTGCGCTAATACTCGTCTGATTCAGAAAGAAATTGGTCATATAAGCGTCAGTCGAGCCTCAGTGTTCCTTACTGTGATGATCTTGACAGAGTGGCAGTTCACTCGTCAGTCTCCCTGCACTACAGTCAGTGCCTGATTCTGCTCCACTATCTTTGAACCCGTTGGCGGTTACGCCGCTGTTGGGCCATTGCAATCGTTCAATTCCAGCCAAATTTGTTATTCCTAGCAGCTGCCCATCCATGACAGTATTTTTATAAATACGAAAGTGATTCTGTCTGTCTGATGCATTTCACAACTAAACGGCTAAACCAATATTGATGAAATTTGTCATGAGAATACTATTTATCATTAAGAGTGATCTACAATACTTTTTTGCTATCAATAACATATATCGTCATGAAACTTTGAAAACTAACCGAACATGACAGACAGATGGATAGTGTGTGTAATTCCTCGTAATGTTGGTCGCTCAGGCATTCTTTCTCTCCCAGTCTGTTTGCATATGTTTTGTTCATCAATTTCATGCACAGATATACTGTTAATAGTGTTGATTTGGATTAGCGCTGTATGAGACTATTATTTTGTGTTTGCCTAAAAGTTTTTGACACCAATACATTTCCACGCTTACAAAGTCGTGGGAAGTAGCTAGTTAACAGTATATATGAATGAACAGCACAGCCGATAAAATAGTGTTATTATATCGTAAACTATATGAAAAATAGTCTGTTTTACTTATTTCGTTCGAAATTAAAAATTTGTATCTATAGTGTTTTAGGCTCAGAACTGGTAAGAAAAATGATCCAAAATTCTTAACTTTGATGGCCACTGACGTCTTTATTTTCCAGTAAAATTAAATCAAGTTAAATATCTCATTTTAACAGTCCTCTATTTCATGGTCGGTTAGGAAAAAAAAAATCTTGGACATTTTTAATTTTTATTTGACACCATTTAATATTTAAAAAAAAAAAATCTAAATGGATATTTTGTTCTGGAGCAACGAATTGTATAAAATGTATTTACCTCAAGTTCGTAATTTATTTATTTACAATAGCTGGTGGCCTGTGAAATACTGCAGATAGCGTATGTGACAGAAATAGGGCTCTACTTCCCTTATTTCGCTACAGATCAAGCAGAACAATAAAGACATGAGCAATCCATCAAATCCAGGCATACTTATTATTTACTTGCTTCTTATTAATTACTAACTTTTGTTCGCAACCTCGTTCACGTGTATTGTTAATGTACAAGGTTGTAGCGATGTATGGGCAGGGGGGGCAGCTGCCCCCCGCCCCCTAGCAGAATGCGGGTTTGCGCTCGATCGGAGTTCTGCCAAACTGAAGAGTAAACAATGTTAAGCAACTTTCAAAAATTTATTCTGTTCGCGCCATTTAAACCTGCTAACTACTGCTATCTGCGGGAAACAGCGTAGCGAGGGCGAGGCGGCACAACGCACCATGCACGGTGCTTGAAGCTGCGTATCGACTACGTGCGGTTGCCGCGCGAGCCATGTTCGATCGCGCCAACCCGGTTATTTGCCGCGCGTGGCAACGCAAACGAGCCAGGCACTGTCTTTTCGTGAAGCCACCGTGGACACGACTAGCTGCAACTTTCACTGTGATGCATCACACTGTATACTAGAAACCTAAACGAAAAGTGATTTGATGGATATGAAAATTGTATTTTAATAGAATGAAGTACTGAGAAACTCATGGAAGATATGAGATATGAAGCCATCGAGGATGCAATAAACAATTTTTACGACAATTACAATCGTAGAATCATTAATTGAGCCAGTAAACACTCAATTTCAGAAGGCGATTTCAGTTACTGAAAGACGCTGTGACTTCACGAATTCTAGCCTGCAATACCTTTTTCGAGTGTCAAGGCAACCATTTTCTTGGACAACTAACGATGCTAAGAACTTCTCGGAAAAAATACCGGTCGCTGTAATGATGAATACTGCTCACCAGAAGTAAGTAGAAGACAATCAACAAATCGTGTCATCTATAATATCTTCGATTATTTTGTGTGGTACACTGTACAAATAACTTGCCTTTAAGAAGCAAAGAGCAACATGAAGGTGTTCTTGAAGACCTGCTGAAGCTAAGAATTCATTCAAGTGTTCTAGTTTTGAAACAGCATACTGAAAAGTTAAGAAAAATGTCATGTTTATCTCGCCACAGATTCAAAACAAAATCATTGCCCTGTGCGGCTTGGTCATTAAAAGTGAAATTATGCAGGCCGCAAAGAAGGCTTATGCTTGTATTGTATTGGCAGATGAGTCGCGTGATATAACTGGGAAAGAATAGCTTTCCACAAAAATCGGTTTTTATGACGAAGATAAAAATACTATTCGCAAAACATTTCTCGGGTACATAGAGCATGACGTTGGATGACAAATTGTAGCATCAGAAATAGACAGGTTTTTAGAAAGTGGAGGACATGGACCTTAGAGGTGTGTTAGCGAAGGGTTTGAAGGGTGTTCTATATTGGTGTGTGATTTTGGTGGAGTACAAAATTTTTTTAATGAGAAATATAAAAAAGCCTTGCATTTTCTTTGCGCAAGCCACAGACTTGAACTGGGTGTATATAATTTAAATCAAATTACAAAAATACGGAGCACAATTAGCACCATGGACTACATCATAAACTTTTTACGAGAATCCTTTTTACACAGAGAACTACGTGCCATATATTTCAGCTTTATATAAGATCCATTGGTCTCAAAAATGTACGTGTTTTGCTATGTTTAAGGTGCATCTTGAAGATATTGCCAATGGACTTTCGAATATTCTAGAGAAGGGAATGATGCAGCGAGAAAAGCTGCTTACCAGTTACAGTGCGCTGCTACTAAGTCAGAATTCATTATTTGCGTTGGATTGAATACTCAGGATTTTTTGAACCTGTTGTCACTGCGTTACAATAAAAGGTGATTGACACGTATACATGCATGGATCATATTAATAGAGAAATGTCTATCATAAAACATCACCGCAGCAACGCGGACGCGGAGAGCTAAAATATTTTACACACATCTACCAGAACTGCAGCTGCCGTTGGAACCGATTTGAAAGTCCGACGCATTGTATCTGTCCAAGAACGTCATTCCAATCACCCTGCTTAGTCTTTATAAGATTTTTGAAAGGAACCTATTTTCATACCTTATTTAAATTCCTTGATAGCTTCTCTGTAGCAACGTTTTCGGATTATACATTGCGCTTTTACAGGTTTTGTTTTAAATCTAACTCTATTTATTTAGTAAATAATTAATTGTGGTAAGTATTCAGTTTAAGATCACTCTACATGCTTTGCACTAAATCACGTCAGTTTGAAAAATAATCTATTTATTTAATAAGCACTGGAAACTATCACTTTATTTGGAAAGAATTACATATATAACTAGCAGCCGAGAAAGCCCTTTCTGCCTCCTCATTCGTTGGTTTGATTGAAATAATCATAAATAAAAAACTTTTTGAAAAACTTAACAACTTTATGTACTTTTTTGAGATCATTATATCTTGGAATTACCTCAGTATGTGGATGAACAAGTATTATGATCACACTTTGTGCTTCAATTGTGGTCTACCAGTACATCCGAGTCAAAGTTGTTTCTGTGCGTTCAATTTATTTCAGTAGTTTTCTTTTTTTGGGGGGGGGGGTGGTTATAAAACGTCGAAAAACTGCCAATTGTGTGATGTGTGAAAAGTACAATTGCAGGTACCAAGTCAGAACATTGTTCAAGACGCTTGTTATGTCAGATCTTTTCCCAATAACGTCAGTCGTTCTTTGACCAAACAGATGCAATGTTCCATGGTGCACGAACCGCGTATTCTAAGCAAGCTGATATATAATGTGTTTCTTTGCGGTGAACATAAACGTTCAAGTATGGGTGATTTTTTGGAACATCCAGTAATCAAACAACGAAAATCTTTGCAGCATTTGAAATGTGGTGTTACAGAAGAATGCTAAAAATTCGGTGGACAGACAAAGTAAGAAATGAACGAGTTTTGGAAATGATGGGTGAGAAAAGAAGTTTATGGAAGAAGCTTACAGGAAGAAGAGACAGGCTTTTAGGTCATATTTTGAGACATGCTGGATTGGTTAATTTGTTAGTGGAGGGAACAGTCGAAGGTAAGAACTGTAGAGGTAGACAGAGATTAGAATATATGAAGCAGATAATTGAGGACGTGGGTTGTAAGGGGTATGTAGAAACGAAAAGGTTAGCACAGGATAGGAAGGGATGGAGGATTGCATCAAACCAGTCTAAAGACTGACGACAGCAAAAAAAAAAAAAAAAGTTATCATATTGCTTATAGAATTAGCAGAATTAAGAAATTGAAATCCACGTTTTGAAAAGAAATATCTCAAGTAGGATGAAGTACAGTTTATGACAAAAACATTTTTACACGTCATTTATAGACTACAATAGATTTTGAAATAGCTGTCAATAGTTGTATCCTTCTTTTCGTTTTTTTTTTTGTTTACTTTCTCCTCAGAAACAATTCTACTTGCATCTTTTTTGTGTGTACGATCTGGGAGCTAGTTTTCCAATATGACGACATAACTGAAATTACAGTAATGCACACAAAAAGTTCTTATAAAATCTAAAGGTAGAATCAATTTACTTATGATCACGAAGAACGACATAAACACATATTTGTTACCGTGAGTCAAATGTCAACTTGACGGGTACATGTAAACGAGGCGATACAACCGGTAGAGAACGAATCGTACCTGAAAGAGACGACAGGAAAGCAATTTGGCGAAGACTGAAACATGTTTTCACCCCATGTTACGGATTGCGGATCCCTTTAATTTTTGGCTAGATCCGCCAGACTGCCAAATGATGTGGATTCCCGCATTATTGGATTGGCAATCCGTAGCTAAATCCCAGTTAAAGTTTAAGTATGTCATTAATTGATTAAAAAAATAACACAATGTTTCTTCCAGTACTACAACTCAAAAATTTTTGATTATGAAATCGGACTATGGAAGGACAAGGGTAGAAGAACAGAAAATCTTTGAGAACTAGGCATTACGAAAGAGCTGAATGAGGCGGAAATATCATTTTCTGCGGCAAAAAAACGCAATCCTAATTTCCTTGGCTCAGCCTTGTACAACAAGACAACATACAGAGTGCTTCTCCACATGGAGGTCAGCGATGCTGGAGAACCATCTAAACTGTCTGTGTATGCTTAGTTTACGCAGAAACTTTTTACAAGAAAATTATAATAAAATGTCAGATGAAGTACCTCGAAAATTACAACTATTGTGTATATATATATATTAGTCCATTAATGGATAAATTAAATAATTAATAGAATATATATGTGATCGATTAATAAATTTTTTGTAGCATGCCTATTATCAGTTTTCTCTTGCTTGCCTCTTTCCCCCCCCCCTCTTTTCGGACAAATGACAAACATTTCCTTTGCGAGAATTATATAAACCGACCAGAAGTTCTTGTGTGAACCATGGAGGAAGGAATATATGGAGACGACGCAAGGGACCTTCGCCACATACTGGAGTGAAACCGGGTGGAGACCATGGAGGAAGGAATTATATGGAGGAGAAGTGACGTTAAATCGGTGAAGCAAGCACTAAACTCTCCCGCATGGTGGCAGCACCGGCAGCGACCATATGGCGCTTCCCAACAATTAAGGTGTTCACATTGTGGTAGATGCAGTGATTATTTCATTTAGTATTGTGTATAAGTGTTTAAAAATGCCAGCTTGTGTTGCGTACGGTTGCACAAATAGGCCAGACAGGAAAGAACCTGGAATATCATTTCATAAGTAAGTTGAATTGTAATTATCGTTGTTGAAGTGAGCGGTAGACACCGCAAACTTTGCAGCACGTCTATAAATATTTAGTCATAGCTCTCAATGGGATGACTTTGTTCTCAAATTTTTCTTGGTGTAGTGTAGAAAATCAGCAAACTTGCTATTTTGCACATAATAGACTAGCATTATTTTTTAACGAGTGTTTAAAATGAGATTTAAAGGGGCGTGTTTTACTTCGCGATTCAGTGAATTTACTATTACGATTTCTTTCGTCACGTTGCTGATTATACTGACAATGGATGATGAAATTAACTGTTATGTGAGAAGCTGTGAGTTTTATTAATTTTTTAAATAGCTATTTCAGGCCATTGACTTAGGTTATTTTTAAAGCTTCATATAAGACTTGTTTCTGTTTGTAAATACGTCTATACCTATTTTTACCGATTTTGAAATCTTTCTCATCTATTTATGTCGAAACAGGTTCATGCAGAAATAAAAATGGGCTTCATAAATAAAGAAGTTATTGGCCTTTGAACAAAATCAATTTGGGGAATGTGTTTCTAATTTAGTCTCCTTTTTTTTGTACAACATTCTCCCCCCCCCCCCCCCGTATCTAAATCTAACTGAGAGATAATTTTTTTACAATTGTCCTAATAAGTAGGGCTGTGAAATTAGACAACACATCTTGATCAAGAGAATGTTCATTAAGGTGACTGAATAAACATTTTATTTCTGGTACCAGCCTACAAAATGTCTGGGTTGCTCATCCCTAGAGTGGGTCCTCTTACTTTTTTTCTGGTCTAGGACACATTTCAGACTAACCACAAGTGGTAGTAATAAAACTGAAATATCCATTCTGCATGTCAACCATGTAATCATTGTGGCTTTGACAGAATTAATTTTTGGTCCAGCCTGCATCCAAACCTAAACCCCTCAATTTGGATGTTGTATATCCCCCAAACTAAGCAAGATATCGAAAACATGTATTCCTTATTATCGAGTTTTTTCGTCGTGTTACATAAGAATCCATCATTAAATTTGACTTTTGCGAAATTTTTCTTCTGCATTTCAACTCAAGACACCTCACTTTTGAGACAGTATATCTCGAGAACTAGGTGAAATATCGAAAAAATTTACTCTTTATTTTTTATTTGTCTCGTCTTTTTCAATAAAAATTCATCATAAAATTTGACTTTGAATAATTTTTTCTTCTGAATTTCAACCAAAACCATTTCACATTTGAGACAGAATATCTCGAAAACTAAGCAGGATATCAAAAAATTTTATTCTTCATTTTTTATTTGTCTCATCGAGTTACATAATAATCCATCACCAGATTGCGGCGTCACGTTTATCCTAGAGTCCCCTTGAGGTGTTTGTACATATTCCCCGTGTTTGTTGGGAAGCGGTCAAGCCCCCACCACTCCGGCCATGCCCCCCCACTCCTCCGCCGGCCTGCTTCACTCCCATGCGTGGTAAAGGTCTCTTGCGTCGTCTCCATATTATTCCTTCCTCCATGGTGGAGACAAGTGGGGAGGGGAGGCCGCCATATTGCTTGACCAGAGAAACACGGAAGTATGCACAAAAACCTCAAGGGAATCATAAGACAACCGTGGCTCCGCAATTTGATGATTGATTATTATGTAACTCGACGAGACACATCAGAAATGAAGAATAAATTTTTTTGATATCGTGCTTAGTTCTCGAGATATACTGTCTCAAAAGAGTGGAGTTTCTGGTTGAAATTCAGAAGAAACGTGTCCCCAAAGTCGAATTTGGTGATAGATTCTTATGTAACACGACGATACAAATCGAAAATAAAGAATTAAATTTTTCGATATCTCGCTTAGTTCGTGAGATATACTGTCTCAAAAGTGAGGTTGTTAGGTTATGAGGGGATTCAACGAAAACCGTGAGGCCGCAATTTGATGACGAATTCTTATGTAACTCGATGAGGGAAACTGAAAGTAAAGAATAAAAGTTTTTGATATCTCGCTTAGTTCTCGAGATATTGTACCTTAAAATTGACGTGGTTAGGTTGAAATGCGGCCTGGACCAGAAAAAAACTATCGCCATATCCATATTTGATGATGAATTCGGACGTAACTTAATGAGCAGGTAATTCTTTTTAACTTGAATAACAAACTGTTTATTTCTACAGTCCTTAAATTTTAGTTGATGTTCAAATAGGTTATATTTTCACATTCTATTTCAGTAATTGACAAGGAAGATTTCAATATCTAGAAATATACTTGTAGACATATTTACAAACAGAAACAAGTCATATCTGAAATTTAAAAAAAAGCATAAGTCAATGTTTAGAGCTTTAAAAAAAATTAATACTTCATAAAACCTCACAGTTTCTGAGCTTACTTAGAAGATATTGTACTGGCAGTGGCCTATATAATTTTGCTAGAAAAATCAGTACATTCAAAAATCAGAAGCTAACAGCTAATAATAAATAAATTGTTTGTTCTCTTCAGGTATACACCGCATTTCAACCTGCAACATTTCCATTAATATTGCCGCTACAAAACCAAACTATGTAGACACATCTAAACACAAGAAATGCATCGCGAACTACATTTCCGTCAACAAAGTTTATTTCATCACGTTTAGTAGTTCGCACAGCACAAATTATCACGATTAATTTCATCGTGCAATTTCAGTGTAAACTTAAACGTGAGTAATGCATGCAGAATACCATATTCACTGTGTCGCGATGTAAACATGACCCGTTTAAATTAAATTTCCAACATTTGTCTACAATAAGGCTAGCTTTTCAGGTGCAAAATAGTAACATATGCTAATTGTCTACACTACACCAACAAAAATTTGAGAATAATATGATCCTATTGAGAGCAATGAATAAATTTATAGCGAATGGCACTAATGTTGCGGTTGCCTGTCAGATATTTCTAGAACGATAATTACAATGTGACTTACTTATGAAACGCTATTCCAGGTTTTTTCCTATCTCGTCTGTTTGTGCAACCATATGCATCACAACTTGGCATTATAGAAAACTTTAGAATATTAGAAAATGAAATATTCTCAGCAGCTGACACAGTGCAAACAGCCCAATGTTTTGGTACTCCTACGATGTCCGCCGCGCAGGCACAGTTTTTTTCACGAGGTTTCACGGATTTCGCGTTATCTCGTCTCCATATATTCCTTCCTCCATGGTGTGAACCACGTTCAACGGTAAACAGACACTAATTTCTAACTAATTTCATCTTAGATTTCTCAGTTTTCCAATTTCACGCAAAAATGAAACATCCTCTATTTTACTTGCAGAACGAATGGCTGCTGTAAACTATTCAAAATCGAAAACTTGATCAGAGGTTTTTGCGTTGATCCAAACAGACAAACGAATTTTATAATATAGTTAATACCTTTTCTATAGGTGCCTCAAACTCATATTTCAAAAAAAAAAAAAAAAAAAAAAAAAAACCCCTACATATTCAGAAGTTCTACTAGATCTACCGTTTTATTGTATGTATAGATGTCTGGCTTGAGAAAATGAAACTAAAACTACATTTTGTGTAAAAACGCAAAAATACTGTTTTCTGTACACTTGGATGTTCTTTTTGTAATTTATGCTGCCACTTCGGCCAGTTTGTGCCATAATATCACCGAATACAATACAAGGCTGTGGAGAGCAGTTTGAGGATGCGTAAAAATTGCAACCACGACGGCATTCGAAACCGGGACCTCTCAATCCGCGACCTTTTTTATGTAACTTAACTCGCCGATAGTTGGCGTGACAGTTGGTCGCTGTTCTGGAACCAAAGCTTTATTTTGTCTGTAATACTTTTCGGTTTGGTTTTTAACATTGATGCAATGTTGAAAATCATTTCTGGCCAAATGTGTTGTTGGATCAACCGAACCCAATAACCACCCGCCCCAGATGAGTAGATATTCGTCTGTCGTAACTTTTACGAGTATGACAGATTTCTGTCTATTTCGTATTCGTTTTAAACTCCAGTTTATTTATCACATTTGCGGGGACAATGTTAGCTTATCGACATGTCAACAGTTTTTCTTGGCGTTGAAAATGAATAAAGTTTCTCGGGTAATTAGCTTAGTTAGTCCATCGATCAAACACGACTTGTTTAATCGATGGACTGACATTGCTAGTTATCCGAGAAAATTTTATTCATGACAACAGTTCACGATATTTCGGGGTCCAGCTGTTTCATTTTACCAGTTACCTGCTCTATAATTGTGTGTGGCATGTTTCTAAAGGCAGGGCCGGCGCTAGCAATTTCGGGCCCGGGGTAAAATGGGCGACCTTTTTTTTTTTAGCTCTACAAAATGGCCAGGTGACAATGGGCGTAATCTTGGCTTCATGGCCTGAGGGCCCCTATAGTCGGTGATCGGGCCCCCCATCAGCTCGTGGGGCCCGGGTACTTTTGACCCGCTTACCCCCCCCCCCCCCCTTAACACCGGCCCAGTCTAAAGGACACCATCAACAAGTATTGCCAATTAAAATACTAGATA
This sequence comes from Vandiemenella viatica, assembly GCA_031002005.1. Lineage (NCBI taxonomy): Eukaryota > Metazoa > Arthropoda > Insecta > Orthoptera > Morabidae > Vandiemenella > Vandiemenella viatica. The sequence continues at coordinate 4,700,138 of JARYHS010007075.1, forward strand.
CGGAGCATCGGTTTGGTTTAGCGAAGTAGCGTCTCATCGTTAGTGGCGACAGAATTTCGTTTCGCCGCTCATTTCGCCACTGTTGTCGCTGGACCTACGGTTTAACCTGGAATCTAAACGGCGGAACGTCCTGACCACACCTCGTATGATCAAGCAGAATTTGAACACAGGACTTCGAATTTAAAAAAAAAAAAAAAAAAGCATCTTAACCACTGAGCTACCAAACGGCTCATGTAAAATACAAAGGAGGGCAAGCCTGCTATGATTTCATAGGATTGTCGGCTTACAATTGCGTGACAACAAGGCTTAATTCCGTGAAACCATCCTGATCAGAGGACTATCCGGCTGAAATTAAATTTTATTCTTTTCTCTACTCTAGTTTATAGTTTCCCAAACCTCTGTCTTAAACATCACTAAGTTGATTGTTGCTTACCATGTTTTTTTTTTTTTTTGTATTTTTGCTGTCGCCAGTCTTTCGACTGGTTTGATGCAATCCTCCATCTCTTCCTATCCTGTGCTAACATCTTCATTTCCACATACCCCTTACAACCCACGTCCTCAATTATCTGCTTCATATATTCTAATCTCTTGCTTCCTCTACAGTTCTTACCTTCGACTGTTCCCTCCACTAACAAATTAACCAATTCAGCTTGTCTCAAAATATGACCTACCAGCCTGTCTCTTCTTCTTGTAAGCTTCTTCCATAAACTTATTTTCTCACTCATCATTTCCAAAACTCGTTCATTTCTTACTTTGTCTGTCCACCTAATTTTCAGCATTCTTCTGTAGCACCACATTTCAAATGCTTCAAGTTTCTTTCTTTCCGGTATTCCTAAAGTCCATGTTTCGCTACCGTAAAGTGCTGTGCTCCACACATAGAGTTTTAAAAAGTTCTTTCTAATTCCTAGATCCTGCAATTCGTCTAACTTATACTCTGTGTGTGATAAGTGTATTTTTGTTTGTTAAATGTGTAATTGATGACTTGAAGGGAGACGGAGATCGGAGACTGTCCCAGCATTCATATAGGTGACTGCGGAAAAACCGCCTAAAACCTCAAAGAGGATAATATATATACAAAGTCATATATATATATATATGTGTGTGTGTGTGTGTGTGTGCTGTGTCGTTTATCAGAGAGTTATTCTCTTCCTCTCAGTGTAGTCAATTTGAGAGTGTGTGTTTCGTTTTGTTTTGTGATAAACATTAATAAGTCGTTTGGAAATTAATTACATACAAGAGCACTCCATTACAGAAATTACCTGTTTCATATAAAATAAAATTTTTCCACTTACTTTACCTACCAAAAATGAAATATGATTGTAATAAAGTGTAGTGGGTCACTTCCACGAGGCCACTCTAACATCGTGTCTGATTGATTGGGTTCAACTTCTATAGGGTGTGAGAAATGAGAATCCCGATTTTCCGCCACTGTTTTCGCTCAGTAACCATCGGTTCTGGTCGTAGAACAAGTTTCAACAACCTCGTGTCACTTCACCACGTTTACAACGCGTTGTCAAAAAGTGTGATTTTGTGTGTGTAATGGAAACGAAATTATACAGTCAATTATTGTGTCAGACATTGTGAAAATGCAAAGTAATCCTTTTATATGTAGTCACTTGCAGGGTGATCTGGACAGGATATCTAATTGGGTTGGTAAACATGGAATGAAGATAAATGCAAAGAAGAGTCAGCTTATCAGATACACAAATAAAAAACAAAAGGTTAATTATGAATATAAGGTGGGGAAAGAATTGCTTGCTGAAGACTTGAAATGTAAATATCTTGGAATTACTTTTGATAACAAACTTAACTGGGCAGGACACATAGGACAGATGGTAGGAAAAGGTTTCAAAGTTCTGCACTTGTTGGAGAGAGTGATGAGGGGATGTACGATAGAAGTCAAGGAATTGGGTTACAAAACTTTGGTCAGACCATTGCTCGAATATGGTAGTGTAGTATGGGACCCTCATTTTACGTATCAAATACAGGAGTTGGAGAGGGTGCAAAAAAGGGCTGCTAGATTTGTTTCTGGAAATTATCGCAGAATGCAATCAGTGACGGATATGATAAAGGAGCTGGAATGGGATTCATTGCAAGACAGGAGAAGGATGAGGAGGGTCATGGGAGTGGACAAGGCATATAATGGCGATGAGGCATGGAAAGATATTGCAATAGGTATGAAAAGTAGTGCATGGAAGGGAAAAGATAACCATGACCACAAGCTGGCACTCGATTTGAGGCATAAGGGTGTGGGAAGATTCTCTTTTTTAGGTAAGGGTGTGAGGGATTGGAATGAGTAACCAAGAGAAATGATGAATAATTTACCGAAAACTTTGAAAGAATTTAAATATAAAGTTTGTGGAGGGCGGGTGCAGGATAGGGGGAAGATGGGTGTGTAGGGAGATTGCCACCGGAGCCTGTGCTCCATTGCAATTAAATTAAATTAAATTAATGGCACGTTATAAAAGAAATTGAAGTGTTTAGAGGAAAAAAAGTCTGGCCATGAAAACGTTGAAGACGAACCCCGATCAGGACGGTCAACACAGTTTTGTCGAAACAGTCCCAATACACACTTCGTTGAGACAATTAGTGTCATATGAGCGTATTGTAGGAGTTTTGGGTCATTTTGATATATTTTGCAGGTGCCGAAATATTTACAAATGTCATTAGACACGTCAGTCAAGTTGCAGCACATCAAGAAATTTGAGAAATGTTCATATATAGAAGTCAGCCGCAGCCGGGTAACTACACCTTGGCAAATTCATCTGACAGGGCCCTCCCTCATTGATGGGTCACATTGGAGAGGGGATACAAACTAGGGCACCAATTTTATGGTTGACTTTTTCCTTTAGCTCCATTACTGCCCCCGGCAACGACAATGGGCACGGTCTGTTTGAAGGGGTCCCATCCGGCTGAGGTTCCGTTGCATTTTGCCTGTCCTGCCATTACATTGCTACGTCACGTCAGCAACAATATGGCGGATCTTCCATCGCCTAGCAGTTCGGGAGCGTGTAGATCGCTCCAGACGTATTGAGAAGAAGCGGGCGAAATTCCTTACTTAGAGTGAATATCAACTTGCATTGCTAGGCGGATGTGTTCATCATTTCTTTTCTTTTTCTTTTTTGGATTAAGTGGCTCAATAAAAGAGTTTTAAGACAACATACAGTTCATCCCTGTGTTGTGTCGTAACGTCTTCTAGAAATTTATTTGAGGACTCAGAATATTGTAGCGATAACAATTGTATAACTTTGGAGTCTGAAAGTGCGGCGATTTATAATGTGTAGTAGGGCCTAGTTTAACTTCAGTAGTGTTTGAAATTCGATTCATCTGAATGTTATTTCAGTTTTAAATTGTTCGTTTCACCACAAGAATGAAATGATGGAGGTGTGGAGGATGTAAAAGTTGTTGAATGACTGAGTTATATTTAATAATAAAATAGTTTGTGATCCCATACGAAAGCGACATTTGTTAGTCAGAAAAGTGAAGAAAGACGTGTGAAGTTTAATTGTTTCGAGACCGGAGTTGCGCTATTTGTACGCAATTAGTAAAGGAGACAGATTAAGATCTTTCAGTTAATGCAAATATGTGTAGATAAGAATTTTGTTTTGACATTTCTACGTAACAGCCGTATAATATTTGGAACCAAACAATTGAGTCGCAACGAATTAGAATAATTACAAAGTGATGTGCAATTAACATTCCTGATTTTGAATATCGGTTGGTGTGCCTACTTGGAAATCGAACGCCCGTCGGCTCCTTTTGCTACACCGTGATCTGTAAGTAATTAAGGTAATTCGTTGATTAAATACAGGGAAAAAGTGGTTCATGTCAGCCAACAAAGTTAGTACCTCTTTCTGAAACGCTTAATTGTTTTCAAAAATTCGTTTGTCTCTGATCCTATCTGTTGATTTATGCCGTTGAAGTATGTCTTGACAGTTATTAATATTGATATTGCCAATTCCTGTAATTCGCTGTCATTTTGTGGTGACAGGTTTGTGGATCTTAATCTAAATCATTGGCTTAGCGATGGTACCTCAAATCCCTGTTATTTGAAGCTCTTCACAGAGAACAGAAAATATTTGATAGTCTCTCGTGAATTGTGTTCCCGTTTGCGTGCACGATCTGTCATTGTTTTACAGCTCGCTGTTTGAGATTTCATATGAAGACTGGCAGTTTTAGTAACATCACTGTAGATAAAGTTGAAGATGAAACAGTAATAGGTAGAAAAATTATGATATCAATCTTTTACCATACAGAAACGCATCCATTAAGTGGAACTTCTTTACACTTATTCTCTCAAGTTAGCATTTGTCTTTAAGTTGTTTCCTTGTGTTTCAAGCTGTAGGTCCTTCGTTACTAATTCTCCTTATCACATACGGTAGGCGGCTCCCTAATGACGTCACGCTCCATAGTGATATTTCATCTATTATCGCGATGTACAGCGGTAGTTCGACATATCGACAGATTTCTTTTCAGTTACCTGTTAGAGTGTGTTGGCCTTTTGTCATAATGTTTGTCGCTAGGCTAAAGCCGCGTTTACACGATGCGAGTTGACTGGAACGACAGTTGGCTGGAGCGTCGGTGGTGGGGAAAAGAGAGTGAACTAGCATGCTAGTAGTTATAATTTGAAGACAGTCCACTGTCAGGACAGTTCTCTAGTTCTACGTTGTGTCCATATTATAAGAAGGAATTAATATCTTAGCAAATTTGTTAATTATACTGTAGAATGATATGAATTATAACAAAATAAAACGTAGAAAATGGTTAAAAGGGTGGATATAAATTAGAAACGCGTTAAATGCCTCAGCGCCCTTTTTTAAAAATAAAGTTGCAAGTGA
>JARYHS010007075.1:4705975-4744540 GCA_031002005.1 Vandiemenella viatica
TGAACAACAAATGAATTATCGCCACTAATTGGGTTGGAACATATGCACATGGCATATAATTTTCTAAACCACTAATTTTGAATTACAGCACTTTTTAGTTAAAAATTTATTCAGTGTCAGCTGTAACACATATAGCAACCCTCTTTCAGTATCTAATACTCGTATCAACAAAATAAAATTGTACTGTTTTCCTTAAGCCTGAAGGATTTGTTTTTATCTTCCTCCATTACTGGCAACAACAAAAAGCAACAGAGGAGAGGTTTACAAGGTTCATTAAAACTATATTATTTACAGCATAAAATAACTAAACACCTTAGTAAGACACTAATATACTAATATAGCACACGTCATTTTGATTTGTCAGGAAACTTGTGCTGGCACTTGCTGTGAGCAATCAGGGGATAGTAACTGATGTCGAATCACCGAATGTGACTTATACGCTCAATCAAAATAAATTTTCATTTGTTACCTTTCTTGATTTTGCTCCGTATCTCTGAATAACTGATATTCTGTTAACCAACACACTGTCGGAAATTCACATCAAAATCTAAGTAATTGAATTAAGTAAAAGAATATTGTCAGAAAATTACAAATATGTACCATACAAATAAAAAATAGCTTAAGCTGTTATTAAATCAGATAAAACGCATGGTGCAGCATATAAAAGTAAGTTAAATACCAGTGATCAACTATCACATAGAAATTAATAAGTTAACAAAAAAACTTTTTAATAGTAACAAAAGATTTAGACATCAATGCATTAAAGATGTAAACTATTGTTGTAGAAACAATGAAAATCAAAATAAGAAACTCTATATTACATTCACAGGCTCTATATTTGATTTTGCCCTATCGGTTTCAACTGATGAAACAAGTTATATTTAAACTTACGGCAAACGTCTTAAGATTCAACTTATACACACCCCAAACATCATTAATACTTAAGTTATTCTTGTCAAGAAGATAGATGGGCTGATTTAACATTATACAACGCCAAGTACATCACCAACATGCACTTCATCATTGGGTGACAAAGAACTTTTATCCTCCGAATTTAAATAAGCAATACATGTACTCCAGGAATCCTTAAGCACCCGAAAAACAGACACATATCTCCTCTCCAATCATAGTCATATTTATTGCCCCTAACTTACCTTTGTTAATTGTCTTCCACACGGAATAGGTACTATTGCAGCATACAAACAGATTTTACAGCTAACCATGTGGCACTAACAACAAATTCAAAGATACTGCGCACAGAAGAAGAAACATTCCACTCTTTGTTAAAAACTACACCCCTTAGTATTCATTTACTATAGTTCTATTGTATTTATTGGATTCTTAATTATGTGGCGTCTTTGCAAGAAACTCAAAACGTTTACGATAATTTCACCACAGACTGTTAATGAATGGAAATCAGTAATGATATATATATATATTTATCGAGTAAGTTCATTAATATGTCTAACAATGATTTTTTTTTACTTCTTGTCATCGTTCTCTGGACTGGTTTAATGAAACGATCCACCCTTCCCATTTTGTACATTTTCAGCAGAGAAAAATGAAAATGAAATGTCTTAGTTTCCTACTAAACATGTTCTTTCAGTTCAGAGGCGAATGTATGGGGGAAAACATTTATTTATACTAATAGCCCCGCAGTTGTATGGAAACCGTTCCAAGAAGTAAGTCATCCAAACACAGAAAAAGTGAAAGTTTGTCCTTTGAATTTTTTTCAATTTATGTGTTTGTGACAGGCAGCAATAGAGCCCTGTTTCCCGTTGGATAGAGAATAAAATTAAAAATACCATACATTTTACACAAAGAATTAAATATGTCAAAGTTGTATACCCTCTTAAATAATCCAAAAATGAAACAAATTCCTCAAAACTATTTTCCCCTTTCTGAAGGGAACAACCAGTTTTGTGTGGGAATATCTAAAGGTGTAAGTCCACCAATGAACGCCAGAAGCAAAATAGAAATCAAAGCGCTGGGGTCACGTATTAGGGATAACGCGAGTTCAAATCCCTGTCAATTCCCAGTTTTGGAAACAGTTGATCGTGCCAGCTGGAAAGAAAATACAATTATATTACTACTGCCACCCTGAACAGCCTATTTGTTGTGTTTAGTACAAGCAGAAGAAACAGAGACTTCTCATTACTGGACAACTTTCATAGGAATTTATCAATCTGTGAAATTTTCGTAAGTCTACAGAATGAAGTTAAGAAGTACAGATCTCTTCGCAAAAGAGAGTCCAGCATTTCCGCCACAGACTTATCGAATCCTGTATGGTGGGCCAACACCACTTAACACCGCGAAGACAAAAATATTGCGTTCCGTGCGCACCAGCCTTACAGAAAAGGGAAATTCGGAGGCAACTATTGATTAATCAACCATTACGCCGGACGGCATTAACTACAAAAAACAAATAATAATAATAATAATAATAAAAAGAAACAGATTCACGAGAATCTGGGTATTGGACGCTGTAGCCTTTCCTTCGTCGTCGGTCGATTTTTAGCTATCAGGGAGTGTGTGTCAGCGTGTTGCCCTATTCTTGGTGAGGTACACAGGTCCATCCGATTTACCGTCGAAACTCTGCAGCGGCTGTTGTGTTTCTTTACAAATATGTTGCTTTAAACAGGGAGAAAAACATAAATCACATTGCAACAGAGCTAAACGGCTCGAATTCTAGCCAAGTTAAGAATGTCTTGATATATTTCATACGCTATTACGAATAATTAAACAAGGGTTAAAACGAATTTCGTGTACCTACCATTTTATGTCCATTTGATTGTTTTGTAATTGCTTCGTTGTTGCCGAAAAGTGAGAAATTTTGACCATATTTATATTGCTCTCTAAGAAAGTTCGTACAGTTTTTAGTGGAAGCTATGTCCTGAATATTGTTGCAACAACAGTAACATCTCTATTTTTAATATCAGTTGCCAACGAAATCTCGTTGTTACTAATAAACTTCACCTCCTTCATTACATTACTATTTGTTTGTATAAGAAATGAAAACTAAATTCCAGGTTTAAATAATAAATATAAAATATTATCAATTATGGTCCTCCACTACACACACATAAAATGTAAGATACTAACTTCTTTCGCTAATATGAAGTTATTACTACTGACAAAGGGAAGATGCAAAGGAAAGGATGACGTTTTTAACTGCTTGAGACGGATGAAGAATCACTTAGCAAAATGAGCCCTCGTGAGGAAACTGATTGAATGTTTAGATGTTAGATGAGGTAGTTGGATGAACATGAATGGTGGCGTTTATTGGTAATGGTACAGATTCAATCATAGAAGGAAGAAGATTTTCAAATATTTTAATGACAAATTGAGCCAAACATAAGGGGGTTCCAGACTAAAGATGTAATTGGTGAGTATAAAGCCAATATTCATGTGGATAGGTAGTTTCAGTAGCCCAATGTCCAAAAAAGAAAGTTGCTATGAGTATAGATATAAGAAGGTGTATATTTCAAAACTGAAACATTATCTTAGGAAAATTTTCCATGGGAGGAAGAAGGAAGAGATCAAAGGGTAATAACAATCGATGAAGAAATGGTTACTAGAAAAATGCCCAGAAGCTTCATAGTGCAACACGAAGATGAGAAGACTAAACAGTAAGTTAAAAATGGAAAGAGAATAACTTAACAGCAAAGCAGTAGTATTAATAACAACAACGAAGATACTATGCCAGAAGGGTGAACAGGCAATGATGTATCCAGAAAGTTACAGCAGTAACTTGACGAGGGCAGAACCAGGAGTTAATATGCTTTCAAGAATAGCTAGTGCGTGTTCACTCTCATTAAACATCTCGTAATAACATTGTGAATTCTGACCACAGAAAATATGTGAGGATATGAAATTCAGTTGCAAAATATCTCCTCATATGCGAAACGTGCAGCGAAATCTATAAAAGTCCTCCGTTAATACCTGAAAGTAAGTAAAAAATTATATAATTTTACATTCACTAATCTCTCATCAAGCAATATGTATAGAAAATCATATAATCTTGATACTTATTGGTTTTAATTCTTTTGAAAGAATTAGATCAATTTTAAATACTAACACTAATTGTTTCGAAGCTTTTACAGGTTGTTTGAATTACCAGGAAATCAAATGAAATCTGCTCGTGTTATATTGTTGTCATTTATGACTATTTAAATAAAATTATTGTACCTTACCGAAATAAAAAAAAATTGACAAGCTATTTTGTTCAACGCTCTTTTGGATGGTTCTCAATGACGATCCAACGCGGTAAGATATTGCACGTGAGGGACCCATGTAGGCTACCCTGAGAGTCCAACATGCAGTCTCGCAGCCCACTCACGTACCAATAGAGACCCATATGGGAAAATCAGAACATCGTAAGTAGTCCTAAAAGGTTTACTGTGACTGGTCCAATTTACAGACGTAACACGGTATTTTTCTCGACAGTGCACACCTCATGTAGTTTGACGTTATGAAACAAAGTTGTTTTGATTCAGATCGACCATGTCACACCACGCCACTAGTTGATATATTAATTCTAATTTTTTTTAAAGTAAATTTCAACCAATTTTTGATTATATTGCTCACTTAAGAGTTATTTCAGGTTCAAAGTTTGGCATGAAACGGCACTCTACGTTATCATAAATGTTTTAAAAGTGAATTTTCAATATCGAAAAAGATGTCAGTGACCAATGGAAATCTTTTAAACAGGACATATAATCAATCATTCCCTGGCAATATGGAAAGCAATGTGACTAAACTGCAGTATCAAATGTAAAGAAATGTATTTCTTTTTAAATATTTTTTTCGAGGTACGTATAGTTTATTTAATATTATCTTTAACAAACAACGAAGATATACACCAGGATAACGTTTGTTAGTAATAATTCAAGAAGAAAAGGATCTCTGGCTGTACCTGAGAAAAAGGTTTTTATCCACACTAGATGCTAGGATAGTGAAGTTATCTGCGAAGGCCAGGCAGTTGACTGGTAGCTTGTCCTTTCTCTAACCTATTCTCAACCCAGAGCCGACTGCAATACCTGATGCTATCTGCACAGACGGCCCTAGTCTATCACGAGCAAATGAACGGTATGTTACTTTCCTTCTGCTTCACTCTACTTAAGATATTTATGCTTAATACTTTTAATATGCTTCAGTAAAATGAAAAGGTGCTATTGCTGTCAATCGATAACATGTATATCCAATCATTATGATTTATTTCATAACCATGAGTAATTAACACAAAAAACTTCACTTTTCCTGACAATTTGAAATCCTGGAAATTAAATCTATAACTGTTGTCTTGTCTATTCACACAGCTAAGGCTCATGTCGCAGCTCAAACCCACTATCCTAAATTTTCGAATATTAACCTAATTATGCTGCGTACAGAATATTTATTTCGATCGCTAGTTAGCGCTTTCTCGCCGGACGACGGAAAACCCTCGGATTCACACACGCTGCTACAACAATGGGTTAGTCTGCCTAACAAACAAAACTTCGTTGTTAGTACTGATGGTATTGCTATAAGAGAGACAAAATGTTAATTAAAATATGATATAAAATAAAATAATATAGATTAAAGGGTAACAGGGTCCGAGGGAAGGCTGATATTACGTGTCAGATAGGTCACATTTCCCCGAAGACAAAGTTAACTAACTTCTTTAACCTGCGGAAATATAAGCGAACAAAAAAAACAAAAAAACAAAAAAAAAACAACAAAAAAGCAAAAAAATTGATGCGAGGTAGCAACATTATTGAAGCTTCCCTACTTTTACGCTCCGATTACTAATAACCAACATTTCTACATCTCCCACACACAACATATAAAAAATGATCACACTAAAATATTAACAACATTGCAACAGAAGTAGACGGCTCGAATACTTAACACCTTAGCATGGTAACAACCATAAAGATGAATAGGATAATCTAGGGAATTGTGATGGCAGGTCAACAACTAAAGAAGGTATAAGTACTTGGGGAGTGTATTAGAGGAATGTGGAGGAAATGATGGCTACATAAGTGAAAGAGGAAGACAAGCAGAGGCGTTTCTAAGGAGCATTAGAAACCTGATATAGAATAAAGATATGCTACAGAGAAACAAGAGAGTAATTTATCACACATACTATGTGCCTATCTTGCAATATACTGCTGAAACATGGACAGTGAAGAAGTGTGACATCAGTAGACTACAAGCAAGTGAAATGAAGTTTTTAAAATGTAGAATAGGAGTTATTAAATTAGACAGAATAAGGAATGAAGTGATTGGATGCAACCATAAAAGAGGAACCCCTACAGGAATGGGTAGAGAGGACCAGACAGATGGTATGGATATGTAAAGAGAATGGAGGTCCAGAGAATATCAAGAAAAATCCACGAAATTAAGATGCATGGTAAACGACCCGGAGGAAGACCAAGAGATGGATGGTTGAAAGGAGTGGAGGAGTGTGTACAGAAGAGAGGAGAGGACTGGAACGAGGTGGGGAGAAAGAAGGAAATTGAGAGGCTTGTGCACGAAGCAGACCTGGCCAGTCGCTGGAAACTGATGAGGATGATGATGATGAGTGAAGGTCTGTGGATGGCAAATGGGTTTTGTGATTTCTTCATGAAAATTGATCCATCAATGGAAAGAAGACAAACTGTTAATGCCACAGTCGAATATCAATATGAATTGAAATACCTTTAAATAGTGTCAAAAGAGGGTAAAAGAGGGTAGGTATGAATATAGTTATAAGAGGGAGCACATTCCAAAACTGAAAGGAAAGTTTTCCATGAGAGGAAGAAGGAAGAGATCAAAGGGTAATAACAAGCGATGAAGAAAACGTTACTAGAAAAATACCCAGATGCTTCATAGTGGAACAGGAAGGTGAGAAGACTAAACAGTTAGTTCAAAATGAAAAGAGAATAACAGCAAGGCAGTAGTATCTAATAAGAATAAAGAGATAATCTGAATATTCGTTCCTTAAAATACTATGCTAGAAGGGCGAACATGAAATGATCTATCCAGAAAGGTATATGGTTACAGCAGTAGCTTGAGAAGGGCAGAACCTGGGATTAATATGCTATCAAGAATAGCTAGTGCATGTTCAGTCTCAAAATAATACCTCATAGTAATATTGTGAATTCTGGACACAGAGAATATGAAATTCAGTTGCAAAATATCTCCTCATATGCGAAATGTGCAAAAGCAATCTATAAAGTCGTCCGATGTGAATACCTGAAGGTAAGTGAAAAGTTATATAATTTTACATTCACTAATGTCTCATAAAGCAATATGTAAAATACATATAGAAAATCAGATAATCTCGGTACATACTGGTTTTAATTATTTTGAAAGAATAGATTGGTGATGATTTTAAATACTAACAAAACTTGTTTCGAAGCTTTTATAGGTAGGTTGAATGCAAACAACAACTTGTGTTACCAGGAAATCAAATAAATTTCCTTGTGTTATATTGTCTTCATTTATGACTAGTTAAATAAATTTATCATACCTTTTCGAACTAAAAAATGTGACCAGCCGATTTGTTCATCGCTCTTTTGGATGGTTCTCAATCACGATCCAACGCGGTAAGATATTGCACGTGAGGGACCCATGTAGGCTACCCAGAGCGTCCAACAACATCCATGTCCAACGTGCAGTCGCACATCCCAACTAGAGACCCATATCGGAAAATCAGATCATCGTAAGTCCTACAAGTTTCACTGTGACTGGTCCAATTTACAGATGTGTCAAGGGATTTTTCGTGTCAGTTGACACCTCATATAGTATTGATGTTATGAAACAAAATTGTTTTGATTCAGATCAACCCTGTGACACCACACCACTAATTGATAAATTAATTCTAATTTTGTTCTATCAAGTGAATTTCAAAGCAATTTTAACTATAGTGCTCACTGAAGAGTTATTTCAAATTCAAAGTTTGGTGTGAAATGGCACTGTACTGTACGAGGTTTATCATGTGAATTTTCAGTTTCCAAAATGATGTCAGTGACCAATGAAAATCTTTTAAACAGGACAAATAATTAATCATTCCCTGGCGATATAGAAAGCAATGTGACTAAACTGCAGTAGCAAACGTAAAGACCACCTGCACCGAATCTCACTCCAGGAGAAAATATTGCCCTGTGTCAATTGAAGGAGAGGGAACATATAGCTATTTTAACAGCTGACAAAGGCAACGCTTTTGTTGTTATGTATTATGACGAATACCATCGGAAAGTTGAGATGCTGTTACAGGATGAGACAAATGAGAAGATAAAAATCAATACACTACAGAAGATTAGACGCCTCGTAGCCACCAAAATACGTGAAGCAACCTCAATCGCGCCTGAAGCGAAGAGGAAATTAACTACTTCCAACAATCTCCCTCCTAGATTTTACGTCCTTCCAAAAATCCATACAGACATGAGACCTATCGCCAGCGCTCTTCAATCTGCGACGCATCCACTGGCCAGATATTTAGCAGAAAAGTATAAGATTCTGAGGAACTCTTCCTCAACTATCAATAATTCCTCCCATTTCATTGAAATTATCAGGAACAGACGACAAGGAGAAAATAAAATTCTTGCCAGCTTCGACATCACATCGCTTGCTAACAATGTGTCAGTAGACGAGGTCATTAATATAATCAGAGAGCGATTAGAATCGCTCAGCTTGCCACTGGATTTGCCTTCACTTACTTAGTTCTGCCTGAAAACCACCTTCTTTTAGTACAATAACCACTTCCACCAACAGAAGGAACGAGCCGCAATGGTAAACCCACTGTCCCCAGTAGTCGCCGACTTATTCATGGAAGCTTTCGAAGCTGAAGTTATCTTTAAAGCCCCCTTTAAACCGTCGCTATGGCTGAGATTTGTGGATGACACATTTGTCATCTGGCTCCATGCAATAGAGTCACTTCATGTTTTCTTCGATCATTTAAACAGAGCCCATGATAAGATCAAGGTTACTATGGAGATTGAAATCGATAACCAGCTCCAGTTCCTTGATGTATTAGTTACGAGAAATGATGATGGCTCCTTGGTTCACCAAGTATACCGAAAACCAACTCACAATAATCAGTATCTCCACGCTGATTCTCACCATCATCCAGCGATCAAAAGTGGAATTTTAAAAAAACATTAAATCCACGCGCATCCGTGATATGTGACGAAACGATTATGGTCGCTGAAAAGAGTAATTTAAAGGAGAAGTTTGTAGCCAATAGCTACAGCGAAGTTGCTTGTAATAAAGCCTTGGCATGTCTTGACCCCTCCAATCTGTCTCGCTCTGCAACCTCATCGGCGGAGGACAATAAACCACCTGACTAAGCAGTGGCCTTCCTGCCATACATACAAGGAGTGACGGATAAGATTGGTCGGCTGCTTAAAAAGATGAACATCTGTCCCGTATACAAGGCCCCTAGGAAATTGTCCAGCATTCTGACCAGAGTGAAAGACAAGTGAGGACATTTGGAAACACCAGGGCTGAAATTCCTTGTAGTTGCGGCAAGGTTTACATTGGGGGAAAACAGGACGCACCGTTAAGGAGAGGCTTAAAGAGCACATCAGACATTTGAAAAATTATGATGCAGGCAAGTCCGTCGTAGTTCTACATTCAGCCGATAGTGGCCACTCAGTTTTAATTGATAAGACTAGCTTTATAGCCATTTAGAGCATATGGTGGCCTAGTCGTGTAAGAGAAGCGTTAGAAATACAAAAACGCCGACAGTGGTTTGCAAACATATTTGGTCATACCTGCTCAGGAAAACCCAAGACGAATGACTCCATCCTACCGCCTACACTGGGCACGGTGCGTGGCCGATTAGCGCGCGCGAGCTCGCTTCCTGCGACTGTATAAAACGATAGCAGCAACTATAAAATCAGTCCTCTGAAGAAGGCCACAGCACGATGGCAGAAACGTTAGGTTTTAATAAATCGACGATGCTCCACCCGGAGAACCAAGATATTATATACAGTGACCGCGGAAGCTTTCGTAATAATACATGTGGCTGTTGTTTTTACTGTTTGTGTGTATTCTAAAATTTGTCTTGAGATTGTTTCCTTCGGAAGTCTACTCAGACGTCCATAAAATTTCAGCCTTTTTTTCATTATGTCTGATTCTATGTTTGATATTTTCTCTTTAGTTTTTGTAGTTTGAAGTCTACACTGTCCATCTTTATTCACTCTGGGTCCCAGGATTTTTCTGATAATTTTTCTTTCTTCTATCTTGATTTATTCTGTTGCTTTTTTTTGTGTTCATTGCTAATTTTTCACTTGCGTATGTTACTGCTGTCTTAATTGCCGTGTTATAATGTCTTATCTTGGTGTTGTCTGAAATACATTTTTTGTTGTAAATATTTTGTACTAACGCCATTACTTTCTTCATCTTCTGTACTCTTGCTTCCTGTGCTTTCCCTTCTGGTCCTGTTGGTTCTATGATTTCGCCTTGATATTTAAACTGTTGTACCCTATTGATTTTATCATATTTTGTCTTTAGTTTTTGAATTTTTATTTTGTTTCCTATGAATTCTGTTGTTTTTTAAAAAAATAAAATTTGTGACCCTGTTTTTTCTGCGCAATCCTTGAGGATTTTTATTTGTCTGATGGCCACTTCTTCTTTGTCTGTGATGATTGCTAGGTCGACAGCAAATGTCAGATATGTTATGTACAATCCTTTTGTCCCGATTTTTATGGGTGTCCTCAAGTTTTCTGCTTTCAGCTGTTTTTCCCATTCTGTCATTACTTTATCTAGTACAATGTTGAAGAGTAGTGGTGACAATCCATCTCGCTGTCTTATTATTGTTTTAATTTCGAATGGTTCAGATATTTCACCCATGTATTTAACTTTGAATGTGGTTTTGGTTAGTATCTGTTCTATCAATCGTCTGGTTTTGTCGTCTAAATTTCTATCTTTTAAGATAGGAAACAAGGATTGCCTATCTATGGAGTTATATGCTTTTTTCGTCAAGGAATATATACACTATGGGTCCACTTCTAAGTGCCATCAATTTCAGTACACTTTTCAGATTGTGTATTCTGTGCACGATCTTCCATGTCTGAACCCAGCCTGTGGGTCACTAATGTTTTTTTTTTTTTTTTTCAGTTGTTCTCTAGTTCTTTTGAGTAGACATGTGGATAATATCTTGTATGTGACTGGTATTAGCGAAATACATCTATAGTTATTCACGTCAGTTCTAGATCCTTTTTTGAAAAGTGGGTGGATAAGTGCACATTTCCAGTCTGTCGGTATCTTTTCATTTCTCCAAATTTCTTGTATTTTTTTCTGTAATCTCTTTTAACGATTTGGTTCCTACGTTCGTCAGAAGTTCTGCTACTATCCCGCCCTCTGCCTGATTATTTTGTTATTTTTGAGATTCTGTATGTGTCTGTAAATTTCTTTTTGAGTTGGGGGTTCTGATTCTTTTGCACTGTTCCCGCTTTCTTCTGTTAAAAATCTGTTTGTTGGATGTGGGCAGTTTAGTATTTTTGAAAAGTATTTTGCTAATTCTGCACAGTTTTCTTTGTTTGTTAGTGAAAAATTCCCATTGTCTTTCCAGAAACACAGAGTTTGTAGTGTATACCCTCTGATTTGATTAGCAAAGGTTTTGTAGCAATCTCGCATATTATAAATCTTGAAGTCATTTTCTATGGAGTTCAGTTGTTCGACTATGTAATCTCTCTTGATAACGTTGCTGTTTGTTTTCTGATCCTAAGGAACTCCTGGTGTGTGAGTTCCATTCTGTTACTATTAAAATTTAAAATTGCCTACTTTCAAGTTTCAAGTGTACTATCGTAGGTTGTATTCCATCACGGATGTTTTCTCTTCTTTCTAAGTGGAATTAGCTATCTTGCTATCTGGACAATTTTGTTTTTAAAGTTTGACCAGTTTCTAGTTGGTTGTTTCTCCCATTCTTCTCCAAATTTTGAGGTTCCAAGTACTTTCACATCGATTTTCTGTACGGTTGAGATCTTCCTGTGAATTGGCTATTTGACTGTTTTTGGAAAACTGTTTTAAATTGATTATTGGTTCACGTTATTTATAGGGTACTTTTTATTTTTTGAATAAAGTGCTTATTTTACGCAAAATTCAAAGCTAAAATGTAAAGTTTTTAAAAGCCCGCCAAAACGCTCCTTTGCAACCTGTTGCATGCCAGCAAGGGATCTCTCTGTCGATAAGTGACGTGTTGTTCGTTGGCTGAATTTGTATGCAAATTTTTAGAACTATGTTTTATAAATGGTGTGCAGTGCCCCAATGTACAAACGCTACCATTAAAAACCCCCAAAAATATTGGTCAGTGTTCCAAAAGCCGCTAAATTACGAAAAAAAAGTGGCTGCTGCTCGCCCGCAGGAATCATGACGATGTTGCGATTAATTCAAACATCTTCTTCTGTGAGGATCATTTTAATGTAAGTAAACGATCCATATTCTATTACACATTTTTACCGTGGTGTTAAAAATCTCGGTTCTTGTGCCAGGTTTTGCACATTTCGATGTTGGATTATTAGTAATCGATTCCGTTTTCAAAATTCTTATCGACTGAACATTACTATGCCGGCAGTACTATTTTTTTACGCTTACATAGTGACTGAATAATGAGTGATACAGAATTTTCTAAGAGTTTTTTTTTTTTTTCATATTAAGTAAAACGAGAAGTGATATCACACGAAAACTGCATCATTTAAGTGTAAAGTGAATTGATAGCTATGATCCCTGGACCAAGTATTTTGATCAAAACGTCATTTTTGTAATATCTTTTCATCTACGGTAGTGGCTAGTATTTACAATTACTAGATTATCTTGTACAAAGGCATTGTTTCGGAATAAAATATTTCTGGCATTATTGTATTTTCCCAAAATTCTTTATTAATTTGATTTAGGATGTATGATTGGTTACCTACATACTTTTTTGTGGCAGTTGAAATTTTTTGCTGCTACATGGGGACTAGGTAACCAATAAATTGTGATTAAATAACGGAGAAGGAATGACTTGTTTAAGACATTAAATGTAAATAGCTTGCATAACATTTGATATTAAACCCAATTGTATACGGCATATTAATAAAATAATCACTCAAAATATTATTTACAATTCAATACAAAAAAAAAAAAAAAAAAAAAAAAAACACACACACAATGTAATGAAGTGATGCCGGAAACAGTATGCACAGTGTAAACTATCGGAATATGTAAGAAAATATGGGGATTCTATCATTAACGTGGTGCCACATCTGATGATTGATTCTTATAGAACTCGACGAGACAAATTGAAAGTAAAGAATAAATTGTTTTGATATCTCACTCAGTTCTCGAGATATCGTATCTCAAAATTGACGTTTGATTGAAATACAGCCTGGACCAGAAGAAAGATTTCGCTATGGCCAAATTTGATGATTAATTCGTATGTAACTCGACGAGACAAATAGAAAATAAGGAATTAAGTTTTTTGATATCTCGCTTAGTTCTCGCGATATTTAATCTCAAAAGTGAGGAGGTTTGGGTGAGAACCGGCCAGGGCCAGAAATTATTTTTCACCACATCTATGCTATGGAAATGCACTTTAGGTGTTTTATTTTCGTCCTAGTGATTGTTGCTAGGATGAAATACAACCTGGACCAGAAGAAAAAACACAAACAACAGAAGGAACTATACCTCTGACTGGTTTTTAACATGTTATATCTCGAAAACCAAGCGAAATATCAAAAAAAAATATTTTTTATTTTCCATTTGTTTCGTCGAGTTCTAGAAGAATTCATCTTCAGATTTTGGTGCCACGGTAATGATATAACTGCCGAAAATACTGTTTTATGCCGTTATTTAGTAGCGTTAAACGAAACTAAGTAATTGCATTTGAACACTTAGAACAACAAAATATCTTTTTAGAATATAGTGCCATTTGATTGCAAATAAAAAAATTCCATTGCGTTGGAAGACATCTTTAAAGTGGACTCATAAGTTTTTATCTGTAATTGAAGAATTTGCAGCTTGAATTCTAGGCAAAAAAAAAAAAAAAAAATATTTACATAGCTAATTTGATTTGGGGTTTAGATTATTCTGATTATTCTTATTAACTATTTATATTAATCACTGATTTTGAATTTAAATACGAGAGATACTTACATAGCAGTTTTTACGTTTTTGAGTACTGCAGCATAGAATTCTGGATTCTTCTTGAAAAAAAGTCCAATCATTAAAGCGTCTACTTTTGGTAAGTTTCCATTGTTAGCTTTCACAAAATACTTCTCCATATCGTATTCAGAAAGAAAAACTAGTGTATCACGTGAAATAACCAGCAGTAAACAAGAAAAGTAACTAACAAACTTAGACGACAGTGAACACAACTCCTGTAGCAGCAAAATTTACCGGCACGTTGCGTCATAGAAGCGAATACCAATCACCGAGCGTTTTCGGTCACGTGAGAACAGTTAAAATTATACTGAATTTTATTTTACGTTTACATTAATAATAACGATTATATCTTATTAAACTTATAAAAAATAAGTTCCTTAAGCATCAATATATGCAAATAACAACAATTTATAATATATTTTAAATACAGTCAAATAGCATATTCTCCTAGGTGTCAACTTAAATTTTGATTCTTATTAAGTAGTGATCTGAATTTATGTTTGCCCCTCGTCTCACCTGAATGTCTTGTACTTCTTTTTGTTCATTATATCAGATTGCCACATGGTTTAACTTATATTCACCTATCGCTTGTATTGGGGACCTCCATGTTTTCTGTTTTTGGAGTATCTTCATAAGACATAAGTTTTAGGTAATTTTGCTGGCATAATTCAAGCAGTCTCACTCCATTTTTATGGTAAATTTGATCACTGGTAATTTTCACACTGTTTTCCTTTATTTCTTCTCTTTTCCAATTAGTGCATTGAAATCCCCCAGTATGATTTTTGTATCAATTTTGGATGTTTTAATCATGATGGTTTCCAATTTTTCCCAGAATTTTTCCGTTTCGTCCGGCTTTTTCTTGTTGTCTCCGTTTGTAGGTGCGTGTGCGTTGATGAAAGTGAACTGCTTATTTTGGTTTTTGAGTCGCAATCAGTCTGTCATTAATTGGATTGACTTCACTCACAGAGTGCAGTAGTTTCTTGTGTACAATGAACGCCATTCCTATCATGCTGAGTTTCTTCCTACTCGTAGGTTGGTCTTACTTTTGAAGATCCTGTAGTTTCCATAATCCATTGTATTGTCATCAGTCATCCGTGTTTCCTGCACCGCAAGTAATATGACATTCTGTTTATCAAATTCAGTAGCCATGTTATGTAATTGTCTTGTCTGAATTATTCTTTGTAGGTTAATGGTCCGAATGTAATTTTGTGGAAGTTTTCCTGAGAACCCCTACTTTCTCTGAGGTGTTATCCCAATCTCCCCAGAATCCGAATGCTTGGTTGCCACAGGAACCTTCCTGTGGGTGGATCAAAAACATGGGGTAGTTTTGTAAGTACTCTTTATATATATATTTAAATGAGCGGGGATTGATACTTGGACATTCGTGAGTGCAAAATTCTCGAAAATTTCAACACTAAGAAAATCGCCTTGAAAGTGAATCGGGCTGCTTCTGGCAGTGTGAAATGTACGAGCAGCATGGACGCAGCTCTGCGATAATGAATCGCTTGTATTGGACCTAAGTGCTGATTGCAACCACGTGACAGGGGCATCCAGCGAAACTATTACAACTTTCTATTATTCCATTACCCGTGACCAAGCATGGTGGGAGAGCGGTGAGGCTCTGCCCTCTCATTCTGGAGGACGGGCGTTCAATCATCCACCCGTTCTTCCAGGTTCCCCGAACACGCTCGGTGTGAATGCTGGACAAATTTCTTCAAAAGCGTATGGCCGAATTCCTTCCCTCAATCGTTTCTTGCCTTCAATGTCCTACACGTCGACTAGGGGCAAAGCTGTAAAAAAAAAAGGCCATTAGGCGTGCTATAAACTACAGTCTACGTCAAGACAGCAAAAAAAAAGGAATGTATGGTGTTTAATTTGCTTTTTACTTATAGTGATTATTCAATACCACGTTACTTATAATCGATTTAAAACCAGATATAACTAATACAAAAAATATCGCTGACGATTTTTTAAATCTGCAGTCATAATTAACAATGAAACATTTAAATTCTTTCGAAGCAGTTGTATGAAGTAATATAAATAAGAGGAATAATAATTTTCATGCAAATTATGTTTCATGAACTGCGAAAACTGCTGCAAATTGCCCGCATCACTCCTTAGGAACGTTTATGAAATGAATCCATTCCAATGGCGAAATAAGTAGAAAATAGTAGTAATTTCAAGTTGCTTTCCGTCTTGAGAAGTAAAAATTGTTACACATCAACATACGAAATCTAATAAATAAGATTTTGCTGTTGGTGGACTGTGTTTTAATCTGCTACTGTCATAATGGAGTCTATTCTATTGGGTCTGAATCTGTAACACGAAAACACGAACTCCACAGACACAGTTAAACACCAAACAGTCGGATCTAATTTAAATCAGACTATTTGGTGTTTTAATAGAGCTGTGAGCGTGAAGTTACCGTGATGAGATTGAGTTCAACAGGCCCATACAGTAAAGAGCGTAGATAAAGCAATTCCTGCATCCAACTTACCTTAGTGAGTGTGTAAACAAAGCTACACGAATCTAAAAGTGATGGATTTGGCTTCTGGGAGCTACAGTTTACTGCATTCAAACAGAAAGCACGATGACTAAAATCTTTCTTGTTAGCGAGGCCATTTTATTTACAGTAAAAGACTCTAAGCTGCCAGTACTGTAAGAATTTTTTTTTTTCTGAGTATTGCCGGTGCAAATCTTGTTGAATTCCTTAACTTGAAAATTTACTATGGAAAATAATTTGTTTCTTTTAGCTTTGTACAGAGCATTCTGTAGTTCTCTTTAAAATAAACTCAATAAAAAAATTGTTTCTTGTGCCTGTAATCCTTCTCATTTCGCTATTGTGCGGCTCTGCAAAATATTCCTCCAGTGTGGGAAATTTTATGTTGCCAATACGATATCGTTCAAGTGTGGTATTAGCTTTTGGAATTTATTGCCAATAAAGAAGAGTTGTCAAATCTTAATTATTTGTTCTTGTCAGGGACGTCAAAGGCGGTAAAGGATTGAGGACAAGGAACGAAAAAAGTATGGCCATGACCTTTGCAAGCAACCATCCTAGCTGAAGCGATTTGGGGAAACGATGGAAATCCGAAATCTGCATGGCTGGAGGGGGATTCGCACCATCCTCCTGAATGCGAGGACAGGGCGATACTGTTCAACCACCACGCTCTGCCAAGATGATTAAAAGTCTCATAAACACAATATGACTATAGAAGAAAAATGTGTAAAAATATATCTCTGTTTGAGTTAGGAACTGAGTTATGAAGTGAATAAAATTTTACGTCTTACAGTTCGTGCTTGGTTAAAGTTAATTTTACACACATTATTTCTTTATATTCCTGGTTTTTCCAGTAGTGTTTAGGATTTTAATAAAAATTCTAATTTTGATTTATATAAATTTTTCTGATATTATTTAATTATTAATATTCAGTTATAATGTATAAAAGCTGTTTTATTTTTCGACAATGATTACACAGGAGGTAGAGCGAGTAAGCGGAACAACAGCAAAGGTACCGATTGTTCCCAGCACAATCACAGGCTGTTGATTAAGCTCTAATGGCAAAAAGTCAGTGGCGTATCAATAGGGTGGAAGAACTGGCAAAATCAATGTTGGCCCTAGACCCTAGGCCCTCGATACCCGTGAGAGCGGCCGCCCCATTCAAAAGCAGCCCAAGGCAGCAGTAGGGCTAAAAAAGAAAAAAAAAAGTCGCCCATAACTGGGTGTCCAGGTTTGCTGCCCCCAAATCCGGAACTTGCGGAGGCCCATCCCACGAATTTGCCTCGGGCCTCAACGGTATTGTTACATCACCTCAAGCACTGCTGACGTCTCTCTGCTTTTACCTATTTTCTGAGGACTGCAGTAACAAACAAAACCATAAAAAACTGAAAAATTTATGAATTCTTCAAAACGGTTTGGTATTATGATTTTAACATTCAAATTAATTTACCACATTGTTACATGTAGAAAATTTGTGATTTGAGATGAAAGTTAGTTCAAATACAGAAACACATGCAGCGTTCAAATTGTTCCTAGCAGTATGGCACCGATTTGTTCATTCAAAAATGTAAAATATATGTATCGTGATGTATTTGGCAAATTAATCGGGTGAATTAATGTAATGCCGATAGAAAAAGTAAATTATGAAGTAATAAAATATAATTAAATTACTCCACAGTCAGAAGTTTGGTTGGAGCCTCCTTAAGAAGGTTTTTTTGGCTTTATGCTTCGTCTATGTCGAGATCATTAGAGGCGGGATAGGATTGGGGACAAAGTGAAGGAAGGAATTCGGCCATGGCCTTTTGAAGGAAACATCCCGGCAATCACCTGGAGTGATATGCGTAAACCATGGAAAACCCAAATCTGGAGGTCCAGACGGGGATTCGAACCGGCGTCCCACCGAATGCGAGGCTAGAGCGATACCGCTAACCCATCAAGGTCGATCCGAAGAAGGCGTAGCAAGCCTTTGTATCAGAGGTAGGACAGCCAGTTCCTTTCCTCTGAAACCTACAGTTAAATGTGGGATCCGAATCCCCGAACGTCCCAACTCTTATGATCAAAAACAACTCTTAAATATTTCATCCCTTCTCAGTGGGGTTTGAAACCAGGACCACAACTAGAATTTTTTTTTCTAGAGAATTTCATCCGGCTCTTATTTCTAACCACGGAATTTCGATATTGTGAACAGAAAATCTCAGGATTTGTGATGGCAATTAAAAACATAAAATATGTAAGAATAAGTATTTACTATAATTTTAGTAACAAATTACACAATAGTCATTTGTTAGTAATAAGAATTGAATTCACACAACAACGATAGTTTTTCAAAACAAAAGAATAAATTCTCTAAATTTTAACAGGCAATGGACTTCCATATAATAAGAAGGCATGTAGTGACTGGAAATAAAAGTAAAAGGTAAAGGTTATGGGCTCTGAAGGCTCCTGCCGCATCCCGTAGGATACACGGAGATAGAGTTCCGCACTTCCCGTACAACCTTGTAATATTAGAATAAGCATCAGTCAAATTTACATTTCTTACAGTCAACAACTCAAAATTTTAAATTTAGTTTTTCTGCCATTTGCGAAAATATTAACGAAAAAATAAGGCGTTTAGTCTTTAATCAACCAGCCTGCTTCTTAATCAATTGCACATGTGTTGTTGGTGCAGAGAAAGCGCGTTGGAGGGATTGTTTGTAAATACTTATTAATATACTAGAAAATAGCGCTGATTGGAGCTTGAGGCTTCAAAAAGATTCATTTCCTTCTAGACGATCTCCCCTCTAAACGTGACCTGCCTTCCTCAGAGGAATGCCTGTGCATCAGTGGCAATGGAAAACATTACACATGAA
Source organism: Vandiemenella viatica (assembly GCA_031002005.1). Lineage (NCBI taxonomy): Eukaryota > Metazoa > Arthropoda > Insecta > Orthoptera > Morabidae > Vandiemenella > Vandiemenella viatica. Next base: position 4,725,434 of record JARYHS010007075.1, read on the forward strand.
GGGTTCTGAGTTTCTCCTTTACTAATGTAGTCACCGCGTGTGGGCATCACTGTTGCTACTTTATATAACTGATTGAAAATTGTAGTTACTTCGACTAAGAAAGCAAATCGTCAAACAAACAAAATGTTCACCTGCCTGTTTCTTCTTTTATTTTCTTATGATCTGGCAGTATTACCTATGAGCTGTTAGTTACTAATTCACGTAAGGTACTTAAATGTCTCGTTGTCCACGGTGCTATTTATTTTATTTTATTTATTTATTTATCAATCTTGTTCCATGGATCCCTGCTGGGGAAGTACCTCTGGGATGTGAAACATGTCATTGTTGATACATATACACATAATATGAGTAATATCATAGTAAATATATATATATATATATATATATATATATATATATATACATATTTTACAAATACAAGAAATAATAATAAATATAATTTTTGCAACTGAGTTTTGCAAACGTCATAATGAGTACAATTAATTATTTTCTTCAAATTCTTGAATGGAGTAGAAGGAGTTGCCAATAAGATAATCTCTAAATTTTTGTTTGAATACATCTTTATTATCTGAAAGCTGTTTTATACGATTAGGTAGTTTATTAAACAGATGTATCCCAGAATAATTAACTCCTCTTTGTACTAATGACAGAGATGTTTGTGTTTTATGCAAGTTATTTCTGTTTTTTGTATTGAAACTGTGTACCTGTGAATTAGGTGTAAACAGGTTAAAATTTTCTATGACAAAGCTCATGAGAGAATATATATACTGAGAATACTTTGTAAGAATATTGAGTTTCTTAAAGAGTTGTCTGCAAGAAGTTCTTGGTTTTACCCTACAATGACACCTGTAACAGTGTATACCAACAAGCTCTGTAGTAAATATTTATCTCGCAATTGATTTCTGCAATAAATTTGCAAGTAAAATAAACTATTGGCAACCTAAGTCTGCCAGTTAACAAACTAGTTATGTAAGTTACATAAATGTTTTATTTGTTTTAACTGGAATACATAAAATGAACGGTACTTTTTAATTTCAGTGTATCTATAGTATAGGTCGACAGTTGGTGCCTCCACAGCACTGGACTGCCTGTGCTCTGTAGTTGTCGTTGTCGATGTTGAAACTGTTGATCTGCTGGGTATTCACCTCATTTCTTCTGGTATTCTGATCATCCTAGGAAAAGTCGTCGTTTGAACTCAATAGGTCAGAGGCGGGAAAGGACTGGGGGAAGAATCTGAAAGAAATTCAGCCAGAGTTTTTTGAAGGAACTCTTCAGGTGGGTGCGTTCTTTGACATCAGAAAAGCTTGCTCAGTGTCAGAGAGTCTGAAGCGGACCAGGCGAGAGGTTGTCTCTGAGAGGGAAGCAACATAACATAATCGTACTTGAAAGTTAAGGGAGTATATCTGTACATTGATCAATAACCGTTTAGTCATTCTTAAACGGTGTAAAACATGTGTATGGATGGTGTTTATTGTCAAGGTACCGAATTATCCAATGCTTTCATATTTCCCATTCGCCATTATTCTAGGTGCATAAGTCTTGTTCTATCCATGACTTTATTTCTTACTGTTGTCTGCATGAAACGTTTCCGGCCGCCGTTAGCAGACAGTTTACAGTCTGTAATGGTTTTAAACAGCCGCAGCCAATCTTCACATCTGGTTGCAGTTGTGTAGCCGTAAGTCTAATTTTCACGGCTTGATCAGTCAAGAAACGGAGTCAAAATTAACTTAAATACACCAAGATCACCTTTTTCTGAAATTATAGATGCAAATGTGGCTGCATTCAATCGCTGTAGTAAATAAGACATAAGGAAAACCCGGTTTATTATTATTATTGCCGAATTCTTCCAATATATGGAAGATGGTAAGCAAATGACCGAATCTAGTTTTCTTCGAGTTCTTCTTATTGTTCCAATAGGCTTTCATTCTTTCCGAGAAAGCTTTTTTTGCGTTCTTCCGACCACTTTTTTCTGTATTGTTTTTGTTTAGGTTGCTCAGTTATAATTTCCTATTTGTCTACTTTGTGTCTGAAGGTGTTTCTTTCTAAGATGTCTGTTGCTTTTAAGATCCTTCCGAATTTCATTCAGCCAAGGTGTTGGATTTTTAAGTGAACTTATATAATCTATTATCTTTTTTGTCAATCGACTTTCTGGTAATCTCTTAAGGTGACCGAAGAATTTCATTCGCCTTTTCTTGATGTCAATTTCGATGTTTGAAAACTTTTCTGTTGTTTTAATTGATTGTAGTCTGTAACCATCTTTAGTGAGTCTTGCTCCTAGAATTTTTCTAATGATTTTTCTCTCTACTTTTTTAATTTCTTCAAGGTCATGTTTTCTGTTAAGTGTTAATGTTTCACTTGCATAGAAGATTGTCGGTTTTATGACTGTGATGGAATGGCGAATTTTCGTCTGAGATTTTTTGTTGTAGAGATTTTGGACTAACCCAAATGCTTTTTTTTTTTTTTACTTTTGGAAGCGATTTTGCTGTGAGATTTTCTCAAGGCCTGTCTGTTCAATGAATTCTCCAAGGTTTATTATTATTCATTTAATTGCGATGGAGCTAACACTCCGGTAGCAATTCCACCAGTAATCCATTTACACCTTTTTATATTCAATTTTTTTAATTTTCTTTTATAATTGGAATCTTAAATTCCTCCCCCACTTACTATTATGATTTTAAAAAATTAAATTTTAAATTCCTTAAGCATTTTTGGAAAATTATTCATCACTACACTTGGTAATTTGTTCCAATCCCCAACACACTTACCACACAAAACAAAAATTTTCCACTCCGTTATGCCTGAAAACGAGTACAAGGTTTTGGTCATGGTCGCCTTTCCCCATCCATACGCTATTCCTAATTCTTTGTGCAATATACCTCCAAGCTCCATCACCAACATATGCCCTGTACATTCCCAGCACTCTCTTCGCCCTTTTCCTTTTCTCCAATGAGTCCTAATCCAGCTCCCTTATCGTATCAGTTACTGACTGGTTCCTTCGAAAATCTTCACAAACAAGTCTAGGTGCACTTTTTTGCACATCTTCCAACGCCTTTATTTGATAACCAAAATGTGTGTCCCAAACAACACCACCATATTTAACCAATGGACCGACCAAGTGTTGTAACCAAACTCCCTAACTTCTCTGGTACATCCTCTCAAAACCCTCTCCAGGAAATAAAGGATTTTTAACTTTTTCCTATCACCTGAGCTTATTATCAAAGGTTTACCAAGATATTTACACTTCAAGCTTTCAACAAGTAATTATGACCCCACCCTCAGGGGCGTAGCTATCATAGTGTTAGGCGGTGCAGTGCACCGGAGCCCCCAGGCCCCTGAGCGCAGCTGAGGGAGCCCAGGAGGGCTGCTGAGGGGCCTCATGCTCAGCTCAGGGAGCCCCTACAGAAACTTGTCAGAGCTAAAAGAAAAAAAGGTCACCGATCTGACCTGAAGGCCCAATATATATATATATATATATATATATATATATATATATATTGGACCAAGACCCTTGTTGACCGACCCACCCTATAACCATAACTAACCCTTTTTTTAAAAAAAATCTGTGAACCTAATAAGCTGACTTTTCTTGGCATTTATCGTCATTTCATACTGACCAACGCATTCAGATATTCTATCCAGGTCACCCTGCAGCTGTTCACAGTCTTCAGCTGTTTTGATCCTATTGTATACCATTATTCTATCTAAAAAAATACCTAGACTCTGACCGTAACCCATCAACACAGTCATTAATTAGAATTATGAGCAGCAACGGTCCCTGTGGCACTCTCATATTTACTTCCAACTCTTCTGGTATTACATTTTCTACTCTTTTCTGCTCAATATGCATACTTGTGAAATTTACAGTTTTAGACAAAATACAATACAATCATTTTCCACTGATCCCAATATAAGAGACTGGCTCTGTAGGATGTGGAAAATTGTCAATTTACAGATAAACAATTGCATAACAAAATAATACATACACCAGAAGATGTAGAGTCATAACATTAATTATGTCAACTACGTTTACACAAACTACTTGCAGTTTATTTTGTAGATACCTTAGAAATAAATTCTTCGACAGAGTAGAAGGAGATGTCAATTAAAAATTGTTTCAGTTTTTTCTTGAATTTATTCTTATCATCTGCCAGAAATTTAATACGTGTTGGGAACTTTTTGAAGGTAAGTATCCCTAAATATCGGACACCTTTTTGAACAAATGACAACATGTAATCCTTGTGAAGATCATTTTTACTTCTAGTGCCACAATTTTGTATTTTTAATATACAACAATGTTCTTATTCAATGTGAAATAATAACTTAACTTTGACCCTTAGTTGCTTACTGACGTGATAGTTTATTATTTTGTATCCATAAAACGTAGGGATAGAAACAGAAAACAGCAACGAAAAAGACAATTTAATTTCAATTTCAGAGAGTAAACATTACTGGAATGTGTCATCTTCAACGTAAGCTTTCTTTGAATTTACCTTGTTTGTTTTTATCAGATTCCTGAAGGAAGATGTGTTTTTCTATAGTGGTTTGAATTGAGGTGTAAAGACTAGTAAATGAAACGGTTTGGAGGCAACAAATGTGCAATTCGTTAAGCAGAAGGTATGTTTCTGTCTTTTATGTGTTTACGGATGCCTGTGGTATATGTATTGCTTATTACAATTCGGAAATGGTTGCTGGTTCCAATGTTTATATAAAAGGTGTTTAATAGTAATAGGTTACATGTTGTACATACTTTAAATCAGCTAATTTTCCTTCTTGACAAGTGTATCTTCGTTATTAATCACATTTGCCGTGTGTATAAGGTGAATCGTACGACATTCGTCGTAATTTTGAATATGTTTTGTATGATCAGGTAAATCACATTAGAAAATTTGTTTACAGACCCTAATAATGTTATTTTGAAGAATTTTGATTGTTTTCTAGACTAGTTTACCACTATAAAATCATGGATCTGGAAATCTTTATACCCTGGTTCACAAAACAAAGGCTATCTTCCAATTGATGGGAGGCACATTTTATTTTTTTTGTGATCGGTGTTACAAGGACAGAAATTGATTACTGGACTCATTTGCTTTGTGTGTGCTGTGCCGTGATTTCTATGTTGTTGTTTCGATTTATTCATGGTTATCTGATAGCAGTTTGTTTACTTTAGTTGTCTGTAGTACTTTCTTTTCTTGAATATCTCGCCTTTCTCAGTTGGTTTAATTTGAAGTTTTAAGGGTGTATTGTAAATATATTATGTGTTTACCAACAGAATGGCACTAACTGTTAAATACTTTTGTAAAATCGTGAAAAGTGAAAAAAAAAATTGAATTCACATCTTATTGCTTACAGCAAGTGCCAGCACAAGATTCCTGATAAATTGTTTACATGTATTCCATTTGTATGATGTAAAGTTTGAGTTATATATCTATTCTGCTGAAATACTGAATTATTTTTTCTCCTTGAAACACCTACTTCACTTATTTATGTGAGTACCAATGATGAAAGAAGACGAAATGATTCAGTGATGGTGTTTGATTTTGTAAACAAATGTGTCAGGTTATATAGAGAAGTAGAGCTATATAGATACTTCCAAAATGTTGGTACCAGTCTGGTGATGTTGCTGTCTATTTGATTTAATGTCCCGGGTAATATCTAGATCGCGATACCGCTGCAACCACTTACCGCCTCGTGATGTAAACACTTCCCGATGGAGAAAGTATGACGACACTGTGTTTCCGTGTGTGACGTGTTCAGTCTTCGATCGATTTGAGAAATTCACGTTAGGCCATAGAACGTAACCAATACTACTAATAATAAAAAAATTATGGATTAAAAAAGTTAAAGAAATTATTACTTGCACAATTACTAATATTATTATAATATGTACAACATTCCAAACTGATAATTGATATCGTTCATTAGCGTTAACATTATTAGTGACAATTCCTTTGATTTGTATTTGATTCCGTTCTTCTATATTTCCTTGCGTGGCTGAAATTGCTATTAAAATCATTCATACGAAATAAAATATTTATAAAAACAAGATTTCGTCAATAACCGTTTGCGTTTAGGTTGAAACGCAGCCTGGGCCATACTAACAATGATAGATACGATTTGGAAATTGGGTTTCAGCAATATCGTGTGCGACGGTTACGTTTCACTATGGTCCAGGCTGCATTAAGATGTAAACAACGATAGATACGACATTAGGTATCCGCATTAAGGTGTTTGATAGTTACGTTTCAGTGTGGTCCAGGCTGCATAAAAACCTCATCACTAATTAATTTATTCCTGTACTGCAGGTGCAAAATTAATGATTTCTCGATATAAGACGTATTAGTGATGGACTACTTTCCGTGGAAGGCCCCGTTAGTGACATTTAAAACTGTGAGCGGAACGTATACGTCACATTCAGCATCATAGTGATGTCATACTCTCGCCATCCGGAAGTGTTTACATCGCGAGGCGGTAAGTGGTTGCAGCGGTATCGCGATCTAGATATTACCCAATGTCCCCTGCTATACAAGTTGAGCTAGATCTCAGTTATTTGGTACTTATACTTGTGCATCAACCAACACAACTGCATTATAAATTATTACATTTGACTGCCTCTCTGTGTTACACACTGCATATTATTAATCATGTTAATTACTAAGCTTTTTCAGTATTAACTGAATTAAGATTAGCTATGCCCTTGATTGTGTCTTTTGTTTATTGCAGTGTAGATATCTTTTCATCCCAAAGACAAAATGGTTAAAACCATGCAAGATCTTCATTTGTTTCCCACGTTTCCTCTTCCATACATGCCCAATGAAACCACTTCTTACACCAACTACAACCTCAATCTGGTCCTCTCTACCCTTTTGTGAAGGGGTTCCTCTTTTATGCTGCATCTAGTCACTTCGTTGCTTATCCTGTCCATTTTAGTAACTCCCATTCTACCTTTTATAAAATTCATTTTGCTTGCTTGTACACTGCTGATGTCCTGCTTCTTCATTGTCCATGTTTCAGCAGCATAAGTCAAGAGAGGCACGTAGTATGTGTGATAAATTATTCTCTTGCTTCTCTGTGGCACATCTTTATTCCATATCAGGCTTCTAATGGTCCTTAAAAACATCTCTGCTTGTCTTTCTCTTTCACTTATCTCACCGTCATTTTCTCCACATTCCTCTAATACACTTCGCAAGTACTTGAAGCTGCTTAACTTCTTTAGTTGTTCACAAGCCATCACAATTCCCTGTGTTATCCTATTTTTCTTTCTGGTTGTTACTATGAACTCGCATTTCTTTACATTAAATTTCAGGCCACATTCCTCCACACTGTATGACCATACATCCAACTGCCACTGCACTTCCTCTTCATCTCCTCCCCAGATTGTCAGACCATATGCAGAAACCATCATCTTCATGTTTTACTCTTCCATCCTCACTGCCACCTGCTGCATTATATAATCCATTATTACATTAAAGAGTAGTCGTGAGAGGGCACTTCCTTACTTTAGTCCATTCCTTTGTTTCAGCCAATCTGTTCTTCCTTCCCCTATTTTCACATTGCTCACACTTCCTTGGTACAGTTCTGCCTTTCTCCTAATGGTTTTTTTGGGAACTCCTCTGTTCTCCAAGGCCTTCCATACCTTACTCCTTTGTACACAAACATATGCCAATATTGAGAAATACTAACAGTAGATCCTTTCCATACTCATTATGCTTTTCTTGCAGCTGTCTCGTAGCAAATACGAGGTCTACTGTCTATCTCCATGATCTGAAGCCGAAGTTTTCTTCCCTTAGCCCTTTTTACATTCTGTCATGTATTCTTTTTTCAGTGTGCTAAGTCCATACTGCAAATTTTGAATTCTAATCAGCAGTAAGTAGATATCCCGCTACTGGCAATATATGGCCCTACTGTTGGTTTTTGTGGTAGCGATATCTCTTAACGTGTTATTGCTACTAGCCAACAAACATCTTTACAGGTTATACATTTTAGCCCAATGGGTATTATCGTCAAATAATTCAATCATTACACTCATTCATTTGCCAAACTTTATTTTATACTTCAAACGCTTGCTACTACAATACACTGCCAACACACTCCTATCCATACATTCTTTCTTAGTCCCCCTTCACCATCTTAACAACTCTACTCCCACTCCGCCAACAAAAACAGTTGTACCAACCACTAACAATTAAATTATTAAAAAAACCTAAAATTACCCAAGTGTCTAAACAAACTACTTATGCTGTGAAGTATGTTTAACCTATTTTATTTACAATTATAAAACAATGATTTTGTGAGTGGGATCTCACATATCCCCCCACTTTATAACAAACAAGCACATTTTTTCTTTGAACAAAATTGGTTGTTTTGTTATAAAGTCCAACCTTTTTCACAAATCATTGTTTTTATATACATTTTCCACAATTCTGTCCTTATTTATTCCTGAGTTTATAACAATTATCACTCACTGTCTCTGTCAGTCTGCATCTTTTCCAGTCAATGTTACACACCACCACCAGATTTCTTAAGAACATATTATGGTCACTTATTTTCTCTAACCTTGTACAATTTCAAGTCTGTTATGTTTCTTAACCCAAATTTTCTACCAGATTTAGGAAACACTAGCCAGTAGGTGATCCTATGTGGCTTCCGATCTATCTTTAATGGTCCTTGGTAAACATCAAAGAACTTCCTAATTTCCGCCTTTACTTCGCATGACCTCTCCTGAGTCTTCACCTGCACCAAATCTCCCAAATTAAATTCGACATGTTTATATCGTTTGTCGTGCCTGTTTCTTCTCTCTTCTGATCTTTTCTTCATTCTTTTCTTTTGTCAGCTCAATGTTATGCCCCCACAACGTACCGTTTTATTTTTTTTTTCCTTTTCTTCCAATCTTTTAGTCCTTCCTCCTTTAAAAATTCTTCTTGCAGAAAGTCCCTTTCAAGTTCTTCCTGCGACCACTTCAACAATTCTAACTTACTTCCATCTTTTAGCACAACTGATGTAAATTTAATTCTCTGCTACTACATTGGCTATCGTCTTCCGTGTTCCACCTACTGTTATGTCTTACCAGATCTCTTTCTTATTCTGTTTGAACATACAAATTATTCACCACATTGGATTCATTGTTTCCCACAACTAAGCTCATATCATGACCACATTCTCCTGAAACTCCAACATTTGCCCCTTCTGGCATTATACTTTCTTCTTCATCATTAACGACGTATTTCCTCACCAGGAAAAATCTTACTTCTTCTGCTTCCTCATTGTTTAATATTCCATTTTCTATTTCACTATTTTCTTCCTCTTCACTACTATAATCTTTATCGCTGCATAATTTCTCACTTCTTTCTTCTTCATTATCATTAGTACTATCACTATCCACTGATGTAGTTTCATACAAATCTTCATCCACCCCTCCTGATACAAGTTCATCTGGTAACATTTCTTTCCCTGCAGTGTTTTTCCTTATATTTTCCTCGCATTTGTCTTGATTTTCATGATTTTCCACATCAATTCTAGCCAATTCTTGTACCTCCTCTTCGTGCCAATTATATTCACACATCCTTGTAATGTTCTGTGGCTCCTCCTCATTTAACAAATTGAAACATTCCCACTATTTTAGCGGCTCCTCCTCCTCAAAAACTCGGATATTCTCTTCTTCTATTGTTCTGTCATGATAATGTGTTCCGTTTTTGTACTTCACATTTTGCACATCACATTCAGTTGTTTTCTCCCATATGCTTTCAGTTCTACATTGATTATTATTGTCGTCATCCAGTTTGGTCATGTTCTCTCGATCCTTCGCTCCTGTTTTGACTTCTTCCGCTACTGTTCGGACTGCCCCAGTTGTGGCACTGAGTTTCTCATCATTTGCCCAGGATCATGATGCCTTACTTCCTCCCTTCTTACGCCTGGCGATTGTTGTGGTGCGACCACTGATTGTTACGGCTCCTGTCTTCATGTTCTCTTCTTCTATTGTTGCCTATTGAATTGATCTCCTCGGTTCTATCCATTCATACGGCCTATGTCTCTTCTAAAATTATCTTGTGACCGCACTTGGTTTGACCTGTTATAATTTCTGAAATCATTCCTCCTATCCTCCCTTGGTCCATGTTCATTTGTACTACTCCAACGATCTAATCTTTCAACTGCTTTGAGAAATTCTTCTACACTATTTCATTGATTTATTATAAGCTTCTCTTGAACAGGTCTTGGCAACTTTTGTAATAATACTTCTATCTTTTCATCATCATCTATTTCTTGGTCCAGATAATGCAATTCCTTCAAAACTGTTTCACAAAAGTTTTTCATACTACCATCACGCCCACTATAATATTGACAATTCCAAAAATCCCTTCTTACTCTTATTTGCTTCCGCTGTGACCAATACTTGCTCAAAAATAATCAAAAAAATTCTTCACAGTTGTTACACTCCTCGGCACTCTCGCAACTCCATGAAAACCTTTCCCCCGTAACATGTTCTTAATATATCTAATTTTCTCCACATCAGACCATTCATAAGGCAAACCATTCTTATAAACTCCAAAAAATTCGACAGGATGCACCCCTCTTTCGGGCTCAAATTTTACTTCCGGCAACTTAAAATGATTCGTAATGATGTTACTGCTTCCCATAATAGTCACACCTCGTCATTCTGCTTCTTTGACTCTTTGAGTTAATTGTAATATCTCTTCTCTCACATCTTCTTTAACTACGTCAACCTGGTAAGCTACTTCCGCCACCTTTTATGTCACCCCTTTTGCCTCCTTGTCCATAACCATTAGTCTCTCTCCTAATCGAGAAATTCTTTTGGAATTAGTTTTCGCCTTCTCTTTCAATTCTTCAATCCCTTTAGCACATTGCCTCTGATTTTCATAGATTATTTTATTTTCTTCCCGCATGCCCATTTGCTCTTCTTGTATTATGTTACTACTTTTCTTCCCTTTCTCCTCAACTTTCTGTTGCACTAAACATTCTGCATTCTTTTTAGTAGTCTCCACATGCTTTTCCACATAATCATACATCGTCGTCATTTCCTTTTCCATTCTTGAGTTGATATCCTCTTTTAATATTTGCCCCATATTTTCTATTTTCTTGTCACACCTGTCTTCTGATTGCCGAATACATTCATCCATTTTTACCAACATATCCTGCTTGATCATTCGTATTTCGTCTGTAAGTCGTTCACAATTATCGGTAATTTTTCTCTCCATATTTTCGGCTGCTTTCTGACTTAATTCAATTTTTCTTCCCATACTCTCGATTAAAGCAATTAACATTGATACTTCACCGCCTTTCTGTTTTTGGGCATCAATTATTTCATTACCCCTCTCCTTTTCTCGAATATTAACTTGATTGATTAGTACTGGTGTAGACATAACATTTGTCATGAAACTCTCTGACTCAGCATCACAGATATCACTACTTCTAACATCTACACTAACATCACCGCTGGTTAACGATTCAAATCTGCTTCCCCCCACGTGGTCAGATATATCAGCGCTACTAACTTCTGCTACACTATGTACGCTAATTCCATTTCCCTCCCTTACAGTCGAGTGTTAACCGAAACCAGAATCTTCATTGATGACATTAGCATTGTCATTATTATGATTCTCCCCCTCTTTAATATTTAATTCTGCTAATCCCTCACTAGTTGTCTCCATGTTAATTACAAATTTATATAAAACACAGCACCATGGGCAAAGTCTGCTATAAAAATTATTCCACCAAATTACACGACAATATTACACATACAAAATCACTTCACAATGTTTTTCCCGTCTCTAAAGACCTCGCTGTTGAGAGACGTAAAGCAGTTAAAAAAAAAAAAAAAAAAAAAAAAAAAACTCACAATTACACAAGGCTGTTTTACAATGAAGCAAGACTTTCAAACAGGTACAGAAACCCTTTCCAGAATTACTTACTGTGCCAAAAAACAGCTGCACTCCTGTAAAATAAATTTAACGAAACACAATACCAACACCATGTTATAACATCGAAAATACAATGGCTGGCATACATGCATATACATATGTTACTTTATATTTGTTTACTTAATTAAAAGGAAAAAACCCTTCCCCACTGTATTTAATGATTCTCTTTATTACTTTAACTAAGACTTTCACAGCATGTAAATTTAGCTTAAACAGTTTCTGTACCAAAATTATTCTTACGGTAATTTTACAAATTTTAAACTTTCAATTCTTACAAGCAGTTCTCCGTTACTTTATACCTGTTTCCAAACAGTTCTGCTTAATTCAATCGTTCATTTGCTAATACTTTTACCACTTCTTTTATCAATCAAATAACCAAAATTGTTCCACAAGGCTACCATGTTACTTTAGTTTTTTATGTAACTACTCCGACTTGGATTATGTTGAAATTCTTCCAAGCAAAATAAATTGTCTTTTCTACTTGCCCAAATCTGTGTCGTTACTTCTCCTTTCTTCAAAATACTTGTTACCAGTCGTCGTTTTTTTTCTTCACATCATTTTCTTTCGATGAAATTATTCCAGCTCATAAGCAATGTGACACATTGCTAAACCTGGCTTAAGGGTTCCCAATTTACTAAGTCCCTACTGCTAATTTTGAATTCTAATCAGCAGTAAGTAGATATCCCACTACTTGCAACATATGGCCCTACTGTTGGTTTTCGCGGGTAGCGATATCTCTTAGCATGTTATTACTACTGGCCAACAAACCACTTTACAAGTTATACGTTTTAGTGCAATGGATATTATCGACAAATAATTCAAACATTATTCTCATTTATTTGCCAAACTTTATTTTATACTTCAAACACTTGCTACTGCAATACACTACCAACACAATCCTATCCATACATTCTTTCTTAGTCCTCTCTCGCCATCTTAACAACCCCACTCCCACTCCGCCAACAAAAACAGTTGTACCAACCAGTAACAATTAAATTATTAGAAAAACTGAAAATCACCCAAATGTCTAAACAAACTACTTATGCTGTGAATTCTGTTTAACCTATTTTATTTACAATTATAAAACAATGATTTTGTGAGTGGGATCTCACAAGTGATCTTCACATACATTTTGGCACATAAGCATAATCCCTCTATAGTTTTCAAACTCCTTCCTGCTGTCTTTTTTGGATTTAGGTTAAATTATTAATTTTTTTTCCAGTCTTCAGGAGTTGTGCCCTTTAATTGAATACTTAAATTATTTTTACTAAGAAGTTGTTATTTTAATATCTTTGGAAATAAGTAAATATGAAATTATTATATTTACGACTGGAGCAAAAGATTAAGAAACTCTTGTATTTAATACTGAAATAATTAATAAATATATCTTAGGATTTATGAAGTTATATCTACCATTGATTTTCTTAGAATTGATACTTTCGAAGCAGAAGTCGGATATTTACGATTATTTATTATATGTATTTGTTGTTTTTCTAGCAGATTGTTGTTATTTTTATGCTTTAATACTAATAAAAATAACAAATTGTTATATTTCAGACAAAACAATCTACATTAACAACCTTAACTAGGCAGGACACATTAGAGAGGTATTAGAAAGAGTTTCTGAATTCTGCATTTGTTGGAGAGAGTGAAAGGTGGTTGTACAAGAGAAGTAAAGGAATTAGTTTACAAAACATTGGTTAGACCATTGCTTGAATATGATAGTGTTGCATCTGACCCACATTTTGAGTATCAAATACAGGAGTTGGAGAGGGTGCAAAAAAGCACTGCCAGATTTTTTTCTGGAAATTATCGCAGAATGAAATCAGTAAGAGATATGATAAAAGAGCTGGAATGGGATTCACTGGAAGACAGAGCAGGTTTGAAGAGGGTCATGGGAGCATACAGGCATATATTGGTGATGAGGAATTTATTGGGTTAAGATTTAAAAGTAATGCATGGAAGGAAAAAGATGACCATGACCACAAACTGGCACTCAATTTCAGGCACAAGGAGGTATAGAAAGATTAACTTTTATAGATAAGGGTGTCAGGGATTGGAATAATTTACCAAGAGAAATGATTAATAATTTATCAAAAATTTTGAAATAATTTAAAGTTAAAATTTGTAGAGAGCAAATGTAGGTGGGTGATGGAAAGGAGTAAATGGGTGTGTAGGGAAATTGCCACCAGAGCATGTGCCCAATTGCAATTTTTATTTAAATATAATGTATATCTCATCATAATTCTATAAACTAGTGATTTGATTATTGAGTTTTTTCCATAATCAGAATGCTATTTGTAGTCTTAGTAGGTGTCCTTCGATATTAAACAAATTTTCTTATGAACAAAGGTCTCCAATCCTGTGATCAATATAATTTTAAAAAATTGGTGGCTGACTATAGCTTACTGAAAATCGACTGTGGTCTAGCTTAGTGACACCACCTCTGTACTGACTGTTCAGTGGCCAATCACAGTTCTGTATGCACTAATCACTGACTAACCTATGAGTAGTAACTGGCATATATGGGATAAGTTTTGTTACAAGTAGGTCATTTATAACTGTAAGCACTATTTAAAATGCTTTGAAGTAACTCTGTGTATTAATTTTCATTCTAAGTAATATTTTTAAAACATTTTTATCATTTTTATATAAAATGAATGCTATATTGTTGTATCTCTCTGTTATTCTTTATGTGTGATTTGCATAAACTAATTGAATTTTCTCCTTTTCTTGTTACAGATCAATGGTTTATCTTACACAATAAAAAACCTTCTGTGTATGGAAAAGGTCATGCTAACTTGATGGAGAATTAATGAGTTAGAATTACCGTTTTGGTTTCATCCAGTGTGAGGGATATCAGTATATCTAATGAGCAGTGGCAACATAATGTCAGTGATCACTCCATCACAATATATATGTGCCACATGTCTTGAATGTTTCTCCACAAGGGACTTGTTAATAAGCCATGTATTTAATCATTATCAATTGGTAAATGCACCTTTACACATTTTCCAATACTGTGGTAGGATTTGCTCAAATCCTTCAAAGTTGTGTACCCATAAGTTTCAAGAAAACAAGAATACCATATTTAAGAAGCCATTATTAATTGAACTTGTTTGTGCATTATGTGCAGAAAGTTTTCTGTCCTGGTGCTCCCTAACAAAACATGTATTCATTCACATATCAGCTATATTACCACCCTTATATATTTGCACATATTGTTCAGAAGTTTTTCAAGATGTGACAAAACTCCAGTTTCATAAATGCACCTGCAGAACTTCACAAAGAAGGTAAGATCAGGCCTTGGTTTTTAATATTGGTGATAGTGTCACTTTAATGTTTGATTCTGTTGATTTCTAGTGATCAGAGGTTTTTCATTTTAAATGGAGTTACATCAAGCTGCCAGAGTGGCCTGAATCTCATTTTAATTAATTTATATTGATCACATTATTTGTTCAGCCTTTTTTATTGATGAATACATTCCCTTATGATTAAAAGCGCATTCTGAATATAATACGTGGGACTATAGAATTTTAGAAACAAGATTAGTAATTTATATCAACCTATTTAAATTTACAAATTATTGCTAAGTATCTTCGTTTGGCAAGTCGCAGGTACAAATCCCCGCCGCCGATCCAGATTTTTTTTTCATGGTTTTCTGAAATCACTGTTGGTGAATGCTGGGTTGTTCCTTCAATAAGGCCATATTCAAAATCCTTCCAAGCTTTAATGATCTTGAGAAGGATTAAAGCTACAGGAAAAATTGATATATCTATTAAGGAAAATCAATAGTGTTTATTGGGTTCTCAATGTCTGTTAAGTCATTTCTGTATGGGTCATGGTATTCAGACTAGGGTTGTAACTGAAGTCATCATTGCGGATCGGGATGTTCAATCCTTGACATCCGCAGATGCGGGTATTTCGGGGAAGTGGAAAAAATAATTTACATTTATTTAGAGTTTATTATTTTATCAAAAATAAACTTATAATCAAAATAAGTATTTTTTTATGCCAAATTCTAAATTTTTTTCATATGGAATGTTGCCTCTTTCAACAACAAAAAGCTTGGTATAGTTTCAAAAGTGAATTAAGTTATTACATAACTACACATGCATCTAAAAACAATCTTTGTCATATAAAATTTGCGAAGTTCGCGGACCGAGCGTAGTGGTGTAACGGTTAGCGTGCATTTGTGAGGACAGCTGTTCGAATCCCCGTCCGGGGATCCAGATTTGGGTTTTCTATGGTTTCACCAAATCACTCCAGGTGAATGCCGGGATGCTTCCTTCAATACGCCTTGGCCGAATTCCTTCCTATTCCTTGCCTCCCATCCCTTCCCATCTCTAAAGACCTCGCTGTTAGGAGATATTAAGCAGTTGAAAAAAAGTTCGTGGCTCGACTAATTCACGCGTCAAGCACAAGGCCACACCACTGCACACATCTCCATGTTCACCCTTTCCACCGCTCTAGCATCAAATTCACAGTACAACTTGTAGGACCTATGTTGATCCGATTTTCTATGAAGAACTGTTGATGGGCCGTGAAAGAGGTTACAGGACAAATTGCATGATGTGTTGGATATTGTTGGACTCCCAAACAACCAACACAGGTCCTTGCTGTCCAAGAAGCTATGGCATTAGGTTATTTATTTATTTGTCATATGGCTAAGCAACTAATACAATACATTTAAATCTATACAATGACAAGAACGTTCGTAGAGTTCACAAATTGATATCCAGTTCTTCCAGGCATTCTATGAAGGAACTTGTAGCTCTGAAAATATCTCCAAATGATCCATCATACTTCCTTAGAGGGCATTCGCTGATGATATGCTCCACACTCTGGTAAGGAGCTCCACAGTCACATATAAAAGAATTCTGAAGATTCCCACTTATACAGCAGGCATTGCATTTCGCATGGCCTGTTCTCGGGATTTAGTTTGACCCACTGGTCTCTATTTAGGTGGAATCCCGGAAGTCCAGTTATGGGATCTTCAATATCTGGATATTTTCACAGATGCTGAGTAACCAGCATTGTTGTCATTTTTCCTTGACAAGATGACAAATAAATCTTGCGATACTGGGCTTTCTGGATTTAAGACGAGTGGGGGGTAGTCATTTAGGACCTTGTGGATTGGGAGATCCTATGGACGGTTGAGATGGTGTTTTATCCACCCATGTTCCATTGTGTCATGGCGTCTTACCTCTGGAGGTGGTATTTTGCTGATTAGGTGTAACCAGGGGACTGGAATGGATTTTAGGGTGCCAGTTATTACTCTCATATACTCATTAAGGTGGACGTCAATTTTTCTAGTGTGAGCACTGCGTTGCCACACTGGAGCACAGTACTCAGTGACAGGGTAAACCATGGTGAGGGTGGTTGTTCATAGTGTGTCCGCTTCAGCTCCCCACGTAGTATACACTTTGACAATAAATTTGGCCGCTGCTAAAAAATTCTATCACTCTTATTTTGCACAATCTGACATCAATGTCATCCTAAGAAACAGTAACACAATAATGGCTTGCCAGTATTGCATTACCATTTCCTGGGATGACATTGATGTCAGATTGTGCAAAATAAGAGTGACAGAATTTTTCAGCGGCGGCCAAATTTTTAGTCAGAGTGAGAACCAGATAGCTTCTTCATGATGTTGTTTCGTGTTTTAAGTTTCTGACTTGTGTTTTCCAGGTTTTTTTATGTTAAGGAGCAGTCTAAGGTGATGCCAAGATATTTAGGATAGAAATTATGTTTCACTCTCTGGTGCCAGAAGTTCACTTTGAGCTGCTTATGTGCTATTCTATTGCTCAGGTGGAATGCACATACTTCTGTTTTCATTGGGTTTCGACAAAGTCTCCGCTTCCTATAATATCCATTTAAGGTTTCTAAGTGAGAGAGTGCTTTCACCTTCCTCTAATGTGGTAGTTTGGACAGCGATAGCTAAGTCATCAGTGTAGCAAAATTTATTGCCGATTGTTTCAGTCATGTCACTGGTGTTCAAGTTGAAGAACAATGGAGCTAGTACTGACCCTTGAGGTAATCCATTTTCTATTGTAAATTACTTGTCTTATGCTCTACGGTGACCTTAAAATATTTGTTGGTCAGCATATTCTTCAGGAGTGATGTTAGTTTCCTGTAGGGTATATGTTTTTTAAGTTTAAGTAGCAGTCCATCCAGTCAAACTGTATTATATGCCACTGTTAGATCGACAAAGGCTTCTGATTTCTTTAACTTTTTATGAAATCCAGCCTCATTATATGATGTCAGGTTAATAATTGCTCACAACAGCTCTGTTTTATTATAAAATCTGCCTGGTATGTTGGTGTTAAGTTATTTATTATTCCTTGAATACGGAAAAGGATGAGGCATTCTTGAAGCTTATAGCAAACACTTAGCAGAGCAATGGTCAATAGCTTGAAGCATCATCTGCTGGTTTGCCTGGTTTGAAGATCGTCAAGGTGTGAGCCATCTTGAATTCCGAGGAGATGATCCCAGTGTCCAGGATATCACTAAAGAAGTTTTTGAGCCAAGTTCTTCCCTGCTTGCCGAGATACCTAGTGAATTCTGGGAAAATATCATCTAATCCTGCAGCCTTCCTCAATTTTAGCATTTTTATGGCTTTCTCAACTTCTTTATGACAAAATGGATTAGAAAGGGTAGGGTTATTTCTAAGGTTTTTATCCATATCAATCATCTCTCTCTCCATCTGTTTCTTGATGGCAGGATCTATTGGGACTTAGTCAGCTCTTATTTTGATGTGCAATGCCATTTCAGTTGGTGTAATTAATAGCTCTTTGTATATGTTTGAGGCTGCACCCAGTTTTCTAAGGAGAGTCCATGCATTTCTACTGGATTGAGTAAAGCTCATTTGTGAAGTTAGCTCTTTCCATTTCTGTATCCTCCCTTCATTTAGTTTTTCTAATATTCTTTTACCTGTTTCAGAGTCCCCAGTTTTTTAAAAAATAACTTTCATACAAAGTTTATCCCAGCGTGGAATGTATTGTTTCCTCTACTCTCGAGGGATGTTTCATCTAGCTGCAGCAGTAACCATACCTACAAATATCTTGTAGTTTTTCGCTTTTGGGGGTATCCATCACAGTTTACTATCTACCTTGGAGCTACGTATATTGGTCCCAGATTGTCCTCATTAAATTCAACCTTGGTTTATGAATCG
>JARYHS010007075.1:4745540-4821021 GCA_031002005.1 Vandiemenella viatica
ATGGAGTGTGATATTTCACCTTTAAGAAAACATTATTATGGAGACTATATATTCATCTTTTTTTCCCCCAGATTCTTTTGGTCATTGAAGTCATTTGTGTACCATGATGGTGCATAAATGATACTGTGATATCATCAAATGCTCGAGGAATACTTGTAATACATCTAAGCCACCAGTTACCATCATTTATGCATCCTACAAACTTACCTATTTAAAAACCACTTACAGAAAATGTTTGAAGTCTGCATTACTAATTACATTTTCTGATCATTGTTCTCAACTGTCCTTGCCACATAAGATTCTTTCTGAACCAGTCAATAATGCAGTGATGTTATACCAATTACAGGTTTTATATTAGCCCATTACTTTTGTTTGCGCTATTGAAAAGCTTGAACATTTTCTGTTTTAAGTGGTCCACAGCATATAAGAACTGAGGTCTGACAATAATTTTGTAAGGACAGATTTTAGCATTCTTCCAAATACACTTCTTGTTGTCAAGATTTCGTCACAGCTGGAATGGTGCGTTGTGTTTAGTACATCTATCTCATATGGAGGTTCCATCTCTACCATTAGGGTGGACCCATACCCCAAGGTACCAGAATCAATCGACTTTTCCAATCTTGCAATGGATGGTCATCAACCTGGGGTGCCGACTATCGAAGTACTTGATCTTTTCATACAATATTTGTAGTCTTGTCTTCTCCGCTATCTCGTGTAGGATTTAAACAGCAATGGCAGCATCCTGAGAGTCATCGGTTATGATTACAATGTCACCTGCGAAAGTCAGGCCCCTGATTTCGATCATTCGTGTTGCGACTCCAATCGTTTGGTTTGATTCCAATTTTGTTCAATGCAAGTTCCCTGGTTCTGATGACTCTGTCGAGTACCAGATTAAACAGAAAGTTGTGATCTTGAAACTCCGGGACAGTTCTCTTCTGAATTTTACTTTGGGAGAGGTGTCTGTGAGAGTTTTCTCGTTGAGAATGCGTGTTTTATAATCTACACCACGCTCTCGCAGCACTGCGAAGAGTGTTTGGCGGTCAATCGAATCATAAGCGTTTTGAAGTCCACAAACATTACAATGATGGTCACACTTCTCTAATGTTTTAATTGGGGAATTGTTTATAGATTGAAGATCTGCTCATTGCAAGAGCAACTTCGCCAAAATCTTCCCCGATATTCACCAATCGTGTATCCACACTGATTCTCCACATTGTCCTGTAGAATCCTGGACAGAAATTTGTAGCTTACTAGTAATAGCAACATTCCTCGATAGTTGTTGACATCACCTCTGTCTCCTTTTTGTGCAGTGGGTTTATTAGTTCTGTCCTTCAGCCGTCGGGTATGCTTTTGGTGTCACAGCAGTCAGTCAGAATTGGGTGTATGGTCTCTGCGATAGTACTTTCGCCTGCTTTAAGGGCTTCTGCAATGATGCACTTATTCAAGGTGGTTATATTATCCTTTAGGAGCCATATTGATGCAGTTTGTCAGAGAAAAGGTGAACATTTTTTATTCTGGACCTACAGTTTAGTATAACAGAGGAATTATCCCACTGTGCTTAATACTCATAAATAGACCTTTGACAGGGTTGTAGAATATAAACTAAAATACATTTACAAGCTCCAACCCATACTGGGAATCCAACATGGCACTTCTATACTGTTTTTAGATTAATTCCTTGCTCATACATTGATGGACTTCAAATTAAAGATAGAGAGGTAACTTAATAGCAATGGTAGTTACAGATGCTGTTCGTGGTTCTAGTGAATCGCGTGATCTGTTTCCGCCAATATTCAAAAGCGAACGACTGACTGAAAGCAACGTAATTATCAGGCATTGCTGTTCAGCGCTTTCAGCAAGTCTTTTGGCTCATAATAAAGTGGTGAAATAAAAGTTCAAGAACAGCAGACTAGCAGAGATACCTGACTAATGGTTTGTGTGAAATTTTTCCAATCGACTGTGATACTGGTTTATATCATGTTGGTGAATAGTGAATACAATGTAAATGTGTGACATATGATGGGGAATTACTAATTAAAATGAGAGAAACATGTGAAGTTAGTGTAGGTTGGTCTTTATAACCAGCTGGCATCAAATATAGCTCAGTGCGTATTGTAAACATAAACTAGTTATTAAGGACCTCTACTTCAAGATCAAAGTTTATATTGGCACCGAGTGTGGTGGTGTAATGGATAGCATTCTGGCTTCGTATTCTGGAGGATAGCGGTTCAAGTCCCCGTCCAGGCATCCAGATTTGGGTTTTCCATGGTTTCCCAAATCACTCCAGGCAAATGCCGGGATGCTTCCTTCAAAAGGCCATGGCCGAATTCCTTCCCATTCCTGGCCCCCATCTTTTCCCGTCTCTAAAGACCTTGCTATTGAGAGACGTAAAGCACTTTTAAAAAAAAATTATATTGGCAATGTCTTGTGTGGTCTGACAATAATTCTATAGTGAAATATCTTATTACGGATAAAATGTGAATTTGTGTACAGAACTGATACACAAAACCTTCTCTTTCAATGAGTTCCACGACAATTATTGTGTTGAAATGAACTCTTCACAGGTTTGCTGCCGGATAGCGTTTGTAAACGACGAGCTTTCGGCGACCAACTCCGTCGCCATCCGAAGATGGCGACGGAGTTGGTCGTCGTTTACAAACGCTATCCGGCAGCAAACCTGTGAAGAGTTCATTTCATCGACACGCCGGGAAAGTCTTCGTTCGCACATCAATTATTGTGTTATTTAAGATTCATTGCGGCTTGTCAGTTGACATCTCACTGTTGTGCAGTAGTGTCGACTGAAGTCTGCTACTGCGATTGATACGCAGCACAGGACATTAATTCTTTACTGTCCATAGTTCAGCCACTCACATTTTGAGTGTATAGGACTATGGATGCAGCCTGCCCTACCCACACTTTGCCACCGTTTACTGGGCAGAAACACTTAACGGCCCCATCAGACACTTTCCTTTCCATTATACTGTCTATCAACCCTGAGGTCATTAAGGATCACTTAACCCAAAAAACGTTAACGGATTGAGCTTTGTGCAAGTGCACATTCATTGAGTGGGGTGAGTCATCAGTAGAAGGTAGATGTGATAAGATCGCTGTGACATGATTAAAGGCCTATGGGGGCCAAAGGATCCTAAATTTAATAAACTCAGTGAATGAAATGCTAGACAAGTAACCTCAAATCTAAAAATAATTTAAATAAAACTTTCACCTAATCATATTTTCAAAATGTGTAACAGCGTTTCTAGGAAAGTGTATTGTAATTTAAGAGGTTGGTGTTGTCCTGTTACTGCAGAAAAATGTCCTATATGCACACACAGGCAATTACACATTCATAAAAAATACATGGAAAAAAACTCTCATTGAGTCCGTGAAAGCTACTATTTTAATGTTATAGTTTTAGAATTAGACTGAATCCTGTATACTAATTTACTATTGGATTGCGAACTGATGTGATTTTGTTTATCAAGCATGCACTAAGGTAACGAATTATTGTGAATCAAAATTTCACGAGGGCGGGAGAGAATAGACATGTTGGATATTTCTATTAATTGCTATTAATGTATTATTTGTCTGTGGAATACATATTAATGACTTTCTATGACTCGTGACTTCAAATATGTGGTAAATAATTTAGTAATCCATGTCATTTTGGATTTGTGGTTTGAAGGCCAAAGTAAACAAGGAACACAATAACAAAGCTAGTGGTTCCTTGCGCTGAAAGCACTGCACTGTGAACTTCTACTTTCTCGTGTAGCAGCTCCTTAACTATGAGCATCTGATGATGGAACTTTTGTACAAAACTTTTGAGGGCGTCATGAGAAACACGTGTCATATATTTAATGAAGGTTTAGGAGGCATCCACAAATTATGTGAGGTGTTTTCCGGGATTTCTGGACCCCCCTCCCCACTGGTGAGATTTCGTGAGATCTGGCCGGACCCCCACCCCCCTCTGGTGAGATCTGGTCTGTGAGAACCCCCCTATAAATTGCCCTAGAAACTTTTGGAGACTTTTTTTTTTAGGTCACACCCTAACTTTTTTGACGAAATACCCTCCTAAAAATGACTTTGGTGCAAATTTTTTTGGCTCTACTGTCCCCAAATTTTTCGCAAAATCTCACGTGAGTTTTCCGTAGACCCCCCTCCCCCCTGGTGAGATTTCGCCGAACCCCCCCTATTTCACCTCACGTAATTAATGGATGTCCCCTTACGATTGCTTAAGTTAAGGATAATGTTATTGATATATTACTGTTGACGCCACAATCTGGTTTCTGCATCCAGGACTGCGATGGACGAGACGGCTAAACTGATGCTTGCGGCAGACGCGGGCAGCGTGCACACCGTCAGAGTGCTGCTGTGGGCGGGCGCCGACAAGCGGGGGCGGACTGCGCTGCTGACGGCGGCGCGACGCGGCAGGGGCAGAGTCGTCGCCATGCTGGTGGCGGCGGGTGCGGACGTTAATGTAGCCGACGACCAAGACCGCACGCCGCTCCACTGGATGGCGCCACGGCGTGACGTGGAGGCGGTGAGAGCCCTGCTGCAAGCCGGCGCCGACACAAATTCGGTAGACAGTCGCAAGGAGACTCCGCTGCACTGGGCAGCGCTGAGCGGCATGGCGAGTGTGGTGCGGCTGTTGCTGGCGAGCGGCGCAGAGGTCGACGCGAAGGAAGCTCGCGGCTGGACGCCTCTCCACACTGCCGCCTCCACATTCAACGTGGAGGCGGCGAGGGAACTACTGGTCGCCGGGGCCGACACCTCCGCCAGAAACAAGTGGGGAGAAACTCCGCTGCACGTGGCGGTGTCGCATACCGGTGTCGACATGGCGCGGCTTCTGCTAGAAACGGCAGACGTCGACGTCACTGACGGCGACGGTTGGACGCCGCTGCACTGTGCGGCCAGTTACAGGCACGTGGCCGTGGCCAGAGAGCTGCTGGAGGCCGGAGCAGACAAGGCTGTGAAAAACAAAGACGGGCAGACGGCGCGCGACGTGTGCCAGGGAGAGCGAGAGCTGCAGGAACTGCTCGAGTAGACACTGGGACACCTGCAAACAATAAAGTGGAACAAACTAAACTTTTACGATTTTGACTAAATATCTATGACAAACTATTTTTGAGTAATTACTATAAAATCAGCGATTTTATTAATTCCTACCATTCCTAGAAATTTCTTGAAGAAGAAAGATATTTGATTTATACAAAAAAGATAAAAAAATCTGATTTCTGTAATATTGTCTAATAATTTACTATTAAATAATAGCTATTTGCATAATTTTGCTTGTGTTTTATTGAATTTTAATATAAATTGAAGCCATTCGTCAAACAACATTTTTTAATTAATATTGTATCTACATACCACCACAATATTTGTCATGCTTTGTAGAACAGAAAACAAATACAACACTAATGACTGAGCTGTCAGTGTCGCTGCTCCCGTCCTTTGTTTCAGTCTGTTGTGTTTGGACTGATTGTTCTGGTGACTATGTTTTCTCATTCTTTTCTGCAAACATGACAAAACTAATTACAAAATACCAGCATATAGCAAAAAAGTTAATTACACATTCGTTAAATCTCTCAGTTCCTTAAGTCAGACTGAAAACATTTAGCACTCGGTAATGTCTTGGTATTGTACTGATTACCTAATTCAGGCTTTGAATTAACAGACAATGATAATACCAAAGTTCTGCTACCCAGGTCACCAACCTCTTAAGATAATATTTAGCCTATGCATTACATTATTCTTAGTTTTGTGTAATTACTACACGGATCTTATTGGTCGAGGAATCGTGATGTCTATCATGAGAGCTCCTCTTATTCCTGTCGTTAATCCCTGGTAGATGTGGTTGGGCTGAAATGCTGCCTGGACCACACAGAATCGCTTCGCAACTACATAGTGGCCAAAGTGATGGCTCTGTTCAACTGGCTGGTACGTGTGACACTGCAGTTACTTTTTGTCAGTTTATAGACTCCAATACTGCTGCTCTCTGCAACGCTGGTGATACAACTAGCTGGCGATCACGCGTCACAGCTGTCAAAACAATGGCAGACATGTTGGCTCAAATAGCGCAGCATTTGGCCATTTCTTACTTAGCTTCCACTCTGAATCCATTACAGTGTTAAAAAACATTTAAGAACTCATCCTAAAGAGCCAATCTTCTGAAGGTAGATAAGTAGTAAAAGTGTATTTAAAAAATATATGAATCCAATGCGTAAACAGCAAAATGTTTCATGAAGAAATGTGAGATTGTGTGTAACCATGTTGGGATCCATATTAACATACAATGTTACAAGGTAATACGAGTCACTTTGGAAGTAAATCTGTAGTTTTCAGTCTGGCTTTCTTTTGTAATTGTATTCTTCAGAAAATGGCTAAAACTGGGAAAATGTGTGGGGAGTTGATATGCAACCTTTGACCCTAGAAGTTAAAAAAATAGCCTCCAATTTGTTTAAAAACAGTTGGTAGCACTGCGGGTGCTGCTGCATCTCCTCTGCCCTTCTCTGTTTCCGTGCACATAGTGCATTAATTCCTGTGATATAGTTGCACTGTAAGCAATTCCAAGACTGCAATTTTCAGTATTATGTTTGTCACAACTCTTTCCACAAATTACTAGCCATTGTGATGATCAGTGTTTTATCATGGCCTGGCTATCAGACTGTGGCTGCTTCATCCTGTGCTCTTACCCCTCACTAAACAGTATAAGAGAGGAATGCAGCACTCGGTGAATAATTTGAACACTGACACAACTAGCGCAATGGAAAATCTTCCATCGAGAAATGTCTGTTAAATACAAACTGATCTATGTATTGAATACTAATGACAATATTTTTTTCTTATCCACTTCTTTCATAGCTAAATTCCCAATTCAATGAAAGATTTTTTATTTAAAAAATTATTTTCGTGTGAACATGGTGTATTTCTTTTTCCAGAGATGCTACGATTGTATTCGAACATAACATTCCTTGTAGTATTTATCTGTCACAAGCACATGTGATACCATCTCTGGTGATGTATTCTCCCAAGTGTAGTGCTTAACTGCCACCATACAAAGCAACAGTGTAGAAGCTACAACAAATTAATTCACATAGACCAATATCTGCAACTGGACACAAATATAACACATGTAAGCTGTGTTTTAAGGTAAACATTTTTTTAATATATTTTTGCAGTTTGATGAACTATTGAGGAATAAATTCCATGATATTCAGTGACCTCTGATGCTATCATAATGACACCTGTGTGGTCTTGGCTACAATTGTCCTTGTCTAAAAAATTGGTAAATGTCTTCAGATCACCAACACACTACTGCCACAGAGATAAACAAGCGAGCTGGAGTCGCCAGACACATGCGCATCTCTCTCGTCTGTTGACCAAGCACTCGCTATCTCCACAGCTACATAACAGTGTACATGCTGTGTAAGTCATTTTTTATCTACGAAAAATGGGATGTAACCAAATAATCTATTACGATAAAAGTCTAGCAATTAATGCAGACATCGGTTTTGAGGATTATATTGTGTTTTATCAATGCGGATGAGAAATAATATGATACAAAAATGTATTTTGCCGTAGGTGTAAGAACAAAGACATCTTCTATTAACACTTATGTTTAGGTTTTATTGATCAAATGTCATTAAAAATTTATTAAAAGACTTCATTGAACTGAAACTTTACATGGAAAGACAGATGAAATATGAGTGACTGCGTCGAATGCAAGTCTTTCACAAGTCCAGCCACTTACATATGTTTACTTGAACGGTTTTCGCCCGAAATATTGTATTGTCTTTGTTTGTGTGTTGTTTTGTGTTGCTGCTGCCCTCCTTTCTTCAACTTTGGTGAGTGTTGGGTGTATTTCATCTGTCCTTTCCATATAAATATTGCCTCGGGCATTTCTTTTGTTTCAATGAAACTATATTAATATACTAGCTGATACTCGTGACTTTGTGCACGTGGATTAACAATTTCATGCCAGAATTGAATATAGAAAGTTGTTGGTAGCAAAGGATTGGTCCCAAACAACACCGAGTCGGTATAATATGGCAGGAAAGCCATCACTATACCATTCTACCATCGAACCTGTCTCTTGAAGAGAATCAATTTCCAATATATTTAAAAACAGAAAATCAATGAAGGTGAGGGGGAGTGGGGGGTGTTAACTAAGGGCAGATTTATTTCAGATAGGTCTTTTCTTCAGCATGATCATCCGATTCTTGGGTTCCAATAACTTTAGCTGCTCGTTCTCTGCTAGACCTACAACTTAGGCCAGTTTACTCCCGCAAGGCATGTTAAAAAAGAAGGCAAAATAAACTGGTGCCAGAAACATTTAAGCTGACACAAAGTAATAGGACAGAGAATATCTACATCTACACTAAATAATACATTTTTTCTCTAGACGAAATTTATTAATAAATTATACACTAACATAATGCGCGAGAAGCATAGCTTGAGCAAGCGACGTAACATTACAGACTAACACACATATCCGTATCTCTGTCACCATTTGATAAGTTTTCAAAATTTCGTGACTACAACTGTTAATCATACCGAAAAAAAATGTCCTGTGGCTTCCCTACAGATTTTCTTGTCAAATTCCATCAGTATCAGTATAGGCATTTAGTCGTCAAAACTTAGCAAACGACAGAGACTTTCTTCCTCATTTATAATATTATTACTGCATCACACACATACTGACTGTGAATCACCCCTGAGGGATCAATATGACGTAAAAAAGTGTACACCTACAGCATTGCAAGATTACCTACGATTTGCCTAACATTGCACCCCTAACTTGGTGATATCTACAGTTTAACATTCAATCTGAATAACCGACGGCCCAGGCGTGACTCTTACGATCAATAACAATTTTTAAGAATCTTAACCTCTACGGAGATTTGAACTGGAGACCACAATAGTAAGCAAGCGCTTTACCCACTGAGCTAACTGACCGCTGCACGGAAAAAACAGTACAGAGACCCGCGTATCCAACGCGTCTGTCTATCGCCATTCAGTAATTTTTCAAAATTGTAAGACAACATGTATTATTTGTACAGATAATTTTTCAACCTAATGTAGACAGTATTTTTCTCCTTGTTTCAAAGGATAAGTATGCAAAGTTTAATCAAGATCAGATGAAAAACTGGATTTGTATAAAGAACAAACAAACATACATACATACATTCATCTTTATATATATAGATATTAGTAGCATGAAAGAAAAACTGACTTTACTATTCTCTTCCCACCACTCTATAGTCATCATTGAATTTTTTTTTACCTTAAAACCGAAAACACTCGCAGTGTTTCCTCATCGGGGTGGTTGCTTACAGCTCAGTTCAATGGATCCTGGTGACTTAATATGTGATACTGCTTCTTTGTCAAAAAAAAAAAAAAAAAAAAAAAAAAAAAATATTGTGGCACCAGAGATAGTATGCATTCACCAAATAATATCAGAATATAGTGCAAAATGTTTTTTTTTTTAACTTATGATGAAAAGGTATTGGGAAAAGTTTTCCAATTTTCTAAGTATGTTCCAATCCTCTATAAATGAGATTTTTTAAGCTGAAGAACAAGAATTAACTACAGAACCACCACGATGAGAAGCAGCGTCCTCCAGAGGAAAGACTAGTCACTGCTATAGAAGCCATTACGTTAGTCATAACATGTGACGATGTCACACATTTTAGAACAAAACAGACCGTACTATGTTTTATGATTCACAACTACAGATAATATAGCGAGTAAGAGAAAAGTTGAGATAGAAGCGTGGTGTGGAATCCATAGAAAAACTGGTGTGTTTATGCGCAACAAGTGAAACTTCTATATATTTTATTCTGTGTATTTTCCACATTTCTTTTGCACCTTTCTTCGGGTGAATACTATGATGCATTCTGTATCATAGAAAATAGTATAACAAGCGGTTGATAAAGTAGTTGTAAGTTTAAACTAACTTATTCCTCAACCTGAAGGTTGGTTGGATCATGTCAAAGGAAACATACTAAACCATTGTATCAGAAGAAGGATAGGCAGTTCCTTTCCTCTGGGACCTATAGTTTAACATGGTATACGAACCAAGGACCATCCAGGACTAGCTTGTATGATTAAACACAGGTCTTAAGAATTCCTGCCCCAGTCAGGACTTGAAAATAAACTTGTGTGTTTTCCTCTTAATTATCTTCCCCAGTATCGGCACACTCAGGCCTACTATTCCGAAAGACACCAAGGGGTTCCATGCTTAACGACTCCTTCTCCGGATGAATCACTTTGCCGTAATTCCATATTCACTACAGAGAGATTTGGGCCAGGATGTTGGTGTACAATATGATTAGCAATTGTGTACCACCACCTCTTCTACACTATTCCAACCAGCTAACCTATTTGCAGACACCATGACCAAGCCACAATCTCATCAGACAATGGGGCGAGCTAACTCTTATCTAATTATTGTTTATTTGACGATGTTCTGCTGAGGCGCGGTATGGGGTCAGATTTTACCATGAGACGCTTATTTCTTATAGTAGTTAAGGTCACATTTCCAGCAGTTCGGCTGTAGCAGATTATGCACTTAGCATTCCGCTCGAGTCTGGTGCTTTCACCATTTCAATTTTTTAAGACTTTACGTCTCGTTGACGTTGAATTGATTAGAGGAGGGAAAGGACTGGAGACGAGATGGGAAGGAATTCGGACCCTATCATTTCCCTGGAGTGATTTTTGGTCAATCATTGAAAGCTGAAATCTGGATGGCCAGATGGGGGTTCAATCCTGGTATTCCCAAATGTGAGGCCAGACCGTTACCACTCACCACCTCTCTCGGCCACTTGTTCTGCATAAGTTTGCGCTAATACTCGTCTGATTCAGAAAGAAATTGGTCATATAAGTGTCAGTCGAGCCTCAGTGTTCCTTGCTGTGATGATCTTGATAGTGTGGCAGTTCACATGACAGTCTCCCTGCACTACAGTCGGTGCCTGACTCTGCTCCACTATCTTCGAACCCGTTGGCGGTTACGCCGCTGTTGGGCCATTGCGATCGTTCAATTCCAGCCAAATTTGTTATACCTAGCAGCTACCCATCCATTGAAATGGACAGTATTTTTATAAATACGAAAGTGATTCTGTCTCTCTGTCTGTCTGATGCATTTTCACGACTTAACGGCTAAACCAATATTGATGAAATTTGTCAAGAGAATACTATTTATCATTAAAAGGGACCTAGGATACTTTTTTGCTATCAATAACATATATCGACATGAAATTTTGAAAACTAACCGAACATGACAGACAGATGTATAGTGTGTGTAAGTCCCCGTAGTGATATATTGGTCGCTCAGGAATTCTTTCCCTCCCAGTCAGTTTGTGTATCTGCTTTTCATAAATTTCATGTACAGATACACTGTTAATATATAGATTTGGATTTGCGCTGTATAAGACTATTATTTTGTGATGTGTAATCGTAAGTTTTCCCGGCGGATCTGATGTTTGAAGATCTCTCGTGCGTGCAGCCGGGTCATTTGGTCGTAAATGTACTAATTTTCGATGGCGTACCGTGCCATCATCTTCAGGTAGTGTCCAGTGGTCGGCGTGAGGAACGCAGTCCAGGACGCGACTGCTGGACTGCTCCGCGCGCATCGATATTTATACCCTCCGACCCCGCCCTCCCACTCCCGCACAAGCCGGGCTTGCCCATGAGGCCCATAGTAAGCACAATAGGTGCGCCCACGTATGATCTGGCCAAATACCTGACGTCAGTCTTGAGTCCATCAGTTGGAAAATGTGAGCACCACATTAAGAACTCAGCTTAATTCGTCGAAAAACTGCAACAACTAAGACTGTCCGACTCTGATCTCACAGTCAGTTTCGACGTAGTGTCACTATTCACCAGAGTTCCCCTCAAGGAATCACTGGAACTGATTGGCGAAAAATTTAGGCCTGAGCTCACAAAACTGTTCAGCTTTGTCCTAACATCCACATATTTTATCTTCGATGGACAGTATTATGAACAAACGGATGGGGTAGCTATGGGTAGCCCACTGTCACCTGTGGTTGCCGACATGTACATGGAGCACTTTGAGGATGAAGCACTGGAATCGGCACAGTTAAAACCAACGGTGTTCTACAGATATGTTGATGACACATTTGTCGTCTGGCCACACGGAAAAGAAGAACTTCAATCTTTCCTGCAACACCCGAACTCCATCCACAGCCAGATACAATTCACTATGGAGGTTGAACAGAACGGCCAACTACCATTTTTGGATGTACTGGTAAAGAGAAGATTGGATGATGCATTAGGGCACAGTGTTTACCGGAAGGCTACTCATACGGACCAGTGTTTACATGCCACCAGCCGCCACCACCCGTCACAGAGGGAAGGAGTGCTAAATATACTGGTCCACAGAGCACATGTGATTTCTGACAAAGACAGCTTGTCTGCTGAACTAACACATCTCAAGAACGTGTTCCAGAGTAATGGCTACGACAACCGCCAAATTCGGCGCGCCTTCAGGCGGAGGACGTCGCAAGAACCAACTGAGGAAGAGGACAAGCCAAGAGCAAAAGCCTTCATCCCGTACGCCGGCAATGTATCAAGCAAAATTGGCAGAATTCTACGCCGATAAAACATCAAGTGCGTGTACCGCCCGCCGGCCAAGATTAAAGCCCTACTTGGCTCAGTTAAAGATGATTTGGGTCTCAGGAAACCTGGCGTATACCACATACCGTGCGAGTGTGGAAAAGCATACGTCGGGCAGACTATTCGCACGATCGAAGAACGGTGTAGGGAACATAAACGCCACACCGAACTACAGCAGCCGTCAAAATCCGCAGTTGCTGAACACTGTCTTGAGACACGGCATAATATTAAATATGAGGACACCGAAGTTCTGAGAAACACATCTCACTTCTGGGACTGTGTGTACAAGGAAGCCATCGAGATCCGGCTACGGAGTAACCTCATAAACAAAGACAACGGGTTCCAACTAAGCCAGGCTTTGAACCCAGCACTGAAGCGGCTCCGCAAACACCAGAGCCGAGGCACTGTGCGCGACGGAGGTGGCGTAGAGACTGATGGACACTGATCGACGCACTGTAACGCACCGCCCCCACCACCGCCATCGGAGCGACCCGGCGGGGTCGGAGGGTATAAATATCGATGCGCGCGGAGCAGTCCAGCAGTCGCGTCCTGGACTGCGTTCCTCACGCCGACCACTGGACGCTACCTGAAGATGATGGCACGGTATGCCATCGAAAATTCGTTCATTTACGCACGCCCGAGAGATCTTCAAATATTATTATGTGTTTGCCTAAAAGTTTTTGACACCAATACATTTCCACGCTTACAAAGTCGTGGGAAGTAGCTAGTTATCAGTATATATGAATGAACAGCACTGCCGATAAAATAGTGTTATTATATCGCAAACTATCTGCAAAATAGTCTGTTTTACTTATTTCGTTCGCAATTTGTAAAGTATACCAGATGTGTCTGTAGTAGTAGTTTAAAAACAGTACACTATCGCTATTGGAAACGGCTTTAAAATTTGTATCTATAGTGTTTTAGGCTCAGAACCGGTAAGAAAAATTATCCAAAATTCTTAACTTTGACGGCCGCTGACGTCTTTATTTTACATTAAAACCAGTAAAATTAAATTAAGTTAAATATTTCATTTTCACAGTCCTCTATTTCACGGTCGGTTAGAAAAATATCTTGGACATTTTTACATTTTATTTGACACCATTGAATATTTTTTAAAAAAATGCATATTTTGTTCTGGAGCAACGTATTGTATAAAATGTACTTATCTCAAGTTCGTAATTTATTTATTTACGATAGCTGGTGGCCTGTCAAATACTGCAGATAGCGTATGTGATAGAAATAGGGCTCTACTTCCGTTATTTCGCTACAGATCAGGCAGAACAATCAAGACATGAGCAATATTTATAGCCGGTGTATTATCTGTCACTCTGGTCAACATTACCTCATAGGATTTCGAAACGTCAGCCATCCGTCAAATACAGGCATATTTATTATTTACTAGCTTCTTATTAATTACTAACTTTTGTTCGTAATCTAGTTCACGTTTATTGTTAATGTACAAGGGTGTAGCTAGGTTAGGGCATGGGGGGCAGCTGCCTCCCCCCCCCTAGCAAGATGTGGGTATGCGCTCAATCGGAGTACTGCCGAACCGAAGAGTAAACAATGTTAAACAACTTTCAAAAATTAGTTCTTTTCGCGCCATTTAATCCTGCTGGATACTGCTATCTGCGGGAAACAGCGTAGCGAGGGCGAGGCGGCACAATGCACCACGCACGGTGCTTGAAGCTGCGTATCGACTACGTGCGGTTGCCGCGCGAGCCATGTTCGAGCGCGCCAACCCGGTTATTTGCCGCGCGTGGCAACGCAAACGAGCCCGGCAATGTCTTTTCGTGAAGCCACCGTGGACACGACTAGCTGCAACTTTCACTGTGATGCATCACACTGTATACTAGAAACCTAAGCGAAAAGTGATTTGATGGATATGAAAATTGTATTTTAATAGAATGAAGCACTGAGAAACTCATGGAAGATATGAGATATGAAGCCATCGAGGATGCAATAAACAAATTTTACGAGAATTACAATCGCAGAATCATTAATTGAGCCAGTAAACACTCAATTTCAGTAAGCGATTTCAGTTACTGAAAGACGCTGTGACTTCACGAATTCTAGCCTTTTTCGAGTGTCAAGACAACTATTTTCTTGGACAGCTAACGATGCTAAGAACTTCTCGGAAAAAATACCGGTCGCTGTAATGATGAATACTGCTCACCAGAAGTAAGTAGAAGACAATCAACAAATCGTGTCATCTATAATATCTTCGATTATTTTCTGTGGTACACTGTACAAATAACTTGCCTTTAAGAAGCAAAGAGCAACATGAAGGTGTTCTTGAAGACATGCTGAAGCTAAGAATTCATTCAAGTGTTCTAGTTTTGAAACAGCATACTGAAAAGTTAAGAAAAATGTCATGTTTATCTCGCCACAAATTCATAACAAAATCATTGCCCTGTGCGGCTTAGTCATTAAAAGTGAAATTATGCAGGCTGCAAAGAAGGCTTATGCTTGTATTGTATTGGCAGATGAGTCGTGTGACATTACTGGGAAAGAATAGCTTTCCATAAAAATCGGTTTTTATGACAAAGATAAAAATACTATTCGCAAAACATTTCTCGGATACATAGAACTTATGACGTTGAATGACAAATTGTAGCATCAGAAATAGACCGGTTTTTAGAAAGTGGATGACATGGACCTTAGAGGTGTGTTAGCGAAGGGTATGAAGGGTGTTCTATATTGGCGCGTGATTTTGGTAGAGTACAAAATTTTTTAAAAGAGAAATATCAAAAAGCCTTGTATTTTCATTTCGCAAGCCACAGACTTGAACTGGTTGTATATAATTTAAATCAAATTACAAAAATGCGGAGCACAATTAGCACCATGCACTACATCATAAACTTTTTACGAGAATCCTTTTTACACAGAGAACTACGTGCCAAATATTTAAGCTTTATATGAGATCCATTGGCCTAAAAAATATACGTGTTTTGCTATTTTTAAGGTGCATCTTGA
Source organism: Vandiemenella viatica (assembly GCA_031002005.1). Lineage (NCBI taxonomy): Eukaryota > Metazoa > Arthropoda > Insecta > Orthoptera > Morabidae > Vandiemenella > Vandiemenella viatica. Next base: position 4,761,144 of record JARYHS010007075.1, read on the forward strand.
AGATATTGCCAATGGACTTTCGAATATTCTATAGAAGGGAATGATGCAGCGAGAAAAGCTGCTTACCAGTTACAGTGCGCTGCTACTAAGTCAGAATTCATTATTTGCGTTGGATTGAATACTCAGGATTATTTGAACCTGTTGTCACTGCATTACAATAAAAGGTGATTGACACGTATACATGCATGGATCATATTAATAGAGAAATGTCTATCATAAAACATCACCGCAGCAACGCGGACGTGGAGAGCTAAAATATTTTACACACATCTACCAGAACTGCAGCTGCCGTTGGAACCAATTTGAAAGTCCGACGTATTGTATCTGTCCAAGAACGTCATTCCAGTCACCCTGCTTAGTCTTTATAAGATTTCTGAAAGGAACCTATTTTCATACCTTATTTAAATTCCTTGGAGCAACGTTTTCGGATTATACGTTGCGCTTTTACAGGTTTTGTTTTAAATCTAACTCTATTTATTTAGTAAATAATCAATTGTGGTAAGTATTCAGTTTAAGATCACTCTACATGCTTTGCAGTAAATCACGTCAGTTTGAAAAATAATCTATTTATTTAATAAGCACTGGAAACTATCACTTTATTTGGAAAGAATTACATATATAACTAGCAGCTGAGAAAGCCCTTTCTGCCTCATCATTCGTTGGTTTGATTGAAATAATCATAAATAAAAAACTTTTTGAAAAACTTAATAACTTTCTGTACTTTTTTGAGATAATTATATCTAGGAATTATCTCAGTATGTGGATGAACAAGTGTTATGGTCACACTTTGTGCTTCAATTGTGGTCTACCAGTACATCCGAGTCAAAGTTGTTTCTGTGCGTTCAATTTATTTCAGTAGTTTTCTTTTTTCGGGGGGGGGGGGGGTTAATAAAACGTCGAAAAACTGCCAATTGTGTGCTGTGTGAAAAGTACAATTGCAGGTACCAAGGCCGAACGTTTTTCATTTCCGTCAGACCTTTACACAATATCGTCAGTTTCAACAGCAACACCAAAGCTTGTCAGTCGTTCTTTGACCAAACAGATTCGATGTTCCATGGTGCACGAACCGCGTATTCTAAGCAAGCTGATATTAAAATGTGTTTCTTTGCGGTGAACATTAACGTTCAAGTATGGGTGATTTTTTGGAACGTCCAGTCATCAAACAACGAAAATTTTTGCCATTGTTTCTTAAAATTTTCAAACTGAACAATTATGTCAACCTTTAGCGTATTTGGAAACTTATTTATCATATAGCTTATAGAATTAGCAAAATTAAGCAACTGAAATCCACGTTTTGAAAAGAAATATCTCAAGTACGATGAAGTACAGTTTATGACAAAAACATTTTTACGCATCATTTATAGACTACAATAGATTTTGAAATAGCTATCAATAGTTGTATCCTTCTTTTCGTATTGTTTCTACTTTCTCCTCCGAAACAACTGTAATTGCATCTTTTTTGTGTGTACGATCTGGGAGCTAGTTTTCCAATAGGGCGACATAACTCAAATTACAGTAATGCACACAAAAAGTTCTTATAAAATCTAAAGGTGAATCTATTTACTTATGATCACGAATGACGACATAAACACATATTTGTTACCCTGAGTCATATGTCAACTTGACGGGTACATGTAAACGGGGCGATACAACCGGTAGAGAACGAATCGTACCTGAAAGTGACGACAGGAAGGCAATTTGGCGAAGACTGAAACATGTTTTCACCCCATTTTACGGATTGCGGATCCCTTTATTTTTGGGCTAGATCTGCCAAATGGTGTGGATTCCCGCATTACTGGACTGGCAATCCCTAGCTAAATTTCAGTTAAAGTTTAAGTATGTTATTAATTGATTAAAAAAATAAAAATAAACAGAATGTTTCTTCCAGTATCATAACATAAAAAATTTTGATTATGAAATCGAACTATCGAAGGACAAGGGTATGAGAACAGAAAATCTTTGAGAACTAGACCTTACGAAAGAGTTGAATGAGGCGGTAATATCATTTTCTGCGGCAAGAAAAACGCAATCCTAATTTCATTGGCTCAGCCTTGTACAACAAGACAACATACAGAGTCCTTCTCTACACTGAGGTCAACGATGCTACAGAACCATCTAAACTGTCTGTGTATGCTTAGTTTACGCAGAAACTTTTTACAAGAAAATTCTGCTAAAATTGCAGCTGAAGTAGTTCGAAAATTACTACTAGTATTATATATATTAGTCCATTAATGGATAAATTAAGTGATTAATAGAATATATATGTGTTCGATTAATAATTTTTTTGTAGCATGCCTATTATCAGTTTTCTCTTGCTTGCCTCCCCTCCCCCCTTCCGGACAAATGACAAACATTTCTTCTGCTAGAATTATATAAACCGTGTGTGAACCATGTTCAACGGTAAACAGACACTAATTTCTGGCTAATTTCATCTTAGATTTCTCAGTTTTCCAATTTCACGCCAAAATGAAACATCCTCTATTTTACTTGCAGAACGAACGGCTGCTGTAAACTATTCAAAATCGAAAACTTGATCAGAGGTTTTTGCGTTGATCCAAACAGACAAACGAATTTTATAATATAGTCAATACCTTTTCTATAGGTGCCCCAAACTCATATTTTTCAAAAAAAAAAAAAAAAAATCTTAAATATTCAGAAGTTCTACCAGGTCTATCGTTTTATTGTTTGTATAGATGTCTGGCTTGAGAAAATGAAACTAAAACTACATTTTGTGTAAAAACGCAAAAATACTGTTTTCTGTAGAATTGGATGTTCTGTTTGTAATTTATGCTGCCACTTCGGCCAGTTTGTGCCATAATATCACCGAATACAATACAAGGCTGTGGAGACCAGTCAGAGGATGCGTAAAAATTGCAACCACGACAGCATTCGAAACCGGGACCACTCAACCCGCGACCTTTTCTATATAATCTAACTCGCCGATAGTTGGCGTGACAGTTGGTCGCTGTTCTGGAACCAAAGCTTTATTTTGTCTGTAATACTTTTCGGTTTGGTTTTTAACATTGATGCAATGTTGAAAATCATTTCTGTGCCAAATGTGTCGTTGAGATAAACCGTAGTCTCTGACCTCCCGCCTCAGATGAAAATATTCCACTGTTGTAACTTTTACGAGTATGACAGATTTCTGTCTGTTTCGTATTCGTTTTACGCTCCCGTTTATTTATCACATTTAAGGTGGCAATTTTAGCTTATCGACATGTTAACAGTTATATAAGACTGGAAGTTTTCTCGGAGTTGAAAATTAATAAAATAGTCTCAGGTAACTAGTCGAATTAGTCCATCGATCAAACACGACATTTCGGCGGTCACAACTCTGCCTTCATTGTCAAGTGATCGCCGAAATGTCGTGTTTGATCGATGGACTAACTCTGCTAATTATCCGAGAAAATTTTATTCATATCAACAGTTCACGATATTTCGAGGTCCAGTTGTTTCATTTTACCAGATACCGGCTCTATATTTGTGTGTAACATGTTTTTAACGGACACCATCAGCAAGTAACGTTAGTTAAAATACTATGGAGCACCGGTTTGGTTAGTGAAGTAGCGTTTCATCGTTAGTGGCGACAGAATTTCGTTTCGCCGCGCATTTCGCCACTGTTGTCGCTGGACCTACGGTTTAACCTGGAATCTATATGGCGGAACGTCCTAACCACACCTCGTGTGATCAAGCAGAATTTGAACACATGGCTACGAATTAAAAAAAAAAAAAAAAAAAAAAAAAAAAAAACAAAAAAAAAAAACAAAAAACAAGCTTCTTAACCACTGAGCTACCAAACGGCTCATGTAAAATACAAAGGAGGGTAAACCTGCGATAATTTCGTAGGATTGTCGGCTTACCATTGTGTTACAACAAGGTTTAATTCCGTGAAACCATGCTGATCAGAGGACTATCAAGCGGAAATTAAATTTTTTTTTTTCTCTATTGCAGTTTATAGTTTCCCAAAGCTTCACTAAGTTTATTGTTGCTTACATTAGTAATACTTGTTTTGTTACTAAATCCGAGAGATTGGTTTGTTTATTAGTATAGAGTATGGATGGTAATAGAAACGCTATTCGTGATAAGTGCTACTATGAGGAAGGGTTGCAATCTTATTCAAAAAATGAATGGTAAATGTAACAATTATTATCACGTGCATTTATATGATGACCCTACTGGGTCACAAAAGCACCGACTCTTATCATGGCTTATAATTAAGAACTTGTCCAATGTCTCCTCTGAGTAATCAAAACTAAGTAATGTCAATTCCTGGAGCTTTAGGGTGGTGGGAGCTAAGTGTTACCATCAGCCTGCAATTCGTCTAACTTATACTCTGTGTGTGATAAGTGTATATTTGTTTGTTAAATGTGTAATTGATGACTTGAAGGGAGACGGAGATCGGAGACCGTCCCAGCATTCATATAGGTGACTGCTGAAAAACCGCCTAAAACCTCAAAGAGGATAATATATACACAAAGACATATGCGTATATATATATATATATATATATATGTGTGTGTGTGTGTGTGTGTGTGTATGTGTGTGTGTGTTGTGTCGTTTGTCAGAGAGTTATTCTCTTCCTCTCAGTGTAGTCAATGTGAGAGTGTGTGTTTCGTTTTGTTTTGTGATAAGAATTAATAAGTCGTTTGAAAATTAATTACATACAAGAGCACTCCATTACAGAAATTACCTGTTTCATTTAAAATAAAATATTTCCACTTACTTTACCTACCAAAAATGAAATATGATTGTAATAAATAGTGGGTAACATCGTGTCTGATTGATTGGGTTCAACTTCTATAGGGTGTGAGAAATGAGAATCCCGATTTTCCGCCACTGTTTGCGCTCAGTAACCATCAGTTCTGGTCGTAGAACAAGTTTCAACCACCTAGTGTCACTTCACCATGTTTACAACGCGTTGTCAAAAAGTGTGATTTTGTGTGTGTAATGGAAACGAAGTTATACAGTAACTTTTTGTGTCAGACATGGTGAAAATGGAAAGTAATCCTTTTATATGTGGTCACTAGGGTATTAATGGCACGTTATAAAAGAAATTGAAGTGTTTAGATGAAACAAAGTCTGGCCATGAAAACGTTGATGACGAACCCCGATCAGGACGGTCAACACAGTTTTGTCGAAACAGTCCCAATACACACTTCGTTGAGACAATTTGTGTTACTTGTGCGTATTGTAGGAGTTTTGGATTATTTTGATATACACTCCTGGAAATTGAAATAAGAACACCGTGAATTCATTGTCCCAGGAATGGGAAACTTTATATACACATTCCTGGGGTCAGATACAACACATGATCACACAGGCACATAGACACAGGCAACAGAGCATGCACAATGTCGGCACTAGTACCGTGTATATCCTCTTTTCGCAGCAATGCAGGCTGCAATTCTCCCATGGAGACGATCGTAGAGGTGCTGGATGTAGTCCTGTGGAACGGTATGCCAAGCCATTTCCAGCTGGACCAGCGTTCGTGCTGGACGCGCAGACCGCGTGAGACGACGTTTCATCCAGTCCCAAACATGCTCAATGGGGGACAGATCCGGAGATCTCACTGGCCAGGGTAGTTGACTAACACCTTCGAGAGCACGTTGGGTGGCACGGGATACATGTGGACGTGCATTGTCCTTTTGGAACAGCATGTTCCCTTGCCGGTCTAGGAATGGTAGAACGATGGGTTCGATGACGGTTTGAATGTACTGTGCACTGTTCAGTGTCCCCTCGACGATCACCAGAGGTGTACGGCCAGTGTAGGAGATCGCTCCCCACACCATGATGCCGGGTGTTGGCCCTGTGTGCCTCGGTCGTATGCAGTCCTGATTGTGGCGCTCACCTGCACGGTGCCAAACACGCATACGACCATCATTGGCACGAAGGCAGAAGCGACTCTCATCACTGAAGACGACACGTCTCCATTCGTCCCTCCATACACGCCTGTTGCGACACCACTGGAGGCGGGCTGCACGATGTTGGGGCGTGAGCGGAAGACGACCTAACGGTTGCGAATGGTCCTCTCTGATACCCCAGGAGCAACAGTGTCCCTAATTTGCCGGGAAGTGGCAGTGCGGTCCCCTACGGCACTGCGTAGGATGCGACGGTCTTTGCGTGCGTCCGTGCGTCGCTGCTGTCCGGACCCAGGTCGACGGGCACGTGCACCTTCCGCCGACCAGTGGCGACAACATCGATGGTGGGTCTTACACACCGGCGTCAATGTGTTCTTATTTCAATTTCCAGGAGTGTATTTTGCAGGTGCCGAAATATTTACAAACGTCATTAGGGGAAATTGTTGCAATACAGTTGTTCAGTTGAAAAGCCGCACCTTGTAGACATGTCAGTTGGGTTGCATCACATCAAGAAATTTGAGAAATGTTCATATATAGAAGTCAGCCGCAGCCGGGTAACTATAGCTTTTCAAATTCATCTGACATGGCCCTCTCTCAGTGATGGGTCACATTGGAGAGGGGATACAAACTAGGGCACCAATTTTATGGTTGACTTTTTTCTTTAGCTCCATTACTGCCCCCAGCAACGACAATGGGCACTGTCTGTTTGAAGGGGTCCCATCCGGCTGAGGTCCCGTTGCATTTTGCCTGTCCTGCCATCCAATTGCTACATCATGTCAGCAACAATTTGGCGGATCTTACATCGCCTAGCGGTTCGGGAGCGCGTAGATCGCTTCAGACGTACTGAGAAGAAGCGGACCAAATTCCTTACTTAGAGTGAACATCAACTTGCATTGCTAGCCGAATTTGTTCATCATTTCTTTTTCTTTTTTACCTTTTTTTGATTAAGAGGTTTAATAAAAGAGTTTTAAGACAAAGTAAAGTTCATCTCTGTGTTTTGTCTTAACGTCTTCTAGAAATTTATTTGAGGACTCAGAATATTGTCCGGATAACAATTGTATAACTTTGGAGTCTGAAAGTGCCGCGATTTATAATGTGTAGTAGGTCCTAGTTTAACTTCAATAGTGTTTTAAATTCCATTCATCTGAATGTTATTTCAGTTTTAAATTGATCGTTTCACCACAAGAATGAATTCATCGAGGGGTGGAGAATGTAAAAGTTGTTGAATGACTGAGTTATATTTAATAATATTATTTAAAAATAGTTTGCGATCCCTTTAGAAAGCGACGTTTGTTAGTCAGAAAAGTGAAGAAAGACGTGTGAAGCTTAATTGTTTCGAGACCAGAGTTGCGCTATTTGTACGCAATTAGTAAAGGAGACAGATTAAGATCTTTCAGTTAATGTAAATATGTGTAGATAAGAATTTTGTTTTGACATTTTTACGTAATAGCCATATGATATTTGGAACCAAACAATTGAGTCGCAACGAATTAGAATAATTACGAAGTGATGTAGTATAATTAACATTGCGTGTGGTGGAATCTTCAGATAAACTTATCTGATTTTGGATATCGGCTGGTGTGCCTACTTGGAAATCGAACGGCCGTCGGCTCCTTTTGCTACACCGTGATCTGTAAGTAATTAAGGTAATTCCTTTATTAAATACAGGGGAAAAGTGGTTCATGTCAGCCAACAAAGTTAGCACCTCTTTCTGAAACGCTTAATTGTTTTCAAAAATCCGTTTATCTCTGATCCTATCTGTTGATTTATGCCGTTGATATATGTCTTGACAGTTATTAATATTGATATTGCCAATTCTTGTAATTCGCTATCATTTTCTGGTGACAGGTTTGGGGATCTTAATCTAAACCATTGGCTTAGCGATGGTACCGCATATCCCTTTTATTTGAAGCTTTCAAGGAGAATAGAAAATATTTGACAGTGTCCCGTGAATTGTGTTCCCGTTTGCGTGCACGATCTGTCATTGTTTTCAGCTCGCTGTTTGAGCTTTCATATGAAGACTGGCAGTCTTAGTAACATTACTGTAGATCAGTGGTTCCCAATTAGTGGTAAGCGTAACCCCAGGGGTACGTGAGGTTTCTTCAGGGGATACGCGCGGTAGTCTCTTGGCTAAGGTGATCACTAAAATAATTGAAAAAAATCCAAACATTACAATCACCCAAATATATTTTAAGACAAACTGTGTTTGTGTCAATTATATTGTAATCCTGTGGTTGTGAGAAGCACTCTACTGGGATGAACGAATTTTTTTATTTATCATTTCAGCTATAAGGGGTACGCGCAGTTGAGCTCTTTCTTGCAGTGGTACTCGGGAAAATACGATAATTGGGAACCACTGCTGTAGATAAAGCCGAAGATGAAACAGTAATAGGCAGAAAAATTACGATATCAATGTTTTACATGACAGAAACGCACCCATTAAGTGTAACTTCTTTACACTTAATCTCTCAAGTTAGCATTTGTCTTTAAGTTGTTTCGTTGTGTTTCAAGCTGTAGGTCCTTCATTGCTAATTATACTTATCACATAGGCGGCTCCCTAATGAAGTCAGGTTCCATAGTGATATTTCGTCTAGGCCTATTATCGCGATGTACAGCGGTAGTTCGACATATCGACAGATTTCTTTTCAGTTACCTGTTAGCCTGTGTTCGCCTTTTGTGATAAATTATAATGTTTGTCGCTAGGCTAAAGCTGCGTTTACATGATGCGAGTTGACTTGATCGACAGTTGGCTGGAGCGTCGGTGGTGGGGAAAAGAGAGTGAACTAGCATACTACTAATTATAATTTGAAGACAGCCCACTGTCAAGATAGTTCTCTAGTTCTATGTTGTGATCTTCTTGAAAGTATGACCATATTATAAGAAGGAATTAATATCTTAGCTAATTTGTTAATTATACTATAGAATGATATGAATTAAAACAAAATAAAACATAGAAAATGGTTAAAAGGGTGGATATAAATTAGAAACGCGTTAAATGCCTCAGCGCCTTTTTTTTTTTAAAATAAAGTTGCAAGTGAAAATATAGAAATTTACATCATTTAAGACTAACTGTATCTCAATTTGAAGAGCATTTGTGAAATTTTTTTTGCCAATACATAAAAAATGACACCGTTATAAATCAATTTTTTGATAGCAAACTCTCTCAAATTCTTGTTCTTGTAATTTTTATTCCGAATATTCCACAGAATTTCCTCACTTTCATGCAGTTCTAAAGATTTTAATGCATCTGCTTCACTCTGCTTACGCCACTTGTTAGTTGTCGCCATCTTGTTTGTTGAACTCGCACGCCAAAAGTTGGTTGTGAACCGAGTCCACTATCCTCAGTCAACTGACTGTCTTGTACCTGTTGACACGAGGAGAGTGGACTATCCAGTGACGCGCGCGCACCAAGACAGTACACTCGTTCCAGTCAACTAGCACCGTGTAAACGCGGCCTGAGGGGTCTTCCTTATAACCTTATACAGGGTGTTACAAAAAGGTACGGCCAAACTTTCAGGAAACATTCCTCACACACAAACAAAGAAAATATGTTATGTGGACATGTGTCCGGAAACGCTTACTTTCCATGTTAGAGCTCATTTTATTACTTCTCTTCAAATCACATTAAACATGGAATGGAAACACACAGCAACAGAACGTACCAGCGTGACTTCAAACACTTTGCTACAGGAAATGTTCAAAATGTCCTCCGCTAGCGAGGATACATGCATCCACCCTCCGTCGCATGGAACCCCTGATGCGCTGATGCAGCCCTGGAGAATAGCGTATTGTATCACAGCCGTCCACAATATGAGCTCTAACATGGAAAGTAAGCGTTTCAGGACACATGTCCACATAACATATTTTCTTTGTTTGTGTGTGAGGAATGTTTACTGAAAGTTTGACCGTACCTTTTTGTAACATCCTGTATAGTTTTATGACATTAGTTATGACTTCTTCCAGCTGATTTGGATGCTTCAGGCAATTGTGAGGGTCTGGTTCTCATGCTGTCACAGGCGAAAAAATAGAGGTGTGATACAGAAGTGGTTACAGTCGTTGTGAACACTCGTGTAGAAACCGCCAGGCACTGCTATCAGCTGCAGTGGCTCAGTGGCTCTCTTATCAGCTCGCACCGCGAAACAGAGTTCTGAGAATGCCACAACCGCAGCGAGACATGGACGGAGGAAGGACGCATTTCACGTCCGTACCACTAACAGGCAAAATTAAATCGCTTTATATTGCTTTCATATGAGGTTAATATATATTTGCTGTCATCAGTCTCTCAACTGGTTTGATGCAATCCTTCATCCCTTCCCATCTTGTGCTAGCCTTTTCATCTCTACATACCCGTTACAACCCACGTCCTAAATTATCTGCTTCATATATTCTAATCTCTGTCTTCCTCTGCAGTTCTTACCTTTGACTGTTCCCTTCATTAATAAATTAACCAATCCAGCATGTCTCAAAATATGACCTACCAGCCTGTCTCTTCATTCTGTAAGCTTCTTGCTCAAACTTTTTTCCTCGCCCATCATTTCCAAACCTCATTCCTTTGGTACTTTACACATCCACTCAATTTTTAGCGCCCTTCTACTTTATCCGTCCACTTAATTTTCAGCATTCTTTTGTGGCACCACATTTCAAATGCTTCAATTTTCCTTCTATCTGGTTTCCTTAAAGTCTATATTTCACTACCATAAAGTGCTGTGCTCCACACACATAGTTTTAAAAAAGTTCTTTCTAAAGCCTAGATCAATATTTGAAACTAAAAGATTTCTCTTTTCAATGAAGGCTCTTTTCGCTAGTGCTATTCCGCTTTTAACATCATTCCTGTTTCGGCCATCAGTTGTTGTTTTACTTCCTGAGCAGCAAAATTTACTAATTTCTTTTATCGCATATACGAATACTTAGTTTTATGAACTATAACGCTAATTAATGGAACAGTTACCTATATTACAGGTTTCAATTTTTATGATTTTAAGCCCAAGCTATTTCTGACAGTTCTGGCATTAATAAACCCTCAAAATTCTATGAAATACGCTTGTTATAACTGACTTTCTTCGTTTGAAATTGTATTTTATAGTTTGAAAACAAAAAAAATCCACTTCTGTCACTAGATCACCAACCTATAAATTATTTTTTTTCAAATTAGCAGTTAACATATAGTATGCGAAATACTCATAGTCAGTGCCAATATCTCGACTTAATCTTGGTTCCATGTTTAATATTATACAATTACATTTTGCAGTTAATAGCTTCACTGATCTGTGTATGCAGTCCAAACGCTTGTTTATTCAGTTTGAGATCCCATGCATACAGTGTCTGCCCTTAGTAGGGAATGCGGGGCTGTTCTCACGACAACACATACAATTTGGTGGATTCACCCTTACAATGTCTTTTTCGCTTCAAAAGTTTAAATATAATTTTTGGTTTTAATAAGTTTGTGAATAAAAGGACATCAGGACTAACTAGATTAAAGTACTTGGCGGTGTGACTAAGTCACGTGAAATGTCATTTTAATTCAGAATTCGTCTAAGGAAAACAAGCTGCACTCCAGTTCGCTTTGGCTCTTTACTTGCAAATGTTAGGTCTCTCTCAAAACTTGGTTGGTGGCTTCTGAATGGTTGATGTGAATTATCCCAATTAAACTCGCAAAATGTTACCTTAAAAACTATGTAATTCCAGACATCTTTCTTTAAAGTATAAACAAATCCTCTTGCTATTTCCCACACTCATTTATTCATTACCAAATTGCTTTTACTGCCGAGAAAATCACGTGCTTTGTTCGGCATAACGTCAGAGTTCCTTTTTTCCTTCCTATATGTATTGTACAGGTCGAAGTGTTTAGAGTTATGGGAGGATTGGGGAGAAGGTACAGCAAGGAATTTAGCTACGGCCCTTTAGAGGAACCATTCCGGCATTAGCGTAGGATAACTTTAGGAAACCTTGGACAACCATAATCTGGAAGTGTATTTCAACTCTTGTTCTCCCAAATTCCAGGACCAAGCGGCACCACGCGGCAAAAAGCCAGCTCGGAACGCAGTTCCTATTGCCTCATCTGGCGCCTCTGATTGGGGAGCGAATGTGTTGTCATCCTATAGATTTATGATATCCACCAACTAGATCTAGTGGCTCAGTGGTTAAAGTGTCTAACTACGGCCGTAATGGCCCCCTTTCCAATCCAGATGTCAGATGGGAATTTCATAGTCCCTTAACCCGGCCTTCATCTCTGGTAGCACTTATTGTGTAATGTGAAATACACTTGAAGGCATCCGTGGTTCAGATTTCACGTTAAACTGTGGGTCTCCTATACCTGGTAGGACTGTCAAGTTAGATTAAGGCGGATACGATATAGATGAACTGCTCAACTAATAAAAATCCTTTTACCAGACCATTACTAATACATAAGCGTTAACCCTTTACGATACCAACCAGCCAGATCTATAATTAAGTTAATCATAAGATCATAGACGCCACGTGTGGCTGTCAAATGTATAACGTAACTAGGTTAGTCAGAAAATGTTAGCAGACGAGACTGAGGTTAAAAATATACATTTAAATAATAATAAAAACGGCAAATTAATTGTGCCTGGCTAAGTGAGTGAAGTGATGATAATTAGTACGTACCGTCAAACAGTTTATGTGTCCAGAGAGCTTCTGTTGGATTCGTAACCAACTGTTATATTGAGACAATTAGGTTTAACAACAAACGCTATATAACGGTCACGAATTGAAGGAATCACGTCAACTGGATTGTGATGTCAGAACATTACGCTCTCAGCCACGCTTGGTGGATTCAGTTCACTTCACAGCATCAAGTGCCCAAGAATAACTCCAAATTTACTGATATTTTATATATTAACGTTTTTACATGCGACCAATCTGCTATGAACATCCTCATACACACAGCAGATTAAATTAATATTCATTTCAGAGGTGAGACTCAAACCGTTTAAGAGCCTCTCCAACTTTATAATTCACACGTTTTATATCAACTTTATGTTTGCAGATGAGCGATGCATAACAATTAGTATAGAAATGCAAACAGTTTAAAGAGAGATGTGTTTAAAGTCTCCTTTTTGCTGGTAATACTCAGATAAAACATTCTTCTCATCTCATTCACTGCTCTTTATTATCTGATAAAACGCAAAGCACTTGCACTCTCCTGCTATGAAAGAAAAAACACAGAAAGAGATTAAGAAACAAAATTTTTATTATTTAATTCACTGATTGAATAATAACTTAGGGCGTTAGGGCGCTAAGGTTGTTGTCGAAATTTGTTCAACATCTTGTCAATAAATTCAGTAACCTTAGTCAATAGGTGATAGGTGTCATATATAAAGTATAAAAAAAGATACAGGTGCACTTCCCTTAAGGTATTCCTTCTGGCACCAATGCTAATAAGAGCCGCAAATTATTTAGTTTTCCTATGCTGCATTTCCGTCACCTTTCATTCGTGAATTATCCTTTCTCCTGCTTGAAACATGTCCATAGCTCATTGGCGCCGTTAGATTTTGAAAACTCGCTGGAGACGTTTCCGACAAGCCTCCTAAAGTTTACTGTACAGTGCCATTTCACACCACTGTCGCACTGGACTAACACTTCTATGAGAACTAGAATTAAAGTGATGTTCCCTTAAAGGGAAAAACAAGCGGTGAGACGACTCACTGCGTGTATGAATGAAAACAGTTATATTTGAAAAATTCGAAACATTGCGAACTGTTACTGGTGTGTGTGTCTAGAAGTTGCGGCATTCCCAATTTTTTTAGAATGTGATACCAGCAATTTGCAGCAAGCAAGGCTCTGTGAGGATAATTTACCGACCGAAATAAAAATCAGGATTAATGTTATGTTTTCTATACCTAGTTTTAACATTACATAGCAAAATACAGGAAAACTACTACATAGCTTCTCACAGAACCCATTCCTCCCTCACGTGATCCAGCGCTCCTTCCTATTTCCCCCTCCCCCCTTGACCGCGTCACGAGATTTCTGGACAATCCCTAAAAGTATGGATATTTCTGGGTTTATTTCATAGGGATGCTTTTAAAACAGGAACTAATTATTCACAGCACTTCATAGCAGGGTCATTGAAGATTTATTTGATGCTCTGACAATCCGAACAGCAAGTGAGTGATGCAGATCCGGCTGTTGGATGAAAAGTTACAAATACCTTTATAGATCCGTGGATTTTCAGTGCTAAAATTTTAGACTTGTACAGTCACCATACATCAGATCGTACATCTCATTATGAGAGCCAAGAGTACACCTGTTATTGCACTCAACAAATTCTTAGCTATTAGATTCTGACAGGTGCCACGATTCAATTTTTTTCTCGCCGGAAATCAACCAATTTTCCTGTCTTCCTAGGCGTTGTGTACGAGCCTCCTTCCATATATGATGCAGAATTCACTCAGAGTGCTGCGAATAATGTGGCGATTTGCCTTTCCGCAGTTGCTAATAATGAGCCGCCATATTGCAGAGTGGTCTGGTCACTCAGTGGTTAATAGATTCTAGTACTCACTGTTTCGACTCTCTCAGCGTACAGGAATTATTATGGTGTTACTTTCGTCGTAAGAGTTACCCCAGGAGGCTCCATGGTTCGAATTCCACGTTAAACTATACGTCCAGCTACGACAGAGGCAGAATGTGCGACAAATTGAAACTGTCACTTGCCGACCAGGGACTGCCGGCTATCAACGCAATATGCATTTAACGTTTATGGTGTTCGCATTAATTTTTTTAAAAGAACTAGCTGGTGCTCACGGCATCGTTCATTTTTGTAAAGAATTTAGATTGGCACGAGACTTGGCCTATTTTTGTGGGATTCAATATTATGTCTCCCGATTTCTTGATTGTTCTTATGGTTGATTCATTTTTATTAAAAGAAATTACTCACTGTCAAGTATTTCAGTTTTACTTTAAGTGGCGTAACGACTTTCTCAGAGTCAAAATTATTATTCTTTATGTAAGAAAGGAGAGTTTCTCGGTGTATGATTGGAGTGAACTTTCCACGGCTGTATCGCCTGATTGCGTTGAGAAAATACGAAATTTCACATGTGAGGAAGACGGCGGAGGCAGCCGTCGGAGTACTGTGTTTCTACAACACGATTCGACGATACAGCCGTGAAGATTTCACTAAAACATTTTTTTTTCCTTTAGTCGAAAAAACAACAAGGAGTTGAAATGACATATGTTATTCACTTAAAAATAATGTACTGCGGCGATTGACCAAATCATCTCAAGAGGGATTAATCGAAAGCCAGAGCATGTGAGCAAGCGGCTTTCGTCAATGAATACGTGTTTAAAAAACATTGAGGTGGCAGCCGAAATAACAATAAGCCAAAGGATATACAATTGCTTTTTGATAGCTGCTAAATAAATAGGTATTCGATCATTAAAATTTCGATAACGTTAGTTTCGAATCAACGAATAATCAAATTTTCAGCCCTGAATACAGGAAGTTGTCACAATTACTTTATCCGCAAATACAGAAACTAGGAATAATGAAACCATTAATAAAATGCTATACTTGTGTAGTTCATATAAAGTGTGCGACACATAAAAAATACTGACTGTATAGTAAAAAAATCCTACTAAACACGCAACATAAATCAAATTATAGAAAAGTATACTCAAATCAAACGGAAAAGTTGATCTATTTACTTACGAATGACGAAGGTTGACAAAAATAAACATCAGTTCACACAAGTAAAAAATACCAACTGCAAGGGTAAAGCAAACAGTGCAATCGGACAAAGAGTCACGTAGACAGAGACACGTTTGATCCCGA
Organism: Vandiemenella viatica; assembly: GCA_031002005.1. Lineage (NCBI taxonomy): Eukaryota > Metazoa > Arthropoda > Insecta > Orthoptera > Morabidae > Vandiemenella > Vandiemenella viatica. The sequence goes on from JARYHS010007075.1 coordinate 4,776,795, forward strand.
TTTTGCGGATCCTCTTAATTTTGTGCGGGATCCGCCGGATTGTCTAGTGATGCGAGATCACGTGGGATTGCGGGATCTCGCTTTGATGGATTGCAATCCCTGTGACGCTACAATAGTTGAACGCGAAAACCATTTCGGAAACTATTATTCACTTTCTATATTTTTTTTGATTTGACTAAACTTGTTGATCGAGGATATGTCGGCTGTGCTGCAAAGGCTAGTCATATAGGTGTTTTTCAGAAAAGTAAGTTTCCTAGAGCCCTATTATTCCACTGTGCAAGCCAAATATTGAATCTTATCAATACTGATCTGAATGATGTAAGTGAGAAATGATGCTGGGACGAATTCATCATTTATATATAGAGAGAGTATACTGCGGCGAAATAGAATTCCAAATATACCTCCCTTCTTTGAATAGAAAAGTACATGAATATAAGAAAATTTTCTAAAAAAATTATTAATACTCTACGAGTTTTATAAGAACTTTCGCAAAAAGCACCAAACTAGACAACGAAAACCAAAGCATATGAAATGAAGTACCGCCGGATAGTGTTTTTAAAACACGATATTTCGACGACTAACTCCATCGTCTTTATCAGGTGTCGAGACATCTGCACAGGTCGGCTGATCGTCGAAGCCCGTCGTCGTCGTCGACTGGAAGTTTGTGCCACCACGGCGTGCCGTGGCGACACTGGACGCTTTGGGCATTCCCTGCCCCTCCGTCCTTTTGCTTAATTTGTTTTAGTTTGAATTTACGATCAGTAATTAATTTAACCAGCAGGTTCAGGAGGCAGGGATCCGGGCTCCAGGGTTTGCCGGCATTCCTCCGTGGCATCACCAACCAGGCCCCCCCCCCCCCCGCCAGAAAGAGGTATCTCACGTATCTCCGGTTTTGGGATAGGATGGGATGGGATTAGCGATTTTATGAGATGGATGGGGGGGGATAGAGAGGAGGAAGACTGTCACCATAATAGATTTGTCAATATTATTTGTCTTTGTCTAAAGGTCAATGTTGGAGTGTCAATGTCAGTTAGTCACATTTCAGATCAGGCGGGGTACCATTTTGATTCTAATGTTAGTGATTGTGATTGTGCAGGTTGGCACATATAATTGACTGCTGATGGTGCTGGCCCACCTCGCAGAAACCCGTTACCCCGGCAGTAGCTCTCCGTTTCTATTGTAATGTATGTTAAAGTGATGGCCTCCATCGCGTCTAACGGCTCCATACGGGGCCCGTTTCGCTCCGGGGGTCACAGTTCGCGGCTGGTCTAAGTGCGCTCAATGCAACCACAATGGATAGGCAACCACAAATCTACTCTCTGTCATTCTGCGTTTGGAACGCAAACAGCATGTACAGTCAACTACTAGAGTTCAGACAATTTCTCCGAGACCAAGACATTGACGTATGCATGGTATCAGAAACCTTTTTGAAACCTGGGCTGCGAGCAGCGGTAGCTAATTACAGATGTTACCGCCGAGACAGACCCACTGCAGGCGGCGGAGTCGCGGTTTACATCAAACAGAGTATTCCACACCACGAAGTTTTACTACCACCTCTTCAACAAATGGAAGCCGTCGGGGTTGAATTGGCTACTGCCAGCGGGAAGCTAACAGTCATCTCGTGCTACCGGCCTCCTCGACGATACCTAAAAGAAGCAGACTTCATGGCCCTGACAGACATCAGTGGCAAACTCCTGATTGGCGGTGACCTCAATGCTAAACATTCTGACTGGAACAGTAGGCATAACAACACGGCAGGTTTAGCATTGAGGCGTCTGTCAAACAGACTCAATATGTGCGTTTGGGCACCAGAGGAGCCCACACATTACCCGAGAAATGGCAACACACCCGATATACTCGACGTATTTATTACAAAGGGCATCCAGGGGTACGTCGCCACCTCAGTCATAAACAGACTCTCTTCTGATCATTGCCCGGTCATGGCCGAGGTTGAGGTCGGACCCTGGCAAAATCATATTGACCCATCTCCTGACTACCACAAAACTAACTGGAGGCGTTACCAGGAGATTCTCCAGGATAAACTACTCTACCCAACTGAAATCTACAACATCGACGACGCCCTACAGTCCTTCGAGACTGCAGTCAAAGAAGCAACCGCAGCATCTACACCAGTCAGGGTACCCAGACCAGTACCTACTCTACAACTTCCCCCTCACTTACTAGCGCAAATCCGGCATAAAAACCGGATTGTTAAAGAGTGGAAACTAACCAGAAGACCAGAAACTAGAAAACTGCTTAATCGTCTACAAAGAGAGGTCAAAGCTTCCCTGATACTGCACCGGAATCAGCAGTGGGAGGCAAGAATATCTATGCTCCGCCCGGAGGACGGGACTCTGTGGCAGCAAACAAGAAAACTAACCAGGCGAAGGCAGCGAATCCCTCCGCTGCAAGGTGAAAGAGGCCTAGCTGTCACCCCAGAGGAAAAGGCCAATGCATTAGCTGACGTCTTTGAGAAAAACTTCAGACCATCACAAGCCAACGCGGATCCCATCCACTTGGAAGCAGTCCAGCGACGCCTGAGAGTCTTCTTCGACGCTGCAGACGAACATCAAATAGGCGACATCACCCCGGAAGAAGTAACCGGATGCCTGTCAAAGCTGCACCCACGAAAAGCACCAGGGCGTGATGACATCTGCAACCTTCTCCTTAGGCACTTACCACCGGAGGCCTCAGCCCACCTTGCCGCCATATTCAACGCCATCCTGAGACAACAACACTACCCTCGCCTGTGGAAACATGCAATAATAGTGGGTATACACAAGACCGGTAAAGACCCACTACTGCCGCAGAACTACAGGCCCATTAGTTTACTTCCTGCCATAAGTAAAGTTTTCGAACGGCTGTTCCTAAAACGACTGTCCGCCTTCATCGAAGACACCAACGTCATTCCAAACCACCAGCTGGGATTTCGACGTGGTCACTCCACTACCCAGCAGTTGATGCGGGTAACTGAAGCAGTGACCCGTGCCTTTAACTTCAAGCACTACAGTGCCATGGTTCTTCTCGATATCTCGCGTGCCTTCGACTCCGTTTGGCACTCAGGACTGCTGCTTAAGCTCTTCGAGCATGGCATCCCGGGTCCATATGTGAAGCTGCTGAAATCGTATTTAAATGGAAGGACTTTTAGCGTGAAGGTGGATAAGGCACACTCCTCTAACAGAAGCATTGAAGCAGGTGTCCCACAGGGCTCCGTGCTGGGACCAGTGTTATACTCCCTGTACACTGCAGATGTTCCGACTTCTAACGGTGTCCTTATTGCAACCTATGCCGATGACACCGCGTACCTGGCATCTAGCCGCAGTAGAGTGCTGGCCACCCGGCGCCTACAGGAAGTCTTGCAGGTCACTGAGGCGTGGGCAAGGAGATGGAGAATAGATATAAATCCAACCAAGACACAAGCCATCATAATCACCAAGAGACTCGGGGCTCGTCGACCAACACGTCCGGACCCAACACTTCACCTGTACGGTAGTGACATTCCATGGTCCCCCACAGTACGCTATCTAGGGGTGACCCTAGATAAAAGACTAAATTGGATCAGCCACATTAATGACATCAGACGGAAAACAAGCATCAGACTGCAGAACCTATTTCCAATACTGAATAGAGACAGCAAGCTTGCTCCAGCTACAGGAGTCAAACTATATACCACTCTTGTACGTCCCATAATGGAATACGCATGTCCAGTGTGGGCATACGCTACAGACCGCCAAATTGGAAAGCTCCAAATAATTCAAAATAGGGCACTGAAGAGAGCCCTTCATCTTCCGCACCGGTTCCCCACGGAGGCACTCCATGAGGCAGCCGGAATTCCAAAAGTGAGGGACAGATTCCGACAATTGGCGGAAACATTTTATAAAAGTACAAGGCAATGCAACAATCCAGTGGTAAACACAATCGGCCGCTATGATACTAGCGTCGATAGACACAGAAGACCACTTAGCCTATTAAGTAATTGACACTGTAAAGCAGACGCACCAACCGTAATGCACTGCAACCCCATAATTCCGATGGAGTAAATGTCTTCGGACAAAAACTCTGCCATCCACCTGCCAGTTAACTAAGGCAGTGAAGGTGCCACGGCGGTTATGTTGTGGTGTGGTGTAGCCGGAGTAAGGTAGTTGGGAAGGGGTGGTGGGCTGTCAGCTGTCGCTGCAGTTCGTCCAGTAGGGGTCTGAAAGCCGGCCGACCCACTGCCCGAAGCATGTAGCGGCGGCCAAGCTCCGCGGCATGCTCGAACAGCGGAGCGACCCCGCCCAGTTCGTAGGTTGCATTGTTATTGAGGGACATGGGAGTGTGTCTGTATGCAGTCCTAATCGCCCGTCTTTCGAGAATGTCGAGCTGTTTTTGTCTCGTTATGGGGGGTTGGAGTAGGATGGGGTGGCCATATGTGATGTATGGGCGTATTAATGCTTTATATAGAGTCATGAGAGTGTTATAGTTTCAGCCGGTCCGGAGTCCACGGAGCAGGCGTAGTGTAGAGAGGCGTCTTTTTGTTTCGTTGATAATCTTATCATATTGGGCTGTGTATTTCAGTTTAGTGTCTAATGTAATGCCGAGGTATTTGGCCGTGCGTCTGAATTCTACTGGTCTGCCGCAGACGTAAATGCGTTGCTCACGCATTTTACGCTCCGGCAGACGCTGCTTTTTAAAAATTATGGTTTGCGTTTTGTCTGCGTTGAGTATAACCCGCCATTTACAGCACCACTGTTCAAATATTGCTATTGACCTTTGCAGCGCTGCAATGGCGGTATTATACCGTGTATGTGTCGCCCAATATGAGGTGTCATCCGCGAACAATCCGAGCCCAGAACCTGGTCCTATTGCTAGCGGGGTATCTCTGGCATATATTATATAAAGAAGAGGAGAGAGCGGTGACCCCTGCGGAACCCCTGCTCTGATCTCGAATGGTGCCGATAGTGCTCCCTCAAGTCTTACTTTTGCCCTGCGGTCGCTGAAGAAGTTAATGATCCATCTGCACGCTAGGGGTGGCAAGTTAAGCTCTATTATTTTCCGGCGCAGACCATCCAGCCAGACCGTGTCAAAAGCTTTTTGGACATCCATAAAGGCCATAGCTGCCGAGCGTCCTGCTGCTAGTGCTGTTTCGGCAGTGTTTATTACTCGCAGAAGTTGGTCTATGATGGAGCAGCCCGACCGGAAGCCGAATTGCTCCTTCGGCAGTTGGTTTCTTGTGTTCAGGTGGGCGTGTAGTCGGCGTACAATGATTCGTTCCATGAGCTTGGATAAGCTGGATGTCAGGCTGATCGGCCGGTAGTTGTTGGGGTCGGTTTGATCTTTGCCTGGTTTGGGAAAGAGCAGGATATGCGCAAGTTTCCAGGACTTTGGTAGGTACCCAATTGCGAGGCTGGCATTGAAAAGTCGGGCCAGGTGCTCGTGGAATATTGGCGGTACGTTTTTCAGAGCATAGTTCGGGATTTGGTTAGGTCCAGGTGCAGTGTTTTTTAGATGCTTGGTGTGGCGGGCTATTTCCTGAGGTGTTATTTCGGCGGTTAGTGGTTCATTGTTGTCAGGTTCTATGATTCTTGGAAGCGGTTGAGTTAGATGGATGTTATTTCTGATTAGCTCTTCCGTATCTGTTTTGAAGTCTGCATCGAAATGCGGAGCGTTGGGAGGTTGATGTATGTTGGCCAGATGTTGGCGAAACAGTTCACTTTTGGTTTCTGAGTTTGTTATGATGGCACCATTCTGGTGCAGTGGATAGGATGTTTGGGAGGATTTGCCTGTCAGCCTGCCTACAGCCCTCCAGAAGTTCTTGGGGTCTTGCTGCCTCTGTTCATTTAATGTCTCGCAGTAGTCGGTCCATTTATTGTCTCGGTATTCCGAGGTGCCGCACCTTCTTATATAAGCCAAAGGCTCTCTCCGACGCCCGCGCCCGGCGGCTGGCAGTGAGTGGGCGTGGCTACAGTTGCTCACTGCCAGCCGCCGGGCGCGGGGGTCGGAGAGGGCCGTTGACCTATTTAAGGAGGTGCGGCACCTGGGCTTCGACATCACTGACACAGACAGAGAGGGAGGCAGGCAGACACCGAGAGGACACGTCGCATTGGCTGCAGAGGACGGCTTCGTCACGGCCCGCAACGGCGATCCAGGACGAGTCTCTATCAGGCCCGCACCCAGCTGATCTCTGATCACGTCGTGCTCATTGAGGGACATGTCCCGCCACGGCGTGCAAGAGTACAGGATGACTGCACAGCGCCTGGCGCGCAGTCCCCCCTCCACGAAGCTGTCCCCGCACATGGCGGTGACCTTGTTGTGGACAGCTCGGGCAGTCACTCTGCGTCGCGCAGCGGAAGGGGCAAGTCAGCTACCCTGCGCAAGAGGGATGCTGCTATCCTGCAAGTAGCACGCCGAAACCGTTCCGCATGGCGTGGGGGGATGAGTACCAGCGACGCCAAGTCTCGTCCGGTATACCGTCCCCGCCAAGCGACGGCTCCAGGAAGTGCCATATAACCCGAGCGGACGCCGAAGAATACTTCGCGAAGCAATGTTGCAAGAAGGAGGAAGAAGCTGCAAAAATGGCACAAGTAACGCCAGGCACCGAAGCAGCATGGCACGATGCGGAGTCGTCACCCCGTTTGAAAAAGCAAAGTTCGTCAAAGCAAGGTTTGTCGGAAGACATGGGGTACTCCAAGACGAGTACCCCTCAAGCGCCCTCAGAAGGCACATATCAGGAAATCCCAGATATGTCCTTCAGTTTCAAGCTACTAGATCCCCCCAAGCTTGACGACAGCCTGGAATGGACAGACCTTACTTCGACGGAAGTGGAAGAAGAGCTTACTCCGACGGTCTTCCCTCCTCGCAACCCGCCTGCGTCACATGAGAGGAGACCAACGAAAGTAGCTAAGATGGCAGCAAGAGAGGTGAACCCACCAAGTCAGGGCTCGCCCAGCCACCTCAACCCAAACACCGAGGAAGAGCCTGCTGTCGAAGGGAGCGACAAAAAATGGGATGCCATCTTCGTACAGCCGGCGGACATGGCTGCGCCATCAAGGCTCTACAAGACAATGGCATCTTCCACAACCCCAAGCTGACCGCAAATCCCCAAGCCACGCAAGAGCAAGAACAAGCAGCAGACAAGAGGCGGAAGGGGAAGAAGAGAGCAGCAAGACCTGCTCAGTGCTTCCACTGTCAAGTCTGGGGACACAGGGCCACGGAATGAACGCGGGGAAGCGTTGCGTCCGTTGCGCTGGCGCGTCACAATTTCAAGAAATGCAGATGGCCTCGAGATGCTACACCAACATGCGCGAACTGCTCGGGCCCCATGCATCATGTGCGAAGCGCTGCCTAGCCAGACCAAAAAGGAAGGTACAACAGGGAAAGGAGAGGAACCACCCCACGGCAGCCAAGAAAAGCGCCAAGGGAAAAGAAAACTATTCCGCACCACAAACAACCTGCTGCAGCAAAGAGAGGAAGGGCGGTACCAGAACCCCCTACCCACCGGATCACCCCCGCCAAACCGGCGCGAACTGGGACGCGCAGAAGGGAGTGAGCAGACACTGCCAGCACGCGCCCCAAGGTCGCCCGCCCCCAGACGGAACCACCAAGCAGAGGAGCGCGGCAAACAGCGACACGTGAGCGACAGTCCATCCCACTCAGGGTCCAAGTTACAATAACATCCGCCGCTCGCCGTAGACGCAACTAATAAGCATCATGATCCCTTAGAGGATACTAACAAATATTGACTCTCGACTCCACAGAACCACAACCCCATATAGAACCAAAAATTTATATGTTTTAAGTCCCAAATAAAAATTAATGTATTAAGACGAATCAAATAAATAAATTATAACATATTCCTGATCCTATGGCCGAAAAGAGCCACTGCTCTTCAGCCAGGGGAATGAAAGACATTAAAAAAATAAAAAAACGGCTTCGATGGTCAGCCGACCTGTGCATATGTCTCGACACCTGATGTAGACGACGGAGCTAGTCGTCGAAATATCGTGTTATCAAAACACTATCCGGCGGTACACCCGTGAAGACTTCATGTCAAACATACGCCTGGAAAGTCTTCGTTCTTACATCAAAGCATATCAGCTCCACACGACTGCGACAATTCAAATATACATTGTGACATTATTAGTGATTGTTACCTATTCCGCCAATGTTGAGCTCTTGTGCCACTAATTACAAGTAGTAAACATGAACATAAAAATATACGATCACATAAATAAATTATCACCGTTATAACGCCACGACGGAGTTTGCTGTTATTTTCGAGAAAGATCGAAAAACTTGTAATGAAGTTAATATTGATTTAAACATCCTCTAATAGTGATACGACAGACCTACAGTTCAAATCAAACCTCTGAAAATACAGAAGAAATCTTCAGAATATCTATCTTCATCCCAAATTTACACTCCAACATTTCTTCTCTGAGAATACGAGTTCCTTCTACATATAAAAAATCATTTTCGTTTTGCAGCTACACCAAGAAAATATGGGAAAATGTGAAAAACCTTCATATTTAGCCATGGAAGAAAATATACACAATCTTTATGGATGTTTTATTGCCGAGCCTACAAGGTTGTACGAGATGTTGAAGACAGATGAGGCGAGTGATGCGGCTTTAAATGAATCCCTCGTATAATACGCAGATTTGATTGTTTGGGCCACCCGTTTTACCCAGCGGTATTCGAGGCAATCAAAATTGGGCAAACTGTTCCAGTGACAACATGTAGCACTGAAAGATCATTTAGTAGTATGTAGGAGGACACTGATTTTATTGATAAGGTGCTGGACAAGTTTGTACGATTAAGTTACACAAATTTAATAACAAAATTTTTGTTTCTTAATATTTTTCTGTGTATTTTCTTTCATGACAGGGGGATGCAAGGAGATGCTCTTGCACCCCCCCTGCCCAGGGTGCAAGTGCATCCCCTTGCATCCCCATGCACCCTTGCACCCGCCTCCCGGTGCCCATGCTTAACCATCAAATCTCCCACATCCCAATAGCTACCTACATGACACGTCCATGGTGGATGTTGGGGTCCTTGAGGTAAATGCCACACACAACCACCAGTAGACTATGCTTCATAGTTTTGGCTGTGGAGTGAAATATAGGGACACACATGCATATTTTTATATCAGGACTACCATTTCTACCACACCCTCATAGCTACCGACATGCAGTTACCGTACTGCAAGGTGAAAGACTCCTGGCTACTACCACACACAAACTTCCGTGGTCTGCAGTTGCTAGTTCTGGCTGCAAGTTGAAATATAGGGACACAGAGGTCTTTGGTAGAAATAGAAAAATGGCTACGTCGACCAATTTCAACCACCATATCTCCCACACCACCGTAGCTACCGATATCTAACTACCATGGGAGACTCGATACTACTACCACACACAAACAATAGTGATCTGCGCTATGGAGTTATGGCAGCTACGTGAAACATACGGACACAATTGTATTTGGTCGAAATACGAAAATTTCCTTGATCGACTAATTCCAACCACCCATATCTCCCACATCCCACAGTTCCGAAATTCAGCCAACATTTTGCACGATCGCCGAATATATGCTATTACCCCACACAAACACCAGTGATCTGTGCTAGATACTTTTGGATAACAAGTGAAACATAGGGACACACACGTCTTTGGTCGAAATGCGAAAGTGCTCCATGTCAACCATTTCCAACCACCATATCTCCAGCACCCCGATAGCTACCAACATCTAAACACCATAGCTCACGATGGGAGACTTGAAGCTACTACCACACCTAAACACCATTTATCTGAGCTATTTAGAGGTGGCAGCAAAGTTAAATATACGGACACACATGTCTTTGGCTGAAATATGAAAATGTACTTCATCTACAGCTTTCAACCACCATATCTCCCAAAACCCCACAGTTACCAAAATTAGCCAACGTTGTACACGATCGGTGAATGTATGCATCAGTTATCTACACTAGATAGTTTTGGCTAAAAAGTGGAACATTGAGACACACGTTTTTATGTCAAATGCTAAAGTTCCCCAGGTCGACCACTTTCAGCCACCATATCTCCAACTTCCTCATAGCTACCGACATGCAACCACCATAGTGAGCAATGGAAGACTTGATGCTACTACCACACACATACACCAATGGTCTGCGATGTGTAGTTGTGCCAGGAATGAAGGAGACACAAATGTGCCTTACATCGAACACCTTCAACCATCATATGTCATTCCCCCCTACAGCTATCGGCATTTGGTCAACGTTGTACATAATAGTAAACTCCATGTTACTACCACATACAAACACCAGTTTATTCATTTACCTTATGGCCATAGCACATAATACAATTATATACAATTGTTTCACACTAGTAAAAATATAACATTAAATTAAAATTCAAAGTCGACATAGTGCAGCCAATGTAGTGCTTCATTTGAAATATCTATAACATCTATTGGTAATTCCGTGAAGGCTCGAAGTGGGCAATCAAAGGTCAGGTGAAGGATCGTTTGCTTTTCCTACCACAGTCGCAAGTCAATGAATATCTTATTCCCCATGTGTGAAAAGATTGTCAAACAGGGAGTGCCATTCTGATGGGATCGAGGCTATCCACTCACATTTCCAACCTTCTCTCCCATTAAAATTATCAGATATATGCTGTTTAGCAGTTTTTAGGCTTGTACTTCTTGATTTATGTCTATGAAATTGGATTACCAAGTCGTTGTGGATGGGAAGATCCAAGTTACGCCAGATCTTATTATATTGAGCAATGAGGCGATTGTATCGTCTTATCATAGGCGGTTCGATGTTTCACAAAACAGGTAGCCAGTAAGTAGAGTGGTCTCGATACATCCACTAATTATCCGCATTGTCTGGTGGGTGAAATGTAGACTAGCCTCCTCGTGGTTCACCCTGGGCAACGTGCTTGCACGGCTAAATAGTCTATACAGTCGGCCTACCAGACAATCCTGTAGGATGTCCTGGCAACCAGAGCACAGTAATCCTCACAAACACCAGTGATCTGTGCTAAGTAATGGTGGCCTGTAAAGTAAAATATAGGGACACACACGTCCATATATATATTATATTATTATTATTATTATTATTGGCGAATTCTCCCAATAAATGGAAGACGGTAAGCAAATGACCCAATCAAGTTTTCTTCGAGTTCTTCTTATTGTTCCAAAAGGCTTTCAATTTTCCGAGAAAGCTTGTATGCGTTCTTCCGACCACTTTGTTCTGTATTGTTTTTGTTTTGGTTGCTCAGTTATAACTTCCCATTTGTCTACTTTGTGTCTGAATGTGTCTCTTTTTAAGATGTCTGTTGCTCCTATGCTTTCACTTTTAAGATCCTTCCGAATTTCATTCAGACAAGGTGTTGGATTTTTAAGTGAACTTACATAATCTATTATCTTTTTTTTTTTTTCAATCGACTTTCTGGTAATCTTTCTGGTGGCAAAAGAATTTCATTCGCCTTTTCTTGATGTCAATTTCGATGTTTGAAAACTATTCTGTTGTTTTGATTGATTGTAGTCTGTAACCATCTTTAGTGAGACTTGCTCCTAGAATTTTTCTAATGATTTTCCTCTCTACTTTTTTAATTTCTCCAAGGCCATGTTTTCTGTTAAGTGTTAATGCTTCACTTGCATAGAGGACTGTTGGTTTTATGACTGTGTTGTAATGCCAAATTTTCATCTGTCTTGACATAGATTTTTTGTTGTAGAGATTTTGGACAAACCCTAATGCTTTATTTTTTTACTTTTTGGAGGAGATTTTGCTCTGAGATTTTCTCAAGGCCTGTCGGTTCGATGAATTCTCCGAGGTAATTATAGTATGGAACCCTGTTAACTTTACAGTATTTTTCTCAAACTTGCTATTTCTGACTTTGAACATATGAATTCAGTTTTCTCGAATATATATATATATATCTATATATATATTTTGTTATGACTGCTTGTTTGCGTGATCAATAGGTGAGTTTTAAAATTACTTCTCAGCTTCAAACCTGTTGTAAATAATATTACATCGAATAATCGCTGTGAGAACAAAACAAATGTTCATTTCTTGCTGTGTTAGTTTTCTTGAAACACTGGTTAGGGAGCGTGCATAAACCACGTAGCTCCATTTTGGCCTCCTGTGAAACCCCCCCCCCCCCCCCCCCCCACGTAGCCCTACGTGGATTTAGCCCCCCACGTAGCATGTAGTTTTATTCCCTTTTGATTCCAGAAGACATTTTGTACTGTTTTCTCTTGTCAGACTATTGTGAATTACATACAGAGATAATTAACTGAGGGAAATAAATATTCACATGCTGTGGTGAGCTCAGTACCTCATTTTAACTGTGAAAAATGTTATGAAAGGAAAGCTACGTGGCCTGGCTTGGAACTCCCCCCTCCCCCCATGTAGCCCAGCGTAGCCTTCCTGTTAACCCCTCCCCCCCTGGACCAAGCCACGTAGTTTGTGCATGGTCCCTTACAAGAAAAGGCTGAAACTATGGTAGTTGCCATAGCGGACACCAGAGTGCTGCAGCGCTGTGTCTTCTCTGAGGTCAGCCATTGTGTGGTTTGTTTACTGAGGAGATCGGGTGTGTCGTCTCACGAGAATTGGTAAGTTAAAATTATCTGGCCTGAAGGTTGCTTGTAACATTCGATTTACTAACAAGATTTTTGTTCCTTTACGATTTTCGGATGAGTGTTCGTACAGATTATTGATCTCCCGGTTTCAAATGTAAAAGTGTTTCATGCGCCCATAACTTATTTCTCGCGACGAGCTTTCAGACAGGTCAAAGTCCAAACTTATAAACTGTTTATAAAACGGGAAGGTTCCATTCTTTATAAATGATTTTGGTGTCATATATCCCCGAAAAGCATTTTCAGTTGAACTTTTTTGTGATTAATAGAAGCTCCCATTGTTATGTTTGCTTCAATTGTTAGTTGTTACAAATCTAATTATTAATGCTAAAGTACTTCCCGGAAACTATATCAACTTCATTGTAACTGTAATTTCAGATACTAATTTTGGTAATAAATGGAAAGTAGCTATTCCTGATAGCAGGAAGGTATTTAAAGTGAATGTTTCTGCATGTTATTTGAGTATTTGTAACATGGGAATAGATTTACTTTCTTCTATGCAACATTTATTTTATCTTTTCCTGTATCAAGCCCTGTTTTTATTAATCTCTGTTTTTATTTCGGATAAATTATTAAGGTAGTACTGAGGTTTACGATCTTAACTGAATAACTAATATGACGAAATAGCCGAACGGGAGTTTTTGGAAGATATGAGGCGAGTGAAGAGATTGCTCAAAGTGTAGAGGCCTACACTGGCGATGCGTCATGGACGGATGTCAGAAGAATTAGGCGTGGTACCTGGAAGGGAAGAGATAAGCGTGACCACACGCTGGCACTGGATTTCAGGCGTAAGCAGCAAAGCTTTATTGTGTTGCCAGGTCCAGGTTATTAAAAATCCGGACGGAAAGTTACAAATCAGGACAATTCCAAAAAATAGGTTTTTATATGATAAATGTTTTTTTTTATATACTTTATGGAGGACAGGGGTATTTTCATATGGTATTTATCTATAAAACGAAAGAAATATGAATGTTACTAAATATTGTAGCAAAAGAGAGACTTTCGGACGAAAATATTTATTTCATTAATAAAATTGTATTTAGCGTTAGATTTAATGGCTTTTATTATAGTTTTTTTATAGCATAACTAGCTGACCCGGCAATGCTTCGCTATTGCTAGACTTGAGGTAGATTAAATTAATACATTTGAACGTTTGTATTTAGTAAAGATTAGATATTTACATACAGTGCCTTGAAAAGGAATAAATTGTTTGGTTTCATAACATGTTTACCCAAGTGCTTTAGGATTTTTTGTTTTTTCCGTCAGGAGTGTACACGAATAATTCAGATGGTTTCCCAACGCGTGAGCAAGCCACATACAGTTGTCCATGAGAGAAGCATGGATTTTCCAAATTTAGCCCACACACTTGTAATAATTGTTCCTGTGCCTTGTTTATGTTCATTGCAAATGCGAGTCACACTGGAAATAGCAAACGTTTTTAACTCGAACGGCATTTCTGTTGTAATCATTGGGATGCATGGCAACAGTACATCTTCTCCTTCAAAATCGGATAAAATTTGTGTGTTTTTTTAAATTATGGGGTAAAAGGGGGAAGAGGGGATGGTTTTGGGGTAGAACGGATTGGGTTTTTTGTAAAACTAATGTCAACAGTATTTTTCTATATTTTTAATAGTTTGTGTGTGCAAAATTTCTTCTAAATCTGATAAAAGTGTGGGTTTGTGTAAAAATTAATGTTTGGGAAGGGGGAAAGGCGATGCGTTTTTGGAAACCAAATGTAGGCTGTATTTTTCTGTTTGATTTCCGTAGAAATCGGATAAAATCTGTAGGTTTTTTTAATTATGGGGTGTTATTAGGAGGAGAGGGTGGTGTTTTGGAAATTTTATTTCTTAGGAACCATCCCGGACAACTCGCCAAAGTTTCACCATAGTCGGTCCCCGGCAATGCTTTGCTATTTCTAGACTTGAGTTCACATATAGATTAAATGAATACATTTGAAAGTTTGTATCTAGTAAAAATTAGATATTTATGTATAAATTATAATTACTGTTTCATTCAATTTCTAGTTTATTGCAATGGTCTTGGATATGCAATGTTTTTGGTTATTCCAGTTACACTGGCAAAAATTAAGGGGATGTAAAGGGAAGGATGGTATGTAGTTTTGGAAACCATATTTAAGCAGTATTTTTCTGTATATTTTATAGTATACATGTACAAATTTCCATCAAAATCGGAAAAAATCTGTAGGTTTTTTACAAATATGGGGTGTTATGGGGAAGAGGGAGTGGTTTTTTGGAAATTTCGTTTCTTAGGAACCATCCCGGACGCGCACTCGACAACTCGTCAAAGTTTCACCGCAATCGGACTAATGGTTTAGGAGCGCATAGAGGACAAGCAGACAGACAGACAAATTTTGATTTTTATATAATAGATTAGACCAAATTATATTAACCTGATATAATTTCATTTCAGCTGTCTTGTTTGAAACACGAGCGCGTTTCAACCTGAGCACAACCTCTACAATAAAACGAAACTGTTTAGGTTGGTGCAATCCCTGTACCGATAATTTTTAGAGCGTCTGTGGGTATACTCGATGCCATATACACGTATCGTCATTTCGACGTCACTTCCGCGTACCGGGGTAGTGGGGAGATTTGTGCACAGCATCGAGTGTACCCACAGACGCTTGTGTTCGAAACCCCCTTAGGAGCGCGAGTCCCCCCAGAAGACGCGAGGTCCATAGCATTTGCTAACTCCTGCTACGTGGCTAATCCGTTACTGTTGTCTGTATAGTAACTAGTAAGATGCTTACTGTCAATACTGAGCTTCTTCAGTCGTGTCATTAAATTTTATATGTGGTTGATGCAGCTTCATTTGTGTCTTCATAAAACCCAAGTTTCTGAATTTTTGGTTGTGCTTTAAAATTTTACCTTCAGCCAAAAAATTTATGAACTACCCTGATTGGAGGTACCAGTAGCAATAATATGAAAGGTATAATTTTGAATAGTTTCGATCACTTCTTGAGTAGATGCCGAACCTAAACCATTACGCGAATGTTCAATCCCAATAGCCTTTGTTCTTCCAAGTGGCAATTTCTTAGCAATTTTATAACCATTATGCAAAGTACGACCGAGTTTTGATTCACAACCGAATGAACTCAACGACAGGGTGTGCTTAACCGAGTGAAATGTCTTTGTAACTTAAGAAGCTATCACTTCTTCTTGATTCTTGGGTGGTCATGTGATCGCTGTTAAAAAATATTTTCAGCGATTTTGTTAAACTGACACTCCCTCCTTTTTTCTTGTTTTCATTACATTTCTGGTGTTTTGCTTTGTCATTTTTGCATCATGAAACATGGTAAAATGTTTTTGGTGCAATGTGCAGGTTAGTGGGATCAGTTGAACCATAAGCCGTGAATAGCACTGTTGGTTGAGTGCGATGCGTCTGACGTGGATACGCGGTTTCGTTTTTTTGTGACAAGTGATGGGTTTTTATAACATAGCTAACAAAATCGGAACATTTGACCTCCCGATCAATGATAAATTGGGACGCGTCCCCTGACCCCTGAAAATCGGGACGTCCCGCGCAAATCGGGACACCTGGCAACGCTAGTAAGGGCTAATGCTGAACGATTTGTGGCAAACCAAAACGTTCAAACTCGTAGAGGAAAAAAGAATGCAGATGGTAATATCGCCCTGAAAGAATTTTACATTAAAAATAAAAATATTGATACTTGAAACTTCGTGTTTGGTGAAATGAGAATTAAATTAAATTATCTAAATATTTAATGTCAGTCTCAACTTTGATTCCAATTTTAGTATATTGGCCACAATGTCTTCTCGACAATTTTTCCACTGTCACCGAGCGTGGATGGTAATTCTCTGGCCTCGCATTGGGAAGGACGCGGGTTCTAATCCCCGTCCGGATACTTATACTTCAATTTTCCATGACTTCCAGAAATCACTCCAGGTGAATTCGGGAAGGTTCCTTGAAAGATCCGTGACCGAAATCCTTCTCGTCCCTTTTCCCCAGTCCTCCCTCGCCTCTTAAGATGTAGACGAGGCGTTAAGCCGTTAAAAATAAGAATTCAGTTTTCGGTAACTGACTAATGAAAGTGTGAGTTAGGCGGTGTGATGGTTTAGCAGGTCGCTGTGCGCGTTGTCTCTGTGGTTGTTACCGGCTTTATATTCCACTCTGTTCCAGAGTAGCAGTTATAAAAGTTTGCAGTTACGTGCGGTTTATCTCGACTATTGTGACTCCGGCCAGACGAATATTTATATGTTTTCCTTTTGTTTAACCGAGAACTCTTTGAAGGGGATGTTGCAATAAAGAATTCCTCCGCGGTGATATACAGTGGCTAATCATTTCGTTATGACGGTACATGCTCTCCACAAGCAGTGAAAGTGTTGTGATCATGAAATGTGAACGCCATACGCTGAGAAATTGTTTATTATGATAGAAATAAAGCTTAAGAATATAAATTTCTTGGAACGACAATAAAACATTTCATGGCAACAGAGTATCAAGGTATCCGTGCTCAACTGTTAACCTTTATGTCGCAGACTCGAAATAAGTTTGACTTAACGTTTCGATGATCATATAAAGTTAAAACACTTGGTCGTCAGCTGACATTGTGAGAGATCAAGAATTAAAATTAGCTCTCGAATCTGCCCCTCACGATATTAGGTGTCTGTGCTCTCCGATTAATTTAAGATGTTGAAGCGACTCTAGCAGTAACTCTAGTACTATCGATTATTTGTCAAATTTTGATGTGATTTTACTTGTCATAATTTTCTTGTCTGCTGTGATACACAGACATTTTTTTTTTTTATTTGCTGTCATCAGTCTTTCGACTGGTTTGATGGAATCCTCCATCCTTTCCTATCCTGTGCTAACCTCTTCATTTCTATATACCCCTTACAGCCCACGTCCTCAATTATATGCTTCATATATTCTAATCTCTGCCTTCCTCTACAGTTCTTACCTTCGACTGTTCCCTCCACTAACAAATTAACCAATCCAGCATGTCTCAAAATATGACCTACCAGCCTGTCCCTTCTTTCTGTAAGCTTCTTCCACAAACTTCTTTTCTCACCCATCATTTCCAAAACTCGTTCATTTCTTACTTTCTCTGTCCACTTTCAGCATTCTTCTGTAGAACCACATTTCAAATGCTTCAATTTTCTTTATTTCCGGTATTCCTAAAGTCCGTGTTTTGCTACCATAA
Source organism: Vandiemenella viatica (assembly GCA_031002005.1). Lineage (NCBI taxonomy): Eukaryota > Metazoa > Arthropoda > Insecta > Orthoptera > Morabidae > Vandiemenella > Vandiemenella viatica. Next base: position 4,794,601 of record JARYHS010007075.1, read on the forward strand.
AGTGCTGTGCTCCATACAAAGAGTTTTAAAAAGTTCTTTCTAATTCCTAGATCAATATTTGAAACTAAAAGGTTTCTCTTTTTCATGAAGGCTCTTTCCGCTACTGCTATTCTGCTTTTAACATCATTCCTGCTTCGGCCATCGGTTGTAATTTTACTTCCCAAGTAACAGAATTCACTTACTTCTCCTATTGCATCCGATCCTATTTTTATATTTAATCTACTAGTATTGGTATCATTTCTGCTACATTTCATAACTTTTGTCTTGCTTTGATTTATATTCAGTCCAAAATCTTCCTTCAGTATTTTGTTCATGCCATTCAGTAACTTCTCAATATCCTCAGCCCTCTCTGCTAACAAGACAATGTCATCAGCAAATCATAGCATACTGATTTTTTCTCCCTGAAAACTTATGCCACATGGAAATTTTTCTTTGACTTTCTTCATTGCTTCTTCTACATACAAGTTGAATATTACCGGGGATAGACTACAACCTTGTCTCACATCCTTTTTAACTGATGCATGTCTTTCGTGATTCTCTACATTTATTATAGCCACTTGATTCTTATATAGTTTATAGAGTATTCTTCTATCTCGACACAGACATAACGATGTCATTTGCATATTAGCAGCAGTCTATCAGTCCAGAAGGGATGATTCATCAAAAACGTTGAAAGAATTTAAAGTTGAAATTTGTAGAGGGCATAGATAGGTTTAAGTGGGAAAAGGTGTGTAGGGAAATTGCCACCGGAGTGTGCCTTCCATTGAAATTAAATTAAATAGATAGTGGCTTTCGTTCTGGGCCACTTAACACCGACCGGCAGATTTTTTACTCGGCTGATAAATTTGTCCCAAGTTATGCCAAAGCTCTGGAACTGATTCTCCCAGTGCAGTTATGTTTGACAGTTTCGATCACAGAAGGCGGACAATCTCGTAGATCAACGTAGACGAGAAATTTGCCATTGATGTTATCACTCATAATTACTGCATGAATTTTTAGGGTTTCCGTCATCACATCTCCTCGATTAAATTCTTCAACTTTTCGTGTGATATTTCTTTTTTCCCTTAGTTTACGATTTCTAACATGACTGCACACGGCAGACCGCAGGATTCACCACTGGTTTTCATAATGTAATAAGTGCGTTCGAAACACGGCGCCAGTATCGCCTGCCGTCGCTCCCTGCCGCCACCGCAGACAGCATTACTGCTTCAATTTCAATCGCCATGGAGCACAGATGCTCTGGTGACATTGTCCCTACACTCCCACCTTCCTATGTCTTGATTTTTTCTTTCTTTCTTTTTCTCTCCACCTACCAACGCCTGGCCTTTACCAATTACGACTTTAAACTCACTCCTTCACTGTTTTTGTTAAACTGTCCATTATTTGCTTTGATAATTTATTCCACTCCCTGACTACCTTACATACAGAATTCAAGTGATTGTAGTCATCTCTTCACCTCTATGTAGAACTCTTAATTCGTTTGCTAATATCCACCCATGTATTATCGCGATTATTGGCCTTGAACAAATCAAACCTCTTGTCACCCGTCTTCTGTCGTCCAGTGACTCCCAACCGAGCTACTTCAGCGTGTTACTTACTGGCTGTTTTCTGTGGTAATTTCCGCAAACAAATCTAGCTGCTCTTGTTCATACCTCCTCCAACTTCTGAATTTGACACCCATAATGTGGGTACCATACCACGCCACCATATTCAAGCAGTGGTCTGACCATGGTTTTGTAAGCCAATTCCCTCACTTCCTTTTGTACGTTACCTCATCTCTCCAACAAATGAAGAACTTCGAAATCTCTTCCTACCACCTGCCCAATGTGTTCTCCCCAACGACTCTTGTTTGCATTTATTTCATTCAATACTTCATTACCCACTTACGTATCCTGTTCAGATCCTCTTGTAGCTATTCACAGGCCACTACCATTCCAATCCCTTTGTATGACATTATGTCATCTGCAAATAAACTATGGATGGCTTTTACATATCAATAGAACAAATTCATGAGAGTAATGAATAGCATTGGTCCCAATACACTATCCTGAGGCATTCCTATATCAACTTTTACCTCTTTTGATACTGCATTACTCACCATAACTCTTTGATTTCTTCCTTTTAAGAATTCTTTCACCCATCAAGTCACTCTTTTAACCAGTCCAATGGCTTTTGCCTAATGTACCACCACTCTGCCAAATGCTTTTGATAGATCCTGTGTTACTCTGTTAACCTGGCCTTCCTTCTCATTTCATTTACAATATCTTCTATGTATCCAGCTAACAAAGATTAATATGAGTGTTCTTTCCTAAATCCGTGTTGCTGTTTTGCAAACAAGTTCCTTCCCTCACATACTTTCCTGATGTGGTTGCATGCCAATCTCTCCATCAAATTTCCCACCGCTGACTAATAGGGATATAATTTTCATATCTATTTGTCTCACTTCATTTATAGAGCTGTACTTCTATGGGACTTTTCCAGTCCTCTGGTAAGCAGCACGTTTCCTAACTCAATCTAAGTAGTATTACTAGCCTAGACGGCCCGTGCAAAAATTTTGCGAATAAAATACGATAAATAGTGAGGTTGAATGGTTGTAATATAATGAAAGTAGAACCCCACTTTGGTGTCAAATATTTATTTAGTGTAATAGGTATGCATCAAAATACTTACAACATATTACTAAACAGTTTGGAAAATTTAAAGCACACTGTATGTACGACAAACTATCAAGGACTTTAAGAGAATACAATCAACCTGAGCAAAATACACACAGCATATCAACATCTTTGTGATATGTGTTATCGTGCAAATAAAATGTTTACGTTGGAATTTTATAGTAAAACAAAAATGTTTCTGTAACAGAAATTTTTTTTCCCAAAAGCTACTTATTGAATAAAAAACAGTTTATTTTCATCTATCTGATATCTGCTGCTGCAATCTAGGGACTTGGCACTGAACTCTCTCATACGTACATCAAATTCCGAAAAATCTTTTGTAATTTATAATTTTATCTGATTGGAAACCTTAGTCTTTAAAACGATATGTCAATTATCAATTTATGTTAGGCATTGAAAGAGATAAATGTATCGTAATAATAATTAAAAACACGTTGTAGAAATAATATTGATACTTTTGCCCTTTAGGGTCGAATTCCAAAAAAATCCTTTTATAAAACATGTATTGACCTAAGCGAACACCTTGGTATTTATCAATTTCGGTTAGGTATCAAGGGAGATAAATGGCTCGTGACAGAAAAATGCGTTGTAGACATATTAATAATTCATCCCTTTATGGGTCGAATTTTGAAAACTTTGTTTCTTAAAATAAGGTGTGACGAAACTGAAGGCCTTAAAATGATACCTCGTTTATCAATTTTGTTAAATTATCAAGGGAGATAACTGACTCGAGACACAAAAAAAACGCATTGTAGAAATACTGATATTTCTGCCCTTTAAGGGTTAAATTGAGAAAACATCCATTCTTAAAATATGATCTGACCACAGCGGAGACCTTAATACTTAGAATGATAGCTCATTTCTCTATTTCGGTAGGATATTAATGGAGATAAATGGCTAGTGATACAAAAATGCGTTGAAGAGCCATCGATACGTTTTCCCTTTAAGGTTTGAATTCCAAAAAATTTCTTTCTTAATATATGAAGTCACCAAAGCGGGGACATAACCCTGCATCATTTATCGACATCGGTTAGATATCCATGGAGATAAATGGCTCGAGACACAAAAACGCGATGTAGAAATATTAATACTTTTGCGCTTTAAGGGTCCAATTCCGAAAAAATCTTTTTTTAAAATATGATTAGACCAAAGCGAAAACCTTAATTTCTAAAATAATGCCTCACTTCTCATTTTCGGTTATATATCAAGGGAGATAAATAGCTCGTGACAAAAAAATATGTTATGGAAATAATGGTAATTTGGTCCTTTAAGGATCGAATTACAAAAAATTCCTTTCCTAAAATAGGTGACCACGGCGGACACCTTAGTCTTTAAAATGATACCTCATTTATCTATATCGGTTAGATATAAAGGGAAATAAATGGCTCGTGACACAAAAACGCGTTGTAGAAATACTGATACTTTTTTCCCTTTAAGGGTTGAATTGCGAAAAATTCCTTTACAAAAATATGATGTGACAAAAGTGGAGACCATATCTTTAATATGACACTTAATTCATTGATTTCGGTTAAGTATGAAGGGAAATAATGGCTCGTGACAAAAAAAAAAAACTTATAGAAATAATATAAATGATAAGGTACAATGTGACGTCCCACTGTGTTTGATATATCTGTAGCAATATTACCTACACCAGCTCGTTTACGCTTTTTTGGCTTTCTTGTTTCACCCATAATATCTTCAGGATTTATTTCCAGTTTTTTACTCTGCATCACTGAGCCGCCTATGCCTGGTTACACACTGGACGTTTTTACCACGGAGATAAATTGACCTTCACCGTCGGTCTAATGCTGGTTCACACTACCGACCAACTCAGAACAGCTCAACTCGGCTCACGATCCAGCGTTCCACAGCCACACTGCCGGTCGGGTAATGTCAATTCATATTGTTGACCCATCATTGTTTAAACTTCTACGATCAGTTTAACAATGTAGTTGATTCTTATCAGAAGAATCAATTAAATTCTCAAAATTTTCGACATTAGTAATATATGAATATATTCATTGTCATTATCGTTATCAGCCAGTAAAATCATTTTCTGAAGTGGCCTCTTCAAGTCATGATTTCAGATATAGGTTTAGCAGTTTCCTCTAGATCGCACGATCTTGGGCGATCCTCTGTCAGTTAACTCCGACAACCCTGCGTGTGTCCTTGTCCCATCGGTCTGTTGGTCTTCCTCTTGGTGTGGGGGGATCTCTTGGGCTCCATTCTAACACTGTTTTTGTCCACTGTACGCCTCTGCTCTTTTCTACGTGCGATATGGCCGGCCCATTGCCACTTCAATATAAGATATATATATTTGTATATATAAAAATCAACTTTTAGCGATAATTCTAATTGTAGTGCAATATTTTGCAATTTTATATATTTTTATTGGTTTAAAATGTAGACTTTTTTTACGATTTCTGTGTAGTTTGGTGAAACTTCGAACAGGCTGTGAGACGTTTGTCGTCCACATTGATCTGACCTGACTGTTGCACGTTCACACTAGTGGTCAGTTCAATTCAGATCAGTTCAGGTTTTGATCACTGTTGATTTGTCGTGGCGCGATCTTTCGGTCGACCTGTCTTGTCCTGATCTGACCAGAACGAGCAGTGATAATGCTCCTATTGGATTGCGTGTTTAGCAATTTGGATCTTTGCTCTGACCTGACTTGATCTTACCTGACTTGATCTGACATGATGTGATTTGACATGATCAGACATGACTTGATCTTACCTGACTTGATCCGACCTGACTTGACCACTTGTTCGAACCAGTCTTTATCTGTGACGTGAGGAAAAAATGAGTATTTACACACTGGGTCTAAAGGAAACTTGGCGACAGATTTTCCGTGGGCGATAGCTATGCAGGCGCCCACTGTCACTATAATCGACGGTAGTTTTGCCGCCGCCGTCTAGACCAGGGTTTTCCAACGTGTGATCTGCGGACCCCCAGAAGTCCGCGAACCTATCCCAAAGGGGACGCGGACAATATAAGAATAAAATTAATAATTACAAAAACAGAAATGGAAGCGTGGGAACATGCAAACTTTAACCACATGTTTTGAATCGAGTTATCAAATGACAGTTCTAGACTATCCGATTTCCAATTATTCTTATTATTGTTTTTATTAAGGGGTCGTTGGCGACCATAGTCCAATCTCTAAGGGGTATGCCGTTGAAGGCGCGAACGTAACTGTGCAATGCAGCGTACGGTGCGTAGCATGCGACGCACGCCTCGCAGTGTGCGTACCTACTACGGACGTGCCGAGGCATGCGTAACGCACGTGCGTGGCGATCCGTGGCTATGTCGGTAAAATGGTCGGCTCAAAGGCGCCTCGTCCCGAGAGTTGTGTTGTGTCTGAACGAATGAAGTTAGCCTCGCTCCGCTCTCATCGAGGACAGCAAAGACAGCAGCCAATCATTTCTCAACCTTATCTTATTATGTAGATATATAACTGTGAAGATTATTTTTCTCTATCTTTTTATATGCTATAATTTTCAGAATCTGCATCTATATATATATATATATATATATATATATATATATATATATATTGTCAATTGCAGAGTATATGTATATATATACAAAATTGTGGGTGACAGACGGTGCTCAGCATCAAAATTAAATTCTTTACTGTGCAGTCCAATTACAAATGCTACGTGGAAAGGAAGAATTAATATTAGCATTAATGCGACCCCTTATTTCTCTAATCTTACCTTTTCTGTCATTGCGACTCAAATACGATGTCAGGCGAAGTTAACTTCACTCATAAGTCAAAGTGGGTGTATGCATGTTATCCAATAAGTTCAAACGAAATGTGCGTCGTCTATCTACAAGAGACTCCCAGCCCAATTTATTAATCAATCCGGGGACGCTTTCGTAAAGACTGTAGCAAATGGTCACGAATCGAGCGGCTCTTCTCTGTACTTTCTCTATGCTGTAAATCATCAATAACTTTCAGTATAATGCTTTAGTTCTCAAATCTATAAACAAACAGTCAATAACGTTTTTATTTTATATCTTACTACATGGTGGTATAATTTTCAACCTCTTTTCAATTAAGTTGGTATAAATGTCACGAATGAGAGTTTGTTCTTAAACTATATAAAAAAATATGTAAACTACGCTTGGTTTTTATCTTAGTACAGATGTAGGTAACTAATGGTCAAAAATAAGTTATTATACTTACCTTTATATAATTTTTTAATATTTGCATTTTTGCATCACACTGTTTGCGAACAATGGGGTGTTTTAAAAGTGAAATAAAAATTATAGTGGCTTATTATTACCAAAGGATTAAATTAATTCACGTTTCAAAAAAAGTGGTTTATTATCCTATTGCACATGTTGTCTATTTGGACATGTGGAACAATTAGTGTAAACCTGTGTAGGAGTCACCACTTGCTAAGTATATTAATGTAACAAAGAAAATTTCTTTGGTAGTTGTAGCGTCTCGCACATATATGTATTTATTTTTGTCTTTTTTTTTTTTTTTTTGCTGTCCTGTCTTTCGACTGGTTTGATGCAATCCTCCATCCCTTCCTATCCTGTGCTAACCTCTTCATATCTACATACCCCTTACAGCCCACTTTCTCAATTATCTGTTTCATATACTGGTATTCCAATCTCTGTCTTCCTCTACACTTACCTTCGACTGTTCCCTCCACTAACAAATTAACCAATCCACCATGTCTCAAAATATGACCTACCAGTCTGTCTCTTCTTTCTGTAAGCTTCTTCCATAAACTTCTTTTCTCACCCATCATTTCGAAGACTCGTTCGTTTCTTACTTTGTCTGTCCACTTAATTTTCAGCTTCTTTCTGTAGCACCAGATTTCAAATGCTTCAATTTTCTTTATTTCCGGTATTCCTAAAGTCCATGTTTCGCTACCATAAAGTGCTGTGCTCCACACAAAGAGTTTAAAAAAGTTCTTTCTAATTCCTAGATTAATATTTGAAACTAAAAGGTTTCTCTTTTTCATGCTAGTGCTATTCTGCTTTTAACATCATTCCTGCTTCGCCCCATCGGTGGTAATTTTACTTCCCAAGTAACAGAATTTACTTACTTATCCTATTACATCCGATCCTATTTTTATATTTAATCTACTAGTATGTACCCTGTTTCCACAGACGAGGCTCTGGCGACTGAAAGATTTTTGTCTATAGGCTCAATTAGACTCAAAATTGTTCAATGTTTTCACTGGCCATATTCACGAAATTTGTATATTCTTTCCGAGTTATACCCTTCAAAAGAAAATTGCCATATCACAACGCTGCTGGTAATGATTTTTTCACCCTTCGCCTTCTGTTTCTGTATACACAAATTAATCACAATAAACACAGCGGCGGCAATCTGCACGTCTCGCTGTGACGGAACCATGATGTATGCTAGAGTTTGCGTTGGCAGCCCCGAACATGAGTCGATCTGGTAATTTTGCTCAAACCGAGGCGTGCCTCGCACTGCGCGTACATGGATTGATAAAGTTTGGGTAACGCTCATCTAGCCAATGACTGGGCTGGCATTCACACACTGCGGATTTTTAACCGCTTGTGCTTGTTAACTCCGTTTCAGGTTAACATTTGTTTAAAATGGAAACTGTTAAATAATCGCAAATCCGCGTACGCATCGTGTGAGGCAGTGTGCGGCGCACAGCATTCGCCGCACGCCTCGCACAGTGCGTACCTTGTATGGTCGTCCCGAGGCATGCGCAACTCATGTGCGTGGCCGTCCGTGGATTTGTATGGTCTTGCGCAAAGGCGCCTCAGCCATAGCGGGGCGCGGCGTACGGACGAGTGAATTTAGCCTCGCTTTGTAAACATCCTGGACTATCAAGAAAGTATCCAACCATTTCTTATTATATGAATGCATAATTTTCAATATTATGTTTTTTTTCTTATATGTATAAAGAAATACTCAGCAATAAATTATTATTTACCTCATTATATTAATTTATAAATTTCAGTATTATGCTTTGGTTCTTAAGTCTATAAATAAACAGCCAATAATGTCTTTCTATCTTGTTAAATGTTGGTATAATTTTCAAATATTATTTATTTTCTGATATTGTGGTATAAATGCCAGGATTAAGCATTTGATCTCAGGTCTATAAAGAAGATGTAAACTATGCCTTATTTTTTATCGTACTATAGGAAAAGCTATATTATGATGAAGGATATGACTCTGGACTTACTTTTATGCAATATCGCGCATCACACACTTCTGAGACAACTGCTGATACTTTTTGTTTGGATATGTTGAATAAACATGTGTATAAATGCTAAGAACCTTAATGTACCATGTAATCTTTCTTTGCAGTTGTAGTATATATGTGATTTTATTTTTCACGATAGGCTCATTTAGACTCAAACGACGTTCAAAGGCTTCAGAAGCCATATGCAAGAAATTAGAATTATCTTCGCAAGTTATGTCCTGCAAAAGTCTGTTTCCGCATTCACCGCGCTGCTAAAGTTTTTTCACTCGCCATCGTGGCCGACGTTTTGTTTTCCATTTCTGTTTACACATATTAATCACAATAAACGCATCGGCGGCAATCTGCACATTTCGTCGTGGCGGAGCCATGCTGTATGCTATGGTTAGCGTTCATCGTATGGAGCACGCGCCGATCTAATTATTTTGCAGCACATACCCCAACCGAGGCATGCGTCGCTCACAGGGCGACGCACACTGCCTCGTACTGTCCACACGAGCCTTAATGTGAGTGAAACGAGACCAGTTTTATGGGGAAAAACGTTTAATGTTTTTGAAGATGGGGGCACTACTAGGAACGTTTGTAAAGAAGGGTGTATTGAAATTAAAAACGAGTTTGATGAACTGGAAGAGGAAGAAATATATAGACAGGAATTCTTCACGGGTCTTCTGCCGGATAAAATCTTTTAAACACGACGTTTCGGCAGTCACCTCCGCTGCCTTCGTCTGGTGAAGGCAGCGGAGGTGACTGCCGAAACGTCGTGTTTAAAAGATCTTATCCGGCAGAAGACCCGTGAAGAATTCCTGTCTACCGTACGCCGGGAAAGACTTAACTGTCACAAGAAATATATATATATATATATATTGCTACATAAACGTTTGACCATTTATTTTCATTTACCTTTACATTGAATGTTGAGTCACCTTTTATATTTTTTTTTGTGTTTAACACTATTCAAGATAATATTAGGACGTTATTCTGCTTCTGGATCAGTCAGGTTTCAGCTAAGTGTGCATCTAGGAGTCTGAAAATTTACGGAATATAAAGATAACTGTAACAGATACCCAAATTGACCTTTATGGTATAACTCCTCTCTTAGTCTTTTTATCGCATCTCCTGAGGGTTTATAACCCAACTCTTGTGGGATAATCCCTCTGGATTTATATATCTATATGATTTTTTGTTCCAAATATAAAGGGGATGATATTTATTTCCATTTTATAGAGAATAAAGACGATGTTTCTGGGAAGCGACTCCATGCCATGGGATTGAAATTCGGTGATCTGTCGTGATGATTCATTTCAGTGGTGTTTGCAGACGAAGAAAAGGTGATCCACGTCTCCCAAGGTAATTCCATCACGTTGGAGTGTGGACTGTTTAATTTATACAGTTGTTTTGAATCGGTTATGATTGAACTTGAGTCTCACGATGAGTACCGAAAACTCTGGGTATTGTCATGTTGGTGTACCAGTTAGTACATGGGATGGAGGGATGTATTTGTATGCAGTAGTTGCTTTTAAGAAGATTTCTGGTCTCCCATTTGATGGCAAATTCTTATATGGCTTTTTGGTAATAAATCCGATATTGGGATTTGGTTAGTTTTGATTCGATTAAGTGTTGCTTTCTTGGCTAGTTGATCCGCTTTTTATTTTCCTTTGTGGCCAGTAAATCCTTTGGACCAAATAAATGTAACCTCAGTGCCCTTCCCTGTTAGTTTAGTTAATATTCTGAGCATCTCGTAAACCATCCATCATCTGCCATTGTCTTTGGCAATGTTTTTAGCATAGTAACAGCAGACACGAAAACTTTGATAATTGCCAGTCTCTTATTTTTCTGGTTCAGAAAATGTTTTAAAGCTTTCGTCATTGTGAGGAATGGACCGGGGCCTCTTCAGGGAGTCTAATTTTTTTTTTTTTTAATTGATATATTTTGTGTCCACAAATGTGCAACCTAATGGTGTTCCAATTTGGAGCCATCTCCGTACAAAACATTTTGGCTTCACTGCTTATCTTTAAATTTATCATTATTCTTATCTCTTCCTTCAATGAATTAGATATCCATGCGGATATCTAACTCCACCGTTGTATACATCGGCAGTAATAGTGTAGTGTGAATTTTCTTGGGATAGTTCTTTAAATCATCGTAAGCGCTATCTACTGGCGGTACATGTTTCATCTTGCAGTAAGGAGCGTACATAAACTATATGACTCTGTCAAGGGGGAGAAGTTGCGTAGGAGGGGCTACGTGGGGTGGAGTCCTCAGAGCCAAGTTCTATAGCTTTTCATTAATTTGATTTGTCACAAAATCCACAACAGTATGTGTCTATTTCTTTCCGTAGTTTAATGATCTCTGTGTTATAGATAACAGCGCAAAGCTTGTGTGTAACTTGAAGTCATGGTGTTACGGTATGACGGGGTCAGAGTCATGGAGCAAAGAAAAAGAGGAGACCATGTAAGGGACCTTCTCCATACAACGACGTGACGCCGAGTGGAGAGCGGAGGGGTGGGGAGGTCGCCTTATTGGTAGCCAGGGTCAAGAAACACAAGGAATGTATACAAAACGGAAGAATTTCTTCGTTTTTAATCATCGCATTACTAAAAATGAAGTCTTATGAAGTCACATTTATAAATACCCTAATTGATATAACCTACAAACATTAGAATTTAAGAAAAACAGACCAATGTTTTGAACTCACGAAGATAGCGACTCCGGAGACAGGCTGCTTCACAGTTTAAGCGACACCTGGTCTCCCCTCTATTCCTACCACCATGGTCAGAGCATCTGAACTAACCGACACGTAACGACGCCACACGAGGTACGCGATAACTAGACTCAAATTCCCTTACAGATGTCACACGGGATTCTCCACGGCAGTGACGATTCGTATTCGATGTAAGCTTCAGGGATATTCAGCCGGATAGCCTATAAAAACAGTACGTTTCAACAGCTGGCTCTGCTGTCTTCTTCATAAGGTGTTAAGTCCGTTAAGTAACATCCACTAAGCCAGTCTAGGCGGTGACTTCTAGCTTAAATCACCTGAAGCTTTCCACACTTGATGAAGACAGCAGAGCCAGCTGTCGAAACGTCGTGTTTTTATGACGCTATCCGGCTCAACACCCGTGAAGCTTACATTGAATCAGTACCCCGGGAAAGTCCCCACTCACACGACTTCTATTATTTCAATGTTTTATTTATTTATTTCTTAAAAAAAGCTATTTCGATTCGGATCACAGCTCATTCGTGAAATATATCTAATTTTTTTCAGTCAAATAAATTTAAGTGCATATTTTATTATAGTGCTCACTGAAGTGTTATTTCAAGTTCAAAGTCTGCTGCGAAATGGCGCTATAAAATAAACTTTACTTGACTTATTGGAAATGTATTTTCAGCGAGTTTTCAATATCAAAATGGCTTCAATGAGCTGTGGAAATATTTTAAATAGGGTGAAGCATCATCTCCTGGTAATGTAGGAAAAAGGTGACGGAACTGGAGCCAAAAAAAAGTAAATAAATAAAAATAGGCTGTTGCCGTGTAGGCCTTTCAATGTGTACACACGCAAGAACTGAAAGTTGTATGGGTTATTTACATATTTTTCTGTGTCTTTTTCTTGTTAATCCTGCAAAGAACCATTAATTCGGTAAATTTTATTAAAAATAAATCTGTAACACTATTAACAGCAAATAGTAGCGAAAAAAAACGCACATAGGCAATAGGCATATTTTTCCCACGCGGGGGTTGAAATCACGACCTTTTTTATTCATCAAACCACACAACTATTCGGCTGGCTTAGCTAATACGGCTTTTCTATAAGTAGATATATACGGCGACTTCTCCTTCTAAGTTAATCTCGTAAATAAATTAAAATTTAAGGAAAGTTAAGGCACACTTCACTAGATTACCATAGAAGCTAGAAAATAAATTGTAGAGTATTGCATTGAGCCTTAGTCTGTATTTTGTGTTAAGCTTTTTTGTCAGAGAATAACACGATCAAAATTATTTTATATCCGTTCTTACAGTCAAGAGGGCGCAAGAGTCATCAGCAAAATAACATTTTTTTGGAGCAATAAAAGTTTACAGATAGTATGTTGATGATAATGATTATTATTGTTATTAATTTATATTACTATTTATTATTATTATTAATGTTGTAATTCCGTTATATTTAGTGAATTTGTATTATATGCTTTTTTAATCAAAGGTTTATAGTGACTAAAATAGAAACTATATGAATTCTTAACTTTCCACGGCCATCTTTGTTAATAACAATTGGATTTCGCTGGAATGCCGCGTTATTTACTTGACAGTCAACATTCTGTTTCCTTTCTGCCGAATGAAAGAGTCAGCAGAAATTTTCAAGAATGCGAACTATTTCACTGATGGTAACGTAACAACGCTTAACGCTGACAAATTTCTTCCTACCGCGGCCAAAGAAGGTTCACTTCAATAAAAATAAAAATGCAGCTTTGCCTAGTATCTATTCAGTTGCAGATATAGTATTTTCTATTCTATCAGTTAATAAATAATGAAAAATCAGGTGTCTTAGTGGTTAAAGCATCTGACTGAAGATCGAAAGGTCTCCAGTTCAAATCCCTGTCCCGTCGAGTGTTTTCGTCAGCCCTTAACCCGACATTCACCTCTGAGACAGTTTGCCGTGTAACGTGAAATTTGCCGGAACTCTTCCGTCTTCCAGATTCCACGTTGAACTGTAGGTCCCCTCTGAGGCTAACAACTCTGGGATGCGTACACACCCGCAGCAAATTCAAGCCTAACGAAGACTTAACATTGTCTTAGCTGGCCAAAATAATATACATACAATAATCAAAGAGATTATAAGTTTTTTTTAGAAGAAATGGATCCCTGAGAAAGTGATTTTCCTTTGCCATAATTTTATTCAGAATATTATAATTAGAAAAAAGTATACAAATCAAATATCAGCCTTTGTGTACGCAATAATTTTAACAACAGCCAGGAAAAAGAAAAATACTAAACGTCTTTTGGAATTAATAATCAAAAGTCACGTCAGGCTACGTGGGGGAAGGGAAGGTTTCAAAATAGGTTGAAATGGAGACACATAGTTTATGCACGCTCCCTAATGTCGATTTGTACGCAATGCGCGCAATGATGCTGTTATATTTTGCTAAACGGTGTTTCAGCAAAAATTTTCGGGTGAGGTATGTTAAATTGTTTAATTGTGCGAACAAGGAGAGGACCAAAGTAGAACGGGAAAGTGCTCATCCACTGCATGGCCATACACCACCAGCCCGGAGACTCAAATCCAGGAAAAGCTTTCTCAGAACATCACGGGAACTAATTGGGTCACCTGAAAAGGCAAGAGTACAGTTATGGAAAATGAAGGTTCCTAACATCTCGGGACCACTGACAGTTGCAGAGCGCTTGCCACCTGGTAATGCAGAGGACTGGAACGTCTGGTGGTCCTTAAATCGATTGCGAACAGGAGTGGGCAGGTCCAAGGAAAACCTAGTCAGATGGGGTTATACTGATGCTACAAATATTAAGTGCGAATGTGGTGAAGACCAAACTATGAATCATATGCTCGAGTGCCCTATGTGCCTATCATCCTTCAACAATGAAGACTTGTTTCAAGCAACACACAATGCAATTGAGGTTGCGAAGTACTGGGCTAAGTATGTTTAAGGTTGTTGATTTGCACAATGTATTTAACTGTGTATTTTGATGTTTGTGATACGAGAATAATAATGAACATTTCACGAATAAAACGTTTGTAGATGTGAAGTGTATGGTTCCTGAGCATATTCTACGAGCTGTATACTGGTATTTATTTAGTTTCTTTAACAACTCTTCGAAAACCGATCCAAAGCATATGGTACCGTAATCATAATGTCACATTGGAGCATTTCATTAACCCTCGTGGTGAAATCTATCCACTCCCCATGTTTTTCCAGTGATGGCTCGAATTAGATTGGCTGTGGCTTCGATTATTTTTGAGGATGTGTGAAATATGAGTAGACCAATGGACATAATACATAATATTAATCAAATTGAATGCTGAAGCAATTAAAAATTAACACCATTGTACTTTCACACCAAAAATTCATATTAATCACCACTGGAGCCCATCATTTATGGTGAAATGGTAAACAAAGCTAAACAACATAATTTTTAGGGAGAAATTTGTCGATATTGATCAAGAGTTCCTCAAATCATACTCTTCAATGGTTACTGTTACTGTTGCCCCATCATTAAATTTATGTTCACGAAACGAATCACCTGAAATAGAAGCCTCTGGATGAAACATCCGCAAATGGAATTCTTCAATGGGCGGAAATGATATGTCTCACTGTTTCCGCGGATGTTATACAGTCTGCTATATTGTCAGATTGTGTAAATATCTCGACTTAGACTCTGACGCGAGTGGTCAATTAATTTAGCAAAGAGTGTAACATCCTTCTGTAATAATATCTTTTAGTTCTAAAGTCGTAGTGTACTGCAAAACTTGCTACCAAACTATATGCCAGCATCGCTAATCATCCTGACATACCACATCATAATCATTCATAAACTTCATACCTTTTTTTTAACTGCTTAACAGCGTGGTATTTTAAAGACTAGAAAGGATGGGGGGCAAGGAATTTGAAGGAATTCGGCCATGACCTTTTGAAGGAAGCATCCCGGAATTTGCCTGGAGTTATTTGGGAAACCATGGAAAACCCATATCTGGATGCGCGGACGGGGATTCGAACCGGTGTCCTCCCGAATGCGACGCGAGAACGCTAACCGCTACACCACCACGTTCGGTAGATATATATACCATTAAAGCCCAAATAACAGAAGCATTTTCATAAAAGTTTATCAAGACAAAATAGTGTTTATACATTTAAGTTTCAAAACAGAAAGGATAGAATTTCACAAATTAATTTTACAGAAAGCATGTATGAATTTCTTGTGTGATCAGCTTGGTGTGAGCCTATTAATTACGGTACTATACCATTTTCTATTGATAAATGGATTCCATTCTCTTTAGTACTTTAACGATGGTTTTGCAGAACATCGTAAATGAAATTTGAAACCTGGAGCTGTATTTTTAAGGCAGGTGCTATAATTAGTAAACTATATTATGTATTGAATACTTGGTTTTTAAGTTTGCCTATTTTATATTTATAGGGTGAGTCAAAAAGGACTTTAAAATTTTGGAATTATATAGAAATTTATTGAGATAACTTACAGAATCAGTAGATGTGTCATTTTCTAGCAAACAACCTCAAGTTTCAAATAAAGTGTCAAGTGTAAGTTTGGTTCGACGTGACTACCATTCATGATGCGGCAAATCTCCCACCGGTAATGAATTTCTTCCCACATTCGTTGTAGCAAATCTGTCGCAACTTGTGCAAGAGTAGCGTAGATTCGATTTCTCAGGTCGTACAAATTGTTTGGCAGCGGCGGAACATAGACACAATCTTTAATAAAACCTCAGAGAAAGAAATCCAGTCTGGGGAGTGAGGTGGCCATGTGATTGGCCCTTCACGGCCAATCCACCTACCTGGGAAGCGATTATCGAAGAAACATCGAACTTCCGTGAGGAAATGATTTGGTGCACCATCTTGCTGGTGGTAAACAATTTCATCTCGATCGTCTTTATCGATCTGTCGACTTATAAAGTTTTCAAGGAAGTCCAGATACACAATATCAGCGACAGTTTTCTACGAGAAGATGAAATGATCATACTCTTTCACAGAGGCGGCCTTTGGGGGTGTCGAACAGGGCAATCGCCCAGGGCCTCGCTCCTGGAGGGGCCTCGCACTGCTACCCGAGTTGATTGAAATTTATGTTAAAAAAATAGTTTATCTTTAGATATTAGTGATAACAATAAAATAAAGTCGGTAGTGTAGTATAGTATATATTAATAACTACCTAATAAAAATTTCTCATTCAGATTTATTCAATGTCACATTTGTATAACAGTAGGAGAAACATCTGATATTGATGGACAAGAATTGCATCAAGAACTGAGTATGTTTATCCGTGTAAAAGAAGAAAACGACAGCGTTTTCTCGGTGATGAAGTAATAATAGAAAAAAAACATTAACTGAACTACTGAAGTGTATCCTACTATCGAAGTAGCCTTGAGAATTATTGTCACCAGATGTATTTCAGTTGCGTCAGCAGAAAAAAGTTAAAAATTATTAAAACATATTTGAGGAATTCGATGCCACAAGATCGATTTTCTGCCCTTTCTAATATTGAATTGAAAATGACATAGCTCATTCGTTAGATTCTTGTGCTTTAATTAAATATTTTAGTCTCAGGAAAAGTCGCAAACATCTTTTTTAAATCCCTGCGTATATCTTTCGAGGCCTTAATGTACTTCAATTTATCCTTAAAAAATTTGTCATCTTTATGTTTGTTAACTTTTAATAAGTTTTCTAAAATAATATTTTAAAACTCGAAATTTATTTTTTGATGACGTTTGCATTTTTCGTCGATCATCAGAAATACCTACTTGCGATTAATATAATTTGTACAAAGGACAAGGGCCTCGCAAAGATCTGCCGCCCCGGGCCTCGCAATGGCTAAGGCCGCTGCTGCTCTTTCAATTTGTTAAGGGCACAAAACACATTAACTTTGGGGTTGCGACGAACGTGTTCAGGGTTGAATATGGATTTTCCTTGGCCCATATTCTGCAGTTGTGGATGTTCACTATAGCACTGTTATGAAATGCTGACACATTTGCTGAAGATAATTGTGTTGAGGAATGTTTCGTCGTTCTCTATCCGATACAACATTTCCGCACAGAATTCCGGATGAGCAACATTATGTGCATCGCCAATATGCTCTGCCACTGTTAATCTGTATTGTTTCAAGATAAACGGCTATATAGGACTCGCCAAACAGTCTTTTGTGGAATGTCAGTCTCGCGAGACGCACGTCGCGTTGATTTTTGTGGACTGCGGGCAACGCTCTCCCTAACCTGCTCGACATAAACATCTACACTCGGGCGACCTTGTGATTCAGTGTCATATCGCAGTGAACAGACCGTCTCAACAAAGTTCTTGTGCCAAGAGTAAATTGTAGACCCGCTTGGAGGTTCTTTGCGTATTCAGTGCGAAATTTACACCGAACAGTTGTTGAAGAGTTCCTTTCATGAAACTAAAACACACAGCGATCATGCTCCTTACCCGTGAAAGTAGGCATTTTAGCTGTGCACTACGCTGCCGCTCCTGGTCGCGCTATAATGTACTGATTCACTTCGTGCATCAAACTTGAGGGTGCTTGCTACAAAATACATCTTCAGATTCAGTAAGATATCTCACTAAATTTCTGTATCATTCCAAAGTTGTCCTTTTTGACTGAACCTGCGTATAGTGCATTTTGCCGAATACTCGCCTCCAGAAACAAATAATGTATTTAGAACTAATGAATGACCCGCAAAATCGGGGATGACAAATGAACGATACAGCATTGTGCTTAAGTCAAATCTTGAGATATGTCTAATAAACACAAACTGAGAAGATGTAGCCACTGATCAATCTGCGTTGCGGCGTATAGTACACGAGGGCTCACAGCATTTTGTACAACAACGTCGACGACTAGGGTCTAACGTAGGAAGGAATGAAGATGGGAACACTTCTTTTTCAATGACGGCGTGCTTACCTGTTCTGCGTGTGTCATTACTGTTGTAACGGAACAAGTTTTGGGGCAAAATATTTAGTTGTGTGATTTAGAATTAAATGACTGTTAGGTGAGTCAAGACAGTACGCCAGTCATGTGCCGTCCGCACGCGAGTAATCAGTCACCTTTTGCTGGCGAAAACAGTTAGCGCATACCACAGCCGGGGACACTGGCCGCTCAATTACCGAGAGAAGTCTAGAATGTTCTATACGGGCAATATAAGGAACGCAGGAGATGCGTTCGGCCTTCTCAGTGACAGATTGACAGTAGGCACGTCGCTATGCCAGTTAGCGGATAGTCAATAGTCTCTCTCTCTCCAATAGACTGGTCTCGCGTTAGGGTCGACAGTGCTGCAACACTTGGCGGAATCCTCCGATAGCCATTCTCAATGTATGTGAGTAATTGTTTCATCATCTACTTGTATTTCAGAAGATGTAAATCCGCCTACGGGGATAGCCTCGTAGACGGCGTCAAAACGGATTATCTGTATTCAGTCAAGGACGAGCAATAAACAGTATCGTACAGCAGTTAGGCTGTGTTCTCACTGGTAGAATAAAAGAGAACCTGCTGTTTGCTGTAATAAGCCTAATTTGGTGGAGCCATATTAACAACAACACATGTCCGTGACCTTAATCCACAGTGGTGTCAGATCCTGATATTATTAAATAGCCTTACAGCTGAGCTGGGGAGTGGAGCCGAGGTCGCCGGAGGTCAGCAGCAGCAACTCCATTAAAGGTTAGTACCTGTTTTCAGACACTCTCTGCCGATTCCAAATTACGCCCACAGAAGAGGAGTTAGTCCACTAGACTAGTCCGTTACACTGTAGAAGAATATGCGGTACAAAAAATGGACCCTTTAGCCGCTTAACAACTCTCAAATAATAAACCGAAAGAAATATTCGCACTCGCAATGAATGAATGCCTTCTATGAATGAACGAAAGTGTTGGGGCTAGATTGTAACTTGTGGCGCAATACTTCTAATGTTTTCGTTTTTATGTTTTTTCTGTATCACTGGTTTATAATTTAATACAATGTTTCTCACCATGTTGCTGATAATTTATTGATAACCATTATTATATAGTCTAAAAACCTAGTGATGTCAGTTACATAATCTTTTGAGTAAAGTAATTGCTGTTTATAAGCCTCATTATAAACTTTCTTGTTTCCAGCTGATAGAAGCAATGTTTGCAGATAACGCAGAAGCAGTTGAAAATGTCAAGACTGATAGAGATTCTTATAGTAGTGCTGATACTGCTGCTAAGAATCCTGATAGAACTATAAACCTAACCAACATTTTGAACATGCAAGATGCTAGTGCATCAGAGACAAATAAAGATAAACCAGTTTCCATGAATGTTGTTGGAGCTGCAGATCACATGATTAAAACTACAGCTTCAGCTTCAGAGTCTGTATCTGGAGAGGCTACAGCAAGTGCCCAAGAAATTCAAGGAACAGGTGAAATTTCTGGCGCCTTGGCTGCTGTTTCTAAGGATGATGCACCTTTTATCAAGGAAGGCAACCTCAAGGAGAATAGAGAATATAATGCAGATCAGAAAGATTTGGCTAATGCAGCTGCTGAGCTTGTTACTGAGAAAGTGAAAAATGTAGATTCTACAGGAGCTGATGGTCTGACTGCGCTTGCAACTTCAGCCCTTGGCAGTATTCAGATTCCCACCGGTTCTCCTGCTCTGGTTAGTAAGTGAACTGTGTTTAATATCTAAGAAACTAAATTTTATTAATGTGTATCAAGACTGTATGTTTGTATCTTTAAAGGAACAAAAGGAAGAATCGGAGAAGAAGCTCTCTGATTCTTTTTCTGCGGAAAGAAAGGAGAGCTCAGAGTGGTATGATGTCGGTATAGTTCGAGGCACAAGCTGCGCAGTAAAGAAGTTCTTCATCCCTCCAGAGGGATATGATGAAAACAAACCTGTCACGGACTTCTTGAAAGGTTTGACACCAGACTATTCAAATCATACGGCGATGATGTTGGAGCCAGGCACTGTTTATACATTTCGGATAGCAGCAATAAATTCCTGTGGTCAGGGCCCATGGAGTGAGGTTAGTGTATTTATAAGCTCATTACTTCATATCCTCATGCAGTGACAAAATTATGGTACTATTATAAAAATTACACATGTCCGCACCTTTTTCATTCAAGTATAATATGTGATACAACTATGAGTGAGTACATACTACTTTTTTGAGGACTATTTTAGATATTGCTCTATTGGAATACAAATCTGAAGTATATTTAAATTTGTCGTCTTTACTTTGAGATGTAGAAACACATTATTTGAAAATTAATGCATTTCTATTTACTGTTATTTAAGGCATAAATATAACATAACTTTAAACATTTTAAAATATTAGCGGTATGTAGGAGTCTGTGTATAGTACTGTTTTTAATGTTGCCTTAGGCAAGTCATTCTGCCTCAACCATAGAAAACCTGGGCTTCAGTGATATCCACCCCATCGAGAGTTTAGAGTTAGGTGGTTTACTTTCGTAGGTTCAGGCAAGTTCCAGGTCTGTTTTATACTAAAGATTTAAACTGATTCTGCTATTTCTAAATACCTGCATCATACACTGGCAGAAGTTAAATTCCCAACACTGAGACACAGTTGTGATAAATGAATGAAATTTGGCCGCACGTGCCCCGCATGAAGAGTATTAAATAATTAAAGCTTTATGTGTAATAGTATGAGGATTATGGGACTATTTACTATACAAAATTATTGTGTTTTTACTGTATAAGTGGTGAACACTGTGGTTTAACGTGACACTTTTTTGGATGCACGTATGCTACAGCAAGGAGTGACGACCCTCTATACCCAAATGAGAGAGGTAGGAGAATTGGTGTGATTGAAGTGGGTGCACCATATCGTGAAATTTGCTGTAGTGCAATGTCAGTATGCAGACTTGTTACACAGTGGATAAAAAAAAAGGCTCTAATACTCCGAGAGCAGGCACAGGTCCATACAGATGGACAGCAGCATGTGAAGACCAGCCAATTGTGTGGTTGGCTATTGCTGACAGACAGGTATCTGCAGGCCAGAACCAAGCACTGGTTACAGATGATTGTAAACCAATTGCTTCAAGCTTGGTTACACTCTCTGACTCCTATGCAACGAGTTTCATTAACCTGTTATTGCCAGCATCGTATAACCTGGTGTAATACAAAATGCAAATTGACACGTGAATGGCATACATTTCTATTTAGAGATGATTCTTGATTCTGTCTGTGGTAAAGTGATAATCGAGAACATTTTCCCAGACGTAGTGGAGAAACGACTTATCCTGGTGTGATTTCGGAACGTCACAAAGGCACAGCCACTGGTGTCGTGGCTTGGTGGCAGTTGGTTTTGACATCAGGACTGAGTTGGTTGTGTTTGAACGCACAATTGCAGCCCACCACTATGTGGACAGGGTGCTGCACCCTATTTTGATACCCTTCATGTCCACCATACAAATTGTAACTTCCAACAGGATGCTGTCCATCCTGACACTGCGGCCATCGCAACACAAACCTTGCAAGGGATTACGATCACAATGTGGACTGCACAGTACCCAGATTTGTATTTCTGGTATTGCAGGAGTAGACACTTTAGATACCAGCACAAACTGTGCAACAACTGACTGCACAAGACATGCAGGCATAAAGAGACATACCCCAAGAAGACTTCCATATACTAATTGATTCAATGCCGGCAAGGATCCACAAATGTATTAGTGCTCAAAGTGGGCGCACTTCTTACTGATAAATGCTAAAGGTAATAAACTTAGCCTGATACAATTCAATTTGCTGTCATTTCTTCTGAGTATGGTCCTGGATATATTACTAAGTTTCCTAAAATTCCACCATTACTGTCGGGGGTTGACATTTTAATTTCTGCCAGTGTAATTTAATTACCACCCCCCTGCTATGAAATGAAAATACACAAAAAAGATTAAGAAACAAAAAATTTATTATTAAATTACACTGTCTGAATAATAACTTAAGACACCTAGGTTGTTGTCCAAATTTGCTCAACACCTTGTCAGTAAATCCAGCATTCTTAGTTAATAAGTGTTATATATAATGTATATAAAAAAAAGACAGATGCACCCCCCTTAAAGTAATCTTGCCGGCGCCCATGATACAGAACATCCAAAAGGCTCTGAAATCACTATTGTGTCAAAATCAAAAGATTGCTAGTCATATCATAGTAATGTTTACAAAGCTAAGTTTGCGAAATATTACATAAAACAAGTTACTTAATAATCACAGTACAAGTATAAATTGTAAACCCATGTTTTAAACTTATTCTACTATTTTGCCAAATATTTTTTGATTCCTCAGTCAATAGCAGAGATTTTACTGTATGCTTTAAACATATTAACTATTCGACTCTGTATTTGTATTATGAAATGCGACATGTTTTTGTTACGTCGGAAAAAATTGGTTGAAATTATTATTGCAGGTATCAGCGTTCAAGACGAGCCTTCCTGGTTATCCTGGTACGCCATCTGCAATAAAAATTTCGAAGTCTCTGGAAGGTGCTCGTCTGTCGTGGGAACCACCACCTCAAACATGTGGACCCATTCTTGAATATTCAGTGTATTTGGCTGTACGCAAGACTCAGGTTAGATCAAAACCATTAAAATTTTGACTCTCATATTTAAATAAATGTTTGAAGTAGTTTATACCTTTTGCAGTTGAACTCTTATTATCAATAAGGTTCAACTTGTTATTTGCATAAATAGCAGACCCATTCCAAAATATGTATCTTTTGTTTTTTTCATACTTCTTGCCAACAGACCATAAATGAATGATAAAATGAAACTTAGAGCATATATATTCAGACTAAGTTCATTAAAATCGACTTTGATCATGTGTACACTGGAACAGCCCTATACTCCCATCGTTAGTAACGGCTTTAACAATAAAATAGCCTGGTTCCTCTTGAAATTATATGTAATCATTGCTTGCGGTTGAATAACATATAGTAACTGATTTTTACTTTTTGATGTGGTCATATCTTTAAAATTTCTTCTGTCTTGAGAAAACCTGTTGAAAACAATATCAAATGATACAATCTGAATCTATCAATTACATTTAAAATCCAGTTATTTCCAATTGATGTACAAAGGTATGAATACTCCTAAATGTTTACAATACGAATACTGAAGGCTCAAAAACCATTAAATAATGGCCAAAGCCGGGTTTTTCGTTAAAGTGCATACCTACGATCCGAATACAGACCAATCCGAACCAGTGGATTAAGCTACAAACAGTAGCGGGGATACAAAACACCGTTGAGGAAGAAAATAAAAATCTCCTGAATTCTCCGTTGGGAATGTGACACTTTCCGCACAGGGGAGAAAAATAATTCACCATTTATAGTTCATTTAACCATACCTGAAGATTTATGAGCATTATATGCCTATTGTGGACTCAGTTGGAAGCTCTCATCAAGATTTGTTAATTTAGTGAACAATTGCGTCAGTAGACTTGTGTTTAAAGCAGAAAATTACCAAAAGCATACTTATCAAAAACTTGAATTCAAATATGTAAATTGTATACGACTGGAAAAAGTATTTCACCACGAAACTTCTGATACCCAAGACACCCAATAAGAGCAGGCAAAGTAGTGTCTGGAGCACAAAGTTGCTGTCGCAATTTCATGTGCTCCTTCTTTTCGTCACTGTGATACGTGAACCGAAAGCCTATATTCTGTAGCTTTATTTGAATAGAGACTGAGTGGAATGACAAACACTGCATTGTAGATTATTAGTGTGCAGATTTTTTTACAATTTGATTTTGTAGCATAGGGTGGGTGAAACTATGGATGATAAGGGTTTCACTTTAAGTGGTGTTTTATTCAGCCTCATACCATTTACATCTGTCTCCAGCAGCCATAGTTAACGCTCAAACCTGGCAGTCGAGAGTTTTTGGGTTCATATGCCACTTCAGCCATTCAGAATTCAGTTTTGCATGGTTTCCTGATTTTTTTTGATTTTTTAAAGTGATAAATGGATTTCTTTCCTTTCCTCCCCCACTCTTATCCTTTCTCGACTCTAATTACTACTACAATGATGAGCCACAAAGCAAACCCAAGTAAATAACTAAATACAATCTGCCAGATCGTGTAGAGTATCACTTTATTTGGCATGAATTGATTTACTCACTGTTACTAGTAGCATCAGTTTTAATTTTTTTTAACTTCCGGCTATGTGACGCAACAATTAAACACTAAGAAATTTTGTCCATTAATTTGAAGTAATCTTAAGTGTTTATTATTCCACTTAATCTCACTTTTAGATTGAACTAAGGAATATAGTGAAGTTGTAGCAAACCGTATGTATCCGTTACTGAGCAACTGGTTCGTCGCCTGACCGGAAGTACCGAATCGTTACTCACATATTCGTTTTGTTACTCGCATTTGTCGTATAGATGTCAGTTTGATTGGATAAACGACCAAAAACGACATATAATATGTCATGCGGGAGCTGGAACGGTTCACCCAGCGACTGAATGAGTAGATGTTTGTTTTGAAATTAGTTGATTTAAGTGTGCTGCGATTGTGATATTAGGTATTATTTTGAAGTATGTAATATTCAATGCATTAATTCAAATGTATGAAAAATTTACCTAAATTTACTTTACTCAATGATCAATTTACCTGAACTTTACAAAGTACTAACGAAGTCATTCATGTGATGCTTTAAAATAGTGTTCTATTGTATCAGTAGAAATGTGACATAGCAATCAATAAATTTTAATTAACGCGGGATCCATGTGATCAATGCAGTACTGGCTTTGATGTTAAATGGTTGTTGTAACAGCGACACAACAACAAGTACAAATCTAATCACAAAATATCAAGAATTAAAAAAAAAAAAATGAAAACTGTAAAATACGACAGTGGTAAAACCTCCTATTTAAAAACGAAATACTTTTATGAGGTTATAATATTTGTGAAACACATCTCCCATCATCACATCAGGCTTGTATGCAGGGTTTTGAGTGGGCTATTTTAAAAATTACGGTCATGTGTTAATGTCACTTGATATGTCACTGTAAGGTGAAAGGTCAGGTCTTTTTTTTTTTGTATGCAAACAGGTGTTTGTTTTGTAATTAGATTATTCTTTCATATATAATATTAATTAAACTAAATCAAGTGTATCAGAGGTTTTCCATAAGATCCCCAAAATTGTTTTACAAAATAAACAATTTACTTAAATTCTACCAAATACGTATGCGACACGACTCGATGCGATGCTTCATGCGAGTGTTTGATTGTATCAAAAATAACAATTCGAAAGTAACTGGTACTGATTGGTTTAGTAACGAACACATACGGGTACGGAATTTTTTGTTATTTTTACAGCTCTAGAATGTGGACCATAGACAACTGCTTCACGGAGATTTAATTACAAATCCATTCAGCGATAGTGAATTTAGTTTAGCATACCCACCTGTCTGCCACCAAGATGACTTTTTTGTGATTGTAACAATGCTTAACTAGTTCATTGATATTCCTGATGAGACGCTTTTGGCACTTTAAATTTCTTTTCATATCTTGGAAGCATTCCAGAAAACCCGATGATAACAGAATAGGTGGGTCACAATTTGGCATTTTAGTTTATAATCTGTCATATTTCTCCAAAACCCAATTTAGTAACATGGCACTTTCCGTTCAGAGGAGGGAAGCTTATTAATAATTTCGGTTCCTCTCACCACGTTTGCGAAGTTACGAGCAATTAATCCACAACATTTACTATGATATCAATTGACAGCTTTCATCAAACTCTGAGAATTTCGCTGTGCAATGTTTGAAAATAGTAATTATGGAAGAGATATATTGGATTAATGTAGACGGAAAACAAAGTCATCTTCTTCTTCGGT